>QLNU02003225.1:13054674-13071455 GCA_006491805.2 Dysdera silvatica | reverse complement strand
AAATAAGTAACATACTACATAAATCATATTTTACAATTCGGTTACTTTGATTTAGTATTTTTAAGAATTACTGATGAATAAAATTTTGATTTCTTCAGTTAATAAAACACTTTTCTGTGTTATTGCCTCATTTGATGAAATTGTGATATTGGGCAGAATGAAGCTTGAGTTGATATGTAATTTAGTTAAGTGGATAAGTAAGTTTGGGTACTACGTGTTTTTTGATTGAAAATTGAAAATTGCGATAATTGGCATGTCTTTTAATTAGTTGTTATTTATACTATAGGGCTGTTCAAGTGTTACGTAAGCATATTTCTGGCCATTTTATACCCCATCCTTCCTTCATGCTTAGGTATGATTTCGGTTATCTAATTTTTTGGTATATGTTTTTGAAATAAGAATGCAATGTGTGATAAAAATTATAATACGTATTTACATTTTTACTCTAATATTGAGCATTTATTTATAAGTTTGTTATAATATGAAATGCTTTTTCATAAATAGAGAGTAATCACAGCAAACAATATCGCATTTAAAAAAGTTTTAATAAACTGTTAATATAGCTATTTCTGTGGTATTATAAAGTATTTTGTTATATTTTTATTATTAATATTTCCTATGTTGTAAGCAACTAGTGTAATATATAAGAAATGGATTTAATAAAATACATTTATTAAAAATAATACATTTATAATAATTTAAAAATGTCAGTGGGGCCAAGGAGCTTAGAAAGTGTCCCCAAGCGAAAAAAGATTGAGAGCCACTGGTTTAAATAATTAAATATTTATATGTGATTACGTGTATTTTATATTTTATATCTTTCACTCGCAGTGTGTTGTACATCTAGGAATTGCAGTTCAGTCAGTGCAATTGTCACTTTGTGTTAATTTTATTATTTTTGTGCCTTACATAAGCATGGTTCAGACTCGACTCCCCTCTCCTCGTTGTCAGAAAAAAATAAGCATATCTCAACGCCGCCTCACCCAAAGGTGCTTACGTAATACTTGGACGGCCCCAATTCGGACACATTTTCTGTTATTATTAGTAAATGAGAATAAAAAAAAAAAGCACTGGAGGGTATGGAGCCTTTGTGCTGAGATTATCACAGTTTTGCTCAAGGAAAATATGCATCTACAAGCAGTATTTAAAAATTTCTTTGTGGTTGGAACTCACGTTTTTCTGTAACTTCAGTGTACGAGTAAATGAAAAAAACCTACAGAAGCTACAAGTAACTTTTATAAGATTTCACGAATATTTTAAGGAATGTTATTGATTTCGCTTTTGTGAAATATCGACGATATAGTACTTCTGCCACAAAATGACTTTTTGCGTGAGAGGATGTAGTTATGGATCAGTTTGAAACTCTTGTCCGTTGTCCAGCTCCTATCTTTGTCTTGTTGGAAGGCCTGGGAGCATGTTTTTCTGCAGTTGCCAGTCAAGCTGCCACCACTAAATATTTCTTTTGAAGATATACCGAAAATGGCGCATCTGTATGGGTTCCCTATAAAGCAGTAGTTCTCAAATGGTGGTCCGCGAGAAGGGTCCTTATTTAAAAAAATTAAAAAATACTTATAAAAATTGTTATTATTAAACATTAAAATTAAATATAAAAATGAAATTGATGGTATATTTGTAGTATTTTACAATCTGACGGAATTTCAGAAAACGGTTCGTATTAAAAGTAATTCGTCTTAAGCGTGTTCGTCTTAACGAGGTTTGACTGTATTATCATTAGATGTTATTTTTGTTTTTCTGTTTATTATTTCTTTCTTTTTTTTCCGAAAAAACGAATTTACGAACACATTTCCTCCAAAAATGAGCCGGCTCCTCTTTTTTATAAAGGTCTTGCAGTTGACAATTTTTCAAAGTGGTCCGCGGGTACAGTTGAAGTGGAAAAGTGGTCCGCGGCTTAAATTGAGTTGGGAACTACTGCTATAAAGGATGGGCCTGAGGGTAAGCTATTATAACCTAAGACCATCTGTGATATTTGACTGGGTCATTTTTCACCCTGCCAGTATTTCTACAGATAGAAAGACAAGCTAAAAATGAAGGTGGAAAATTTCAAAATGTGTACTGTGGGATATGTCTATATATCTACCGCTTTTAGAAAAATATTTCAGTTGTTCACAGAACTTGGTTCAGTTAAATATTTTGGAGTGGAAACACCGATTTTATTTCAGCGAGTCAATGTAATTTTTTAAACCCATTATTAATTTTGTTTTAGCTACAAGCATTTCCTTTATGGATAATTCATTTAATTTATTTAGTGCGTATAAAAAATTTATAAAGTATGAATATTATAAAGTTTGTGAATTCCTAAATGTGTATTGAAAAAATATTTAATTAAACTTCCACAAACTCCGACCAGGCCAATCTAATATTACTCCAGTTTACAACGGTTCCAGCAACAAACGGTAAGAGTACTTTATTGCTTTATATATTTTCGATGATTTCAATAACATTATATGTTAAATAATTAATGATTTTAATTTATAATAATTTTCTTCTTATTTAACTAGCTTAATGAAGCCATAATTATTATATATGGAGTTAGATTGTTACGTTTACTAATAAAAAAATTCATAATAATTGCATTGTAATAATCCTTACACATAAAGTTTGTATATTACAGGGTTTGTCCCAAAAGTTCCCGGAATGATTTTTTTTAAAATCATTTATTCAATTACCTGTATAATTCATTATGCTGTACAGTAGATTCTTATTACAACGAACCAATTATACGGGCCCCTCAAAATATATTTTTATAAAGAGAGTTTCATTATAACTGAATTATTATTTATTTCTTAATATTGCATAAAATTTTCACGTAAATGTAACGTGTAAAACGTTTCTCACCATTATGAAATGTGATTTTAATTAATTTAATTAATTTGGCATAGGGTAATTTCGTAAAATTAAAGATAAACCTAAAATCCCCAAATATGGTCAACTTGTTTTTACGGTTAGATAAAAAATTCCTGGTAAGAAACTTCCTTCATAATAATATCCCTCTTTTATGGTTATCCCTCCTTTAGGGACAAATTTTTTTGTCCAGTGGCTATCCGATAACAATACGTTTTAATGTGTGTGTATATATATAAATACATACATTATACAACTGTATTTTATTATTAGGGCTTGAATTTCTATGCACTTGCATGTTTTTTCATATTTCTGCATATTTCGCTTTGGTGTGCATATTTTTCATATTTTGGATATTTCTGTATATTTTGGCCAAAGGCATACTCAGAAAGTTCGTAAAGTGGGGTTATAGGTCCAATGGGGGATTACAGAGCTGCAATTCGCATATTCCTATGTTAAATATACAAAATTTCATTGCAATGGGGGGTTACAACCCCCATCAACACCCCCCGCCCGCGTACACCAATGCTTTTGGCATATTTCTTAAAATTTTTCAAATGTGTGCATTTTTTAAGGAGATTATAATTCAATTAATTAGATTATTTCGACGTTTCTTTATTTTAAAAGGACTTTCTTTAAAAAAATTATTGAAAATTGTTTTAAAAATAGAAATTGCTACTGAATATGTTTCCATTTTAAATAATATAAGTAGATAACATTAAAGTTAGAAAGAAATAATTTTATAAACTAGTTTAAACCCAGTATCCCGTCTGTACTCAGGATGTGAGATTTTTGTGTGGACTGGGGCATAGCATTGTGTAAATATTTTGTATATATATTAGCTTGTATATATATATATGTATAAATTTTGTATACTTAATTATTTTTATAGGCATAATTATTGAAAATATATTTTTACTTTGTCAGTTGGTTTTAAAATATAGGTATTTATGATATAAAAGCATATTAAAAATTTCAGAACTCTAGTGCGCATAGATCTGAAGATAATCTCTGCGCAATATAGAAAAAGTGATTTTGAGAAAAAGAGCGTTCAAGTTGGAACTTGGTAACAAGGTAACATGTAATAGTTATTTTTATTTTATACAATAGTGCAAGAAGTAATTGAAGAATTTTTATACGGTTTGTTTTAAAACACTGCCAAAAATCGATATTATTTTTTAAACTAATAAATAAAAAATTACACGCTTCTACTGTTACCACTCAACGTGCCTCGAAATACTTCAGGGTGATTAAATAATTCTAACAGATATAACACTAAACTGCTTGTAGTTTGAATCAAAGTTTTATTCAATTCTTTGATTTAATTTTTTTTCTTTGACCAGTAACACCCCCACAGAAAATTTTTTACCTCTAGAAACCTCTGTGGTAATCAAAAATCTCAATTTTTATTTCTGATCAAGCCATACCTCTGTTTTGGTAATTTTTACCTTTTTCCCATGCAAAACCTCTAGATTCAGAGGTAAAACCTCTGATCTGGCAATACTAGCTGACATGTAAGATATTATTACCCTTCACAGGGATAACACAATTGCCAAATAATGGTCAACACAGAAAAGCCTCCGGGGCGAGATTTTTGTGAGTTTTTCGTGGGGGAATTTATTATACAATAATTTTTGCCACCCACGTTTATGTAGCTCAAACTAGAGATTTTTCTATATTTGGAGAAAAAGAAGCGCCCTCAGAAATTTAAGAGGCAATAAACTATCTCTACTATATTAATAAATCGCTCGGATTAAATATTAAATAAAAGTTATTTTACATGAATAATATATATATACAGTAGTGGACAAAATTGTGGAAACCTTTTGAAAAAAGTTTATTTTAGAGGTTTGATGGCTAATAACACCACTTTTTTTTGTACCAATACTATAAAATTATATATCATTAGAAAGGTAATTTAATAAAGATTGTAATGCAATAACATTTGTTCAATTATCTGTATTCTATCAAAAGTTATAGCCAAATAACCAGAAAAAAGAAGCACAGCTTGCTTACATTTATATGAAGTAGCTTTCCTTCATTTGAATGTGGCCAATGAGCATGAGTGTTTACAGAGCCAATCAGGTGTCATCTTGTTTTGGCAATGAGCCAATCATGTTTTCTCTTGTTTTGGCAATGAGCCAACAGGTTACAGGACATTTATCAGTGTGTTCTGTAATTGCTATCAAGTTGGTTGTTTTTTTTTTGTGCTCTTTGATTTAGTGTGCTTGTAAAACGTAATAAAATTAAAGAAATGGCGCAAAGAGTTGACTGGTCACCTAGGAAGCGATGTAAAATAGTAATATTAAGTGAACAAGGCTACAGTTATGAAGAAATTAGAAGAAATATTGGGGGAAACTTAACTAAAGGTGGCATTTCTAAATTTTTGAAGAAGTATAAGGAGACTCAGTCATTACAAAACCAGACTGGTAAAGGCAGAAAAAGGTGCACAACAGCAAGTGATGATAGAAGAATTAAAAGACAGTGCCTAGGTGACAGGAAAAAATCATCTCTGTGTATACAAGGTGAAATGGCGCAATGCAATGTGAAGTTAAGTGCAAGGACTGTTCGGCGCAGACTGCATGAATGTGGTCTAAATGCAAGAATTCCACGAAAAAAGCCATTTTTGTCTGTCAAACAGAGGTTGAAAAGATTAAACTGGGCTAAAACCCATGTTAACTGGACAACGGAACAATGGGACAGTGTAATTTGGAGTGATGAGACCAAAATCTCACTGTTTGGTAGTGATGGCGTAAAATACGTATGGAGAAGAATTGGAGAAGATTTCCATCCTGAGTGCATTACACCTACCGTGAAACACCCAGTTAGTGTTATGATTTGGGGTTGTATAACATCAAGAGGTGTGGGCAGAATTTGCGTGATCAATGGGAATATAAATGCCCAAAGATACATAAATGAAATACTTGAGCCCAAGCTGCAGCCTTCTGCATGTGATCTTTTCCAAGATAATGAAGCATTTATATTTCAACAGGATTCAGCTCCATGTCATGTTGCTCGTGTGTGCAAAAAATGGTTTCAAGATCATCATATTCAACTGCTGGAATGGCCTGGAAATAGCCCAGACCTTAACCCCATCGAAAATCTATGGAGCCGGCTAAAGAAGCTTGTTAGTCGGAAGCAACCCAGCAATAAAACACAATTAACAGAAGCAATAATTCAATCTTGGTTTCATATTATAACAGCTGCAGAACTAAAGAACTTGGTTCACTCCATGGGAAAGCGTTGTAAGGCCGTAATTAAGGCTAAAGGTTACCCAACTAAGTATTAACTGGTATGGTGAACATTTTTGTATATCTCATTTTTTCTATGTATATCACCTTTCTTCTTTATGAATGCTGTTCTATTAAAATACGATTCATAAATGTTATTGCATTACAATCTTGATTAAATTACCTTTCCAATGATATATAATTTTATAGTATTGGTACAAAAAAAAGTGGTGTTATTAGCCATCAAACCTCTAAAATAATCTTTTTTCAAAGGGTTTCCACAATTTTGTCCACTACTGTATATATATGATAATTATAACAATTTGCATTGTGTTACTTACATTTATGTTATCAATTATTACAAAGTTGTGGTAAATGGAATTCCTAATGTGGTTTCCTTCATCTGAATGATTTATGAATTGACATTAGTATTACGTAACGGGGTCTTGGGGTATTAAGCCCCTTAGAAAAAGCTAATCTAGTGGGTTTGTGCATACTTTTTAATTTCAATCAATCATTACTTGGAATGAGCAAAATGCACTAAGATTTCTAAATAGCCAACACATCAGGAATATAGTCCCTGTTCGAATTTAGAGATAAATAACCACTGTTCACAAAGATTAGAGGATAACAAGCATTGAGGCAATGAAATGAAAAGTTGTCCGTTGAATAGAGGTGTCTACTATTCGAAAATGTCCTTTAAGAAGGTTTTACTATATAACTTTACGGGAGGAGGGTTGTTCAGGGAGTGGTTCGAGGCTTTTACTTTTAATTATGTATTTAATACTACAAAATATCTGCAAGCATTAAAAAAAAAGAAACAAGTGAAAATGAAAAAGAGAGCGACAGAAAAGGCTATTATCGTTGATTGACATTTGTGGTTTTGAAAACATGCTTGAAGAAAGATTTCTCTTTTTAAACACTTGAAGTATTTTTTGCGATCTTTTAAAAATATTGTTTTCTAATATTTTAAAAGAATTTTTTTAAGCATGTTTTAAAATTATTTTTTCGAATTTTAAAAAATGAGAAGTTTCGCCGATATTGTAACAAAGAATATTTCATTTTTTAAAAAAGTTTTTGTTTCGTCTTTCAAGCGTTTTCTATTCCAGTCAGTGGTTTAGGAAAGTGGGGGAGCACGGGGGAGGGGTCAAGCTTCTCATTGGATAATAAGAAACCAAATATTTTATTTGTGATTTATATAAATACACATTGTTCTGTTTGAAGCTATATCACATGGTCTGTTATAAAGGTATTTGAGCCCATATAATTTTTAAATTGCTAAGCTACTGATACCAGTGGTATCCAAACATTTTAAGCCGCGACCCACCTATCTTTACTGAACATGCGGAATGACGTAGCTTTAATTAAAATTATTTTCACCTCAGCATATATAACCCCAGATATAAATATATATGCATGATTTATGCAATGGTCATGAACATGCGTAAAATACAGTGCATATTTATATAAATTTTTAATTACGAAATTTGAACATTTAAAGTTTCTTTACCATCTACTAAAAATTGGCTGAGGACTCACCTGTAGGTTGTAACCCACAGTTTGAGAACATCTGCTTTAATTTTTGGAAAGAGGAAACATTAGAACTTTTTTAAGGACTATACTTGTACATGAACACCCATATTGGGTAGAGTGGCTCCAGCCTCCCTACTTGTTCAAATTTTTGATTTGCACAATTCTGCTATGCATTTATTTTCAAAGGTTTTACATTTTAAAATAAGGTACTTTTTATCTCATTACTAATTGTCAAGCAGTATCAATTATTTTTGTAGCATTTTAGTATCTTGTACGTTTTAGTGAATGTATACTGAATACAGCCCTGAGAAGAAGGTAATAATTTTTCTCAGTTCCCCCACCCCCTAGAATCACTCATATGGGCGCATACCAGGATGGGATTGAAATAACTTTGTTCGTTTATCTTAGAAAATTTTCCTCTGCCTTTAAACCATTTCGAAAATACTTGGGGACCTTAAAATATAAGACATCAAGCAAAATATAGTTTGCTAAATCATGTTATAATTATATTTTAACAAAACATGAAGTACATAGCCGTACGAAGGGAAGGGTTTGATTAGGGTGGCGGTCATATTTCCTATCAAGCATAAATATGTTATATATATATATATTTGTATGTGTGATATAATTTGACGACGACGCTACGTACTAATAAAATGATTGAGAAGGTATCATATTAACACAGTTGAAATAATTTATTCAACTGTGTTAATTTGTTGCCTCAGCCACTTCATTGTATATCACGTTATATATGTCATCATTTTATATGTACATATAAAACTATGTGTAACTTTCTTATAAGTTTCTGCGTATAGATTTGACAAAATTTGACATAATTAAAAGTATATATCAGGGGTGGGAATATACGGCTCTTCATTGAGTTAAACGCGGCTCCCGTCGAAAATTTAAATCCTTTTTTTTTCCAGAAGTTTTTTTACGAATCTTGTTAAATTGACTAACTAGGGAAGTGAATCGGTTAATGAAGAATAGAAGTTGTACGTAATCGCTTCAAAAGTAGACCTTCGGTTGCATCGATAGGTCATTCTTGGAGTTATTATTAAACTTTGAAATAATTATTTTGTATTTTCTTTCTCTTAATTATATTTTCTTATATGTATATTTTACATAGCACTTAAGACTTTGGTACAATATGTAACCATATTAAATTTGTGTATTTAATACTATGTAACTATGGCATGGCTCTTTATAATATATGATAAATTGGAATGCGGCTCTTGTTAATCTCATGCATACCCATACCTGTTATATATTGTTGCCCGTTTAGTAAATATAGCATATGTATATTAAGCGAATGTAAGGTTCGTTATTTGGACACATTTTACCTAGATTATTACAGGTTTAATTGAAATTTAATGAATGAGAGAGAGAGAGAGAGAGAGAGAGAGAGAGAGAGAGAGAGAGAGGTATATTCCCCATTCATTCTTCAAGTAGTGAATGTGATATATGTATGTCTACTAATGATATATCATTCATTTTTGCGCAAGTAGATATTCCTTTCTTATTAACAATGACATGTCGTTTCCTTGTTGACTTAACTTTCTGTTATTAATGATTTATTGGGGTTATAAAAATTAGGGAACAGGTGAACACATTAAAGATAATATTAGAGGAAGATATATTGTTATGATGTTTATAGCATTTATTATGGTATAGAAAAATTGTCGTTATATAAGCAGCATAGATAATAAATCTGATCTCATTTCAGCAAAGTTCTGAAGAAAGTAGATATTTCAACGTATTTCAATCTTTTAAAGACTGAAGATTATATTTGAGGAAACTATGAAATCCATCTGTCGTAATTATCGAATTTTGCCAGTTTCAGTCCTCTTGCTGCTTGCTTTTGATAGCTTTTTTTCACACGTTATTGCTGAGCCAAATTATGAAGCATGTGCTCAAGAATTGGTTAATTGGTGCCATGGCTATCCACCAGAAATGTTTAATGAATTTAAACATTCCAATTTCTATGATTCGCACACAGGTTCCTGGATTTCTTGCACACAAGATTCAAACGGAAGAATCTGCTTGAAGGACAAGGAGCCGTGGTACGATTGTTACGCAAATGGTACGTTGTCTTACAAAGGCGTTTTATTTCTGGACCATGACCTTACAACTGACGATGAGATTTGTGAAGCAAAGAGGAGAGCCATGGAGTTTGATGGCGTGGAGTACCGAGTAAAGGAGTTTGAGGAATTCTTATTTGAAGACGACAACGAGTGGGAATGGTTCTAGTTTTATGGATGCTATAACTTACTTGATTTATGAATATCGGGACATTCATACGATTACTGTTTGATAGATCTTTTCCTCAGAAGTTTGTATAATACAACATATTATTTCTCTGTAGAGTGATGATGAAGTTACCTTTATTAATCTAACATTTGGTTGCTTTTGCTCTAGGAAATAATAGAACCAGTCACATTGTTTGTATTAGCAGCTAGCATCTTGTAGCATATCTTAAGAAAATTTAACATTTATGAATGATATTTGAATGTTAATTGCGGAAATTGTACAGCGTTACATTCAATGTCAAAGTAATGTTTGCGGACAATTAAACAAATATAAATCTTTTATTTTTATAGTAATAATATTATTTGCTTTTTATTTTCATGGATTATTTTTTCCTAAATACAACTAAGCGTATTTACATAGCTTCTGGATTTACATAATTTTGCCTATTAATTATATTGGGAAGAATTTAATTTTTCACACATTTAAAAGGATGGACCTTAGTTTATTTTGATAAATAGATCATACTATATATATATACAGAGGAGGCTCCAGGGCCGGGCAACCGTCCAGGGCCCCGCGCCGGCCTGTTTATGATCGATGCACTTGCAATGTAAAATGTTTGTCATTAAATTGTAGACCCCTATTCATTATAAAACGTAAACGTAATTTATTCGAATTTCAATAACGCTAAAATGATATTTATTGTTCTTACAATTCATTTGTTATACTTTTATCAAATTAAGATTATTGTTATTAACAACGGATCAGAAGAAGACAAAACTATTCTTTTACCTTCTCCCGTCAGATGGCTTGTTTTAGTTCATTTTTCAAATTTGAAAGGCCCCGAACCCCCTTTTCTCTTGGGCCATTCCATACGTCAAGGCCTCTTTTCAAAATATTAGGGCTCCACAAAGTCTAGGGCCGCTACTGTATATATATATATAGTTAATTTGAAAAAATTAATAAAAAAAAAATTAAAATAGTAATAAACTTCAATGCATATTAATGCATTTGCAGCATAATACAACAAAAAATATATTAATTATGTAAAATTGAAAAAAATTTTTTTTTTAAATTTCACATAATTTATATATAATCGTTTTCAACGAGCGATACTATTAAGGAGCCTCGGGTTTATCGATTTCAAAATAGCTGTATTTTTTAAATAAAATTTAAAAAATTCTAAAAGAAAAGGAAATAAAAATAAAGAGTGAGAGAGTGAGAGGACGTCCTTTAATTGAGGAGAACATGATGAAACAACTTCCAGTAATTGAAACCGCAGAATTTTTAAGAACCCTCATCAATTTCAGAATACATAGCAAGGTGTTCACAATAAACATTTTTTGAGGCAATGAATTACGCTGATGTAGTGTATTTAATATATATATATATTATTGTGTAAATAGTATATGCAATATATTTTTAAATACATAGTTATCAGTGTAATTCATTGCCTAATTGATTACGCTGATAACTATGTATTTATTACTCTAAATATTTTACAACCAAACTTCAATGAACAGGGTTACCAATACTAAACTACAGGTCATTTTTGAGCATCTCCAAGTGTATTTTATTTATTTTGGGAATGAGTATTAATGCAATTTCCTTTATATAATGTCTTATTTTTTATTTAACTTCGTATATTGAAATTTATGTTTTAAAATATAAGACGTTATTTATTATAGTTTAAGCTAATTTAAAGTTGAATATTATTGTACGCATGTTGTATGCCCATACGCCATCTATGTAGACTTTATCTTTAAAGTTAAAAATTTTAAGTTTCAGAGTGAATTTGGGGGGCGCAACCTGCTTAATGGGAGAGATGAGCAGTGATGGCTCGTTCATATAAGAGTTACTTACTTCAAAAATTATGATTCTATTTATTCATCTCATTTGTGCAACTTTCGCTTTTAGTTGCTCTTAAATTCTTAAGGATGCAACCATAGAAGGAAAATTGATTACTATCCTCAAGTTCGGTGGTGAAAATTGACTTCTGCTGCAGCTCTTTCATTTGGCGCGATAGCTCATTACGCGAGCTTGGATTGATGTGGATGTCGTCAGCACAGAGGCGACGATTATATATCTCTCTGCATGGTGCTGCAAATCAGAATTAGTCTATATCAGGGTTGTCTAACCTTTTTGGGGCGCGGGCTAGTTAAAAAATTTTCACAGATCCCGCGGACCAGCGGTTGCAGCAAAAAAAAAAACCAAAAAACAAAAAACGTAATCACAAAAAGCCTCAGAGTTTTTCCCAGTTATTTATTTGTTCATTTGCGATAAGGAAAAGGATCACCCATGCTGTTTTCCTGATTTCTGAAAAAAAATATTGTTTTGGATGGGGTTTTTTTTTCATTCCAAGCAGTTGTCGGCTTGCCGGATTGTGATCCATGACCGTATGTTGGACAATCCCGGTCTATATTAATTGCAATGCTTTACTTTGCACCTGTTATGGTTTTCATTGATTTTCCGCCAGTCTTTGTATGAGAAGCAGATCGCTTGCATTGTTTGTTTATGCTTTTTTCCTGAATAAAGTACAGTTGAATTTTACATTGTTAAACTGGAATATTTAACAGCATACGTATAATAAAGCTCCGATAATCCGAAATGAAAGGATAAACCCGATTTCGGATTACAATATTTTGGATACTCCGCAAAGTCAACTTTGATTATAAAGGTACAAAGTAACTAGAACATTTATTTAAAGAATGGTTTAATTACGTGTTACTACATTAGTATATTGGTAAAAAGGTACAAAGTATATATATGGGTTAATTAAGATGTATTAACGGCTTTGGAAGTAGTCTGATATCTTAGTGTATATATTCGATATATACAAATCGTTATGTATATCTGATATCTACCGTTTATATTGAGTTCTTCCTCAAGGCCGAAGCAGGGCCGTGACTAGACGCTTGTTACAGGGGGGGGGGGCTTGAAATTCGTTAATGTTTTGTAATGTATTTTATTAATACAACAAAGTTTCGTTAATCCGAGTCACATTAATACGAAAATCCGGTTAATGCGAATGACGCTAATCCGAAAATCCCGTTAATCTGAACTTTTTCCCAGACGGATGGATTTTTTTTTTCAACGGCAGCTAACCGACCAGACGTAAACAAACAGCGCTCAGTGTGTGCTGCCAACAAATTGAAATTTCCCAAATTAATGAAAGGAAAATTTTCGGACGTTTGTTGTCTCTTATACGCGCATACCCAAACACACAAATATAAAAAATTATAGTTTGCAGTAAATTCTATAGCAAAGATATCGGTTAATCCGCACGGGTCTCGGTCCCAATTAATTCAGATTAACGAGACTACTATATATTTAATGAAACTAAATATCTAAGCAGACTAATATATTTAACATTAATGAACAAATTTCTTGTCGAAAATTTTGCATTGAAAATTTCTAGAGGTATACTAAAATTTATCATTTCCCTTATCCTTATTGTAGAGTAGATGAATACTCAAACGTCTTAAAAAAAATAATGTACACAAGACCTACCGTAGAAATATCTTCTGAATATATTTTTAACGTCAAAGAACAATTTTCATTGTCATGTACAATTTTACATGAAGCAAAAAAGTTTAAAGCAAAATTCTACGTTAGTTTATTTAAAAAATATTTTTTTTCCGCACTGGGGCTCAGCTTTGTAGCCCCATTCTGGTTATGAACCTGCATGAAACAGCACATTTAAAATATTTAACCAATGTTAAAAATGGTTTATGTGATCGACTCATTCATAACAACGAAATCGGACTAATAAATTTAATAACTGAATACATTTTTTAACATAAATTTTACATTGAAAATTTTTAGGGAAAAACACTAAAATCCAGCAACATTGAGTTCCCAAAATCATCGGAAGATCACAAGCGCATCTTATATGTATATTTAAATTACCATATATATAAAATTTAATTTTTTCGAATTGTTGGGGAAAGAGGTGCATATAATTGCGTACACATATTAATCAGGTCTATGCTAAAATATATATGTCATACATATATATTTTAGCATATATACTCCAGCAATAGATATGTCATACATATCAGGTCTATGTTAAAATCTTTAATTTCAATGATGGACTAATCAAGTCTCTATCGTCATATGGACTCATTAGCATCACATTATCTCTCTCTCTCTCCCTCTCTCTCTCTCTCTTCCTCGCCCTCCTTCTTGTTGATTGATTGATTGATTGTTTGGCTTTTTTATGGCGCAAGAGCATCTGGGCTATACTGCGCCATCCTTCTTGTTAATAACATATTTAATTTTATTTGTAATGTTGATTGAAATATAAAGTATTAGTACTTTTCTAAAAATCTTGCAATTTTATTTTTTAAATTTCATTAATTTAGTCATTAATTATTAAAGTTTTTTTTCAGGTTTTTTCCTTGTACCAAAAAAATTAGTACAAAGCAGTAAGATTTTAGTTTTTTTTGTAGCACTCAGAATTCATTTAATGATTTATTTTGTTGCAAAGCAAGTAGTGTTCATCAGGATAATCCTGATGTAAAGATTTTGGCTCTCTGTACTACCACAAAAAGAGTCAGAATTTGGAATTTGATTAAAACAAAATTATTACTCTTCAAACAAAGCACTCACCCCTTCGAAGCACGGGGCTCGATTCAACCACATGGGCTGATTATAATTCAATTACAGTGAATTTGCAAATACAAAAATTGTGTTAAAAAATGCAGTTTTTACACCAGTAACGTATCGATTCAAAAATTATGGGTGGGACGGAGGTCCCCTGGTTGTAGCATGGCTACAGCCCTTATACTAAATACACTACAAAAATAAGAAGAAGCATTTACCTATGTAAAAATATGAAGCTGCACTTAATATGGAATTACTAATAAATTAGACACCCACGTATTAATTACAGCTCAAACTAGAGCTTATGTAATTTTGGAGAAAAAGAGACGCTTTCCCCATCCTGGATTCGAACCAGGGTCCCTCCGTTTAGCCCGGAGTGTCTTGGACCGCTAGACGAATGAGGACAGGAAACAACGCTCTCTTTCTCCGTATGTAAGGATGTATGATATTATTATCCTTCACAGGGATAACACAATTGCCAAATATGGTCAACACACAAAGCCACCGGGGCGATTTTGTAGGGGGGATTTTTTATTACAAATAAATTTGACATCCACGTATTATTAGCTCAATCTAGAGCTATTTTTGTTTAGGAGAAAAAGAGACACCGTCCTCGTCCCGGATTCGAACCAGGGAGCCTCCGTTTAGCCCGGAGTATCTTGAACTTCGGGCTAAATATTTCTTTGCTGTCTGTAATTCTTTACTGTCAATACAGTTGTTTAGTAATATGCAATTAAAAGCGTTTTGGATAAATATTTAAATGTTTGTATCTTTGCTTTAAAAATGTAATTTTTAGATTGTCCTTGCTACATTTCTCTCATCTTTTGCATAAATATGTTCATTTAAGATAATAATAAAAATGAAATAAATAAAAATACAAACTGCCATGCAACAACGGCTCGTACCTGATTAATCTAAAGGTCGCACACGGCCTGGGCAGTCGCATGCGGCCTTGCGGCCGCAAGTTCCCCACTCCTGGACTAGATTAACGGTTTTCAACCTATTTCATCTCGAGACATGTCCAAACTACTTACTAAACTTTTGCGACACATCAAAAAATACATTTTTCGCCGATCTGATAAAAAATATGAGTAAATTACATTAATTATATTAGTTACATATTAGTTATAATCAATAAATAAAAAATGATTGTGTAGGCTGTTGCCATTGTTTTGCTCGAAAATACCAGCGAAACAAGATTAGTGTCTGTGACTAAATAATCAAGTATTGCATGTTTTAAAAATTTTCGCGACATTCCGGTAAAACAGCTGGAAATTTTTAAATAGAAAGTACTTTTGTAAATAACATAATATACACAAGATATGTTGTGAAAATCTGTTTTGAATACAATTTTAATGTCGAAGAATTTCTGTGTCGTATACAATTTTTGGCAAAACAGAAATTTAAAACAAATTTTTACAATAATTTATTTTGAACGAAAAATATATATAAAATCAAAAATATTTTTCAGGGGGAGGGGGGCTGACTACAGTTCCGGGGGGCTGAGATCGCCCTGGCCCCAGACTAGCTACGGCCCTGGTGAAAGGGAGTGCTAACGGGGTTTTAGTAGACACAATACTTAACTTGCCCCGGGCGGTGGCAACATACGCTACGCCGCTGGTTTCCACTTTCATCAGTTTTTCATTCCTCTCCTGGTCGTACGCAGGATATTATTTTGAGGCTTGGGGGGGGGGGTCAGGGGAATTTCCTCATTTGTTTCCATTCAAGTTTGTAAATGAGTAGGTTAAAAAAAAGCAAAAAAAAGAAAAGAAAACGCCGAACTTTGTCAAAAGTTGCCCAAAACCAGCAAATACGAAAACTTTCTTGAGACCTTGAGAGTATGCGGCGCGTACTCTGTATTTTTCAAAATTTCTTGAGAGTACGCGGCGCACACAGCGCGTACCCTTTGGGGACAGCCCTGCTTATTAGTGTATGATTTTATGAAATATATGAAAATATATATTTCTTTATCACACGCATTTCTGCTCCATTGTGTGGTTGCCACTACAATAGTTTTTTATTTTAGCATACACTGCGATTTTGTCCTAATCAAGGGTAAATACGGAAGATTATGCTAGGTGTGCGGTGCACACCCATGGAAGAACAATATGACCGAGTCTATAGTTTTGCATTTATTTCTGTGTTAAAGGCTCATTTAATTATTTACTGGGTTCATGTGATTTCTAAAATCGAACAAAATGTAATAATGTTTCATAAGAAGATGTTTCCGCACGTGAATATAGCCTTGACAGTCTGGATGTGCAGTCGGAAATGCGCACACCTTTGAGCTCTTTACACAGA
>QLNU02003225.1:13040841-13054574 GCA_006491805.2 Dysdera silvatica | reverse complement strand
CTCGCCCTCCTTCTTGTTGATTGATTGATTGATTGTTTGGCTTTTTTATGGCGCAAGAGCATCTGGGCTATACTGCGCCATCCTTCTTGTTAATAACATATTTAATTTTATTTGTAATGTTGATTGAAATATAAAGTATTAGTACTTTTCTAAAAATCTTGCAATTTTATTTTTTAAATTTCATTAATTTAGTCATTAATTATTAAAGTTTTTTTTCAGGTTTTTTCCTTGTACCAAAAAAATTAGTACAAAGCAGTAAGATTTTAGTTTTTTTTGTAGCACTCAGAATTCATTTAATGATTTATTTTGTTGCAAAGCAAGTAGTGTTCATCAGGATAATCCTGATGTAAAGATTTTGGCTCTCTGTACTACCACAAAAAGAGTCAGAATTTGGAATTTGATTAAAACAAAATTATTACTCTTCAAACAAAGCACTCACCCCTTCGAAGCACGGGGCTCGATTCAACCACATGGGCTGATTATAATTCAATTACAGTGAATTTGCAAATACAAAAATTGTGTTAAAAAATGCAGTTTTTACACCAGTAACGTATCGATTCAAAAATTATGGGTGGGACGGAGGTCCCCTGGTTGTAGCATGGCTACAGCCCTTATACTAAATACACTACAAAAATAAGAAGAAGCATTTACCTATGTAAAAATATGAAGCTGCACTTAATATGGAATTACTAATAAATTAGACACCCACGTATTAATAGCTCAATCTAGAACTTTTTTTTGTTTAGGAGAAAAAGAGACGCTTTCCCCATCCTGGATTCGAACCAGGGTCCCTCCGTTTAGCCCGGAGTGTCTTGGACCGCTAGACGAATGAGGACAGGAAACAACGCTCTCTTTCTCCGTATGTAAAGGTGTTAAGGTATTATTACCCTCCGCAGGGATAACACAATTGCCAAATATGGTCAACATGCACAAAGCCACCGGGGCGATTTTGTAGGGGGGATTTTTTATTACTAATAAATTTGACATCCACGTATTAGTAGCTCAACCTAGAGCTCTTTTTGTTTAGGAGAAAAAGAGACGCCGTCCTCATCTCGGATTCGAACCAGGGAGCCTCCGTTTAGCCCGGAGTATCTTGAACTTCGGGCTAAATATTTCTTTGCTGTCTGTAATTCTTTACTGTCAATACAGTTGTTTAGTAATATGCAATTAAAAGCGTTTTGGATAAATATTTAAATGTTTGTATCTTTGCTTTAAAAATGTAATTTTTAGATTGTCCTTGCTACATTTCTCTCATCTTTTGCATAAATATGTTCATTTAAGATAATAATAAAAATGAAATAAATAAAAAATAAGATGGACAAAATCATATTAATAAAAATAAAAGAATTTCGTTTGCAAAATTTGGATTAATCTAAAAGGTCGCACGACTAAAGGTATGCGGCCTTAAGGCTAAGTTCCCCACTCCTGGACTAGATTAACGGTTTTCAACCTATTTCATCTCGAGACATGTCCAAACTACTTACTAAACTTTTGCGACACATCAAAAAATACATTTTTCGCCGATCTGATAAAAAATATGAGTAAATTACATTAATTATATTAGTTACATATTAGTTATAATCAATAAATAAAAAATGATTGTGTAGGCTGTTGCCATTGTTTTGCTCGAAAATACCAGCGAAACAAGATTAGTGTCTGTGACTAAATAATCAAGTATTGCATGTTTTAAAAATTTTCGCGACATTCCGGTAAAACAGCTGGAAATTTTTAAATAGAAAGTACTTTTGTAAATAACATAATATACACAAGATATGTTGTGAAAATCTGTTTTGAATACAATTTTAATGTCGAAGAATTTCTGTCGTCGTATACAGTTTTGTGCAAAACAAAACCTTTAAAACAAATTTCTACTATAATTTATTTTGAACAAAAAAATATATAAAACCAAAAATATTTTCCACGGGGGCTAAGATCCCCCCGGCCCCAGGCTGGCTACGACCCTCGGCCGAAGTGAATAAAAAAACGAATATGAGCGTTTTTGCAAAACGGGTTGAACAAGTCTCCACTTAAAATATCAACAGTAATTAAAAAAAAGTAATGTAGCAGATAATTTCGATTAATTGTGGTGCTACTGTACATAATTTTTTTATAAATTTGTATGTTACGTTAAAAATATACAATTTAGTTTAAGATGCGATCCATTTACAGCATTTCGGCATTTTCAACTGACGAGCCGCTACCGATTATGTCCTCATCACTTAATGTGTACGCCACTGATATTTTTATACTTAATGGTGAGTCAGTGCTGGGTAGCATCGGTTTGCGTTATTGGTTGCTAAAATACTTTGGAAAATAACAACCGGTTGTTGTCGTTTTTTGCCATACGTATGTGCATCAAAGCAATCAGGATTTTAATGAACCTGTTGTAAAAATTTCACCCAAATCAGCGGACTTATGACTAATATTTTTGCAGCTCATTCTTGGCCACATCGAATCCTGGACAAAGAACGTTTTCATCGCAGAACTCTAATCAGGAGTCAGCTCGAACGCACGCAGAACGGCAGCAGTCTTAAACAAAGATTATCATGTCTCTGAGTTTTTCCGTGTACACAGTCCTGATTAATGCATAGAAACCTCAATATATAAAATACAGATGGTGGGATGAGAGAGCAACCAAAGACTGAGATAAAAATAACATAATTTTCAAACAATTTTCAATTTAAAGTATGCTTTTGGAAGTAAATGTGGTTAAAGCTTAATACCTCTACGACAGTTGTTTATTTTTTACTTACATAAGGTATTGCTGCTCTTCTTGGGGTTGACGCAATTGCCAGAAAAAAGAGCATCAAATTTGCGTCTCGGTGGTCGAGCAGGTTAGGGAATTCCGGTTTATACGGAGGGTTCCCGGCTCGACTCCAGGACAGGACTGTGTCTCTTTTTTTTTTCCTTAGAAAAATAATTCTAGTTTGAGCTTATACGTGAGCTCAAAAATTATCAGCCAACTGTTTTACTATACGGCCTACTTAACTCCACAAATGAACGGGAGCGATGTAAGATACTTCAGAAAAGTATATTAGTAGGCATGTGGGCGGATTTACCATGTTGCCGCCCCTAGGCTATTTTTGTCGCCCCTTCCTACCCGTCTGTCTTCTTCGATCAGTGGTAGGAACATAAAAATTGTTACATTCAAT
The DNA here is from genome assembly GCA_006491805.2 of Dysdera silvatica. Classification (NCBI taxonomy): domain Eukaryota; kingdom Metazoa; phylum Arthropoda; class Arachnida; order Araneae; family Dysderidae; genus Dysdera; species Dysdera silvatica. The sequence goes on along the minus strand of QLNU02003225.1, from coordinate 13,051,422 downwards.
ATACGCCCAAAACTTTTGTATTGACAATAAATATTTAAAAAAAAACAAAATCATAAATTGAAACATAAACATTAAATAATATTAACTTATATTGAAGTATTATTTCTTTTTGGTATATAATAAATCAAATTCAATTTTATTGAAATAAATTTTAATTTTAGCAAAAAATAAAAGCCTATCGAACACTGGTATTTAAATGGAAAGCATGACGTCTAGCTTTCTTCTCGGCAAAACATCTGATTATATCACCGAGTGGTATTTATTTTGCTATATCAGATTCAATGCACAAAATTTTGTCTCCCTACTATAGCCTATTAGGAAATATGGCACTGGGTAGGCAAATGGAACCATAATTTTCGTTCTGCGTTTTCAATTTAGATATTAATTTACGAGATGTCCGCTGATGCCATTTCGTTAATTCACTGTATTTTTCAGAGATAGTGCTAATTATCTTCATTAATCAATTTACGAACTAAATAACGAATTAGAAAAAAAAATAGCGGATGCTCGTATTTGTTGCGACACTGCAGGTTTTCTGTCTACTAAACCCAGATTGGGTTCATGAGGGTCTTCCCTCCACCCCAGAAAATTCATTTAGAATGAAAAAAAAAAGTATTTACAAGTGAAATTTACAAGGAAATGTGCGTAAGAAATCATGCCACCAAAATAATAATCCTTTATTATATGTTTACCAAGTTTAAAACTGAAAAAAATTGCTGAATTCAAACATATCAGAACTAAAAACTTGGATTAATTTTATTTCCGTTTCATAAGACACGTTAGTGCTTAAAAGGTAAAAGTGAAGTGAATACAAAGGTTTTAGTATTTAAATCTTTCGGTTGTTGAAAATAAAAAGACATTCGTTAACAAAATGTAAGTAATAGTGTACGGATATATATATAGATAGGATAAATACATAGATTAGTTAATAACTTAATTTAACATGAAATAACCATTAAATGACGCAAGTAGCGAGCAATTTTTGATTTGCTATAGTAGAATATTGAGTCAAGCAAATTAATTATTAATCAAATTAACTAATGAATTTAGAAATAGAGAAGAGCAGAGCATCTATCTTGTTGTAAGATAGGTAACTTGCTGTGGAAGAAGATTGAAGTTGTTAAATTACAATATGGTTACTAAAATTTGTTTAAGCAGATGTTAATGACGGGGAGCATCAAATATAGATGAGATAATTGATTGATATATAATTAATATACTGTACTGCAGCACTCTATTGGAAATTTTCATATTAATATTCGATGCTGAACACCATAATAAAAAAAAATATAAAATATTAAAATTTTTTCTTAAATTACATAATTTTGAAAACTGAAACACTATATTTCATTTTTTGAATTTGAATTTTCAAGTAGAAAATTTAAAATTTAAAGTTTTTCTTTATGAAACTTTATATGTTTTCTAATAGTACATATATATATGCACATTAAGATGCATATTACAGGGCACTATAGGTTTGATTCTATATAATAAATTATGTAAAGAGTTAGATAAAATATGCAAAATTTTTGTATAATGGTTTAAATTTCATAAGACTATTTAGCCGCCAAACAGAGCCAAATTCTTCTTCTTGAGTATATAAGAAAAACAACGTCCATTTAATAACATAAACATTGATTTTTTCATGAGCAGTTAGGGCTTATACATTCAGAAAAAATAAAATGCACTGCAAGTTAACATGTTAACTTCAAATATACCTGAAGTTAACATGTCAACTTCAAATATATCTAAAGTTAACACGTCAACTTCCAATATACCAAAAGTCACCACTGCTCTAATGAGATAATCATGGATAAAATTAATGGCTACTATGATAAAATTAATGGCTAGAATGGAATTACTTGGGTTACCAGTATCATATAATCATACATAAAAATATAAATTTTACCCTCTTTCACATATCTACTTCTTGAGATCTATAGTTCGTTACTTTGTTAAGTTTTCCAGGTATGTCTCTTTATTACTTTCTGTTAAATTTGTCAATGATTTCACTTCTGTTAAGTTTGATAACGCTCTTACGTCTTGTTAGCGTTGGCAGAGGTTTCACTTCCGTCGGGTTTGACTGTAGTTTCATTTTTATTATTTTCGACTGTTTTCATTTTTGTTGACGTTGGTGGTGTTTTCACTTTTGTTGACTTTGGAGGTTACGCTTTTGTTGGGTTTGACAGTGGTTTTATCTTCGTCACGTATTTGAGATGAGGCTAATTTATTTTGTCGATGTAGTTGTACTGTATTTTCTAATGGTGCCTGCATTTTCATTAAGTTATCCAATGATGCAATGCCTTCAATGATTGCATTGGCATCAAAAATTCCAGGACTAATATTGTTTACTCGTCTCTTCACATCATCTATCATATTACGCATGAGACTTAACTGTTTATACATATCATATAGATCGTTCAAATAGTTCTCTACTTCTGTTTCAAGTTCTTTTTCATCGAATCCCAGATGATTATCGAGTTTCAATGCCGTTTCTTTTGTCTCGCAGATATCGTCGTCCACTACTGTAGAATTGGTCAAGAGGGTGCCTTTGTAAGTAATGTTTCCATCTGGATAACAGTGGAACCATGGTAACATATTCTTGATGCAGTCCGTACCATCTGAATCTATGCTGCACACCACCATGGACTTTTTCAACACGTCAATGTAATCTATCAAAATAGCAGACTTTTCCATCTGTCGTGCAGAAGGCATATTTTGTTTACACCAATTAATTAACTCTTCAGTACAGTTCTGTCGAAGTTCTGGTGAGAGTTCTTGGAAAATTAAGACGCTATTCATGAAGTTCATGGTAACAGCAACGCTGGTATGGGCCATTAAAAATACTAGGACCAGTATACCAACAAAGTGAAGCTTGGACATAGCGGTTGGTGATAATAAACTACTTCTCTATTGACTTCACTACCAGTACAAATTTTATTACTAAGCGCTCGAATATTTCTATGACAGTAGTATTCTCAGAGATAACTGTACAATAAGTCTTTTGTGAGATCTAAGGGAGCTAAAACTACTAATGCACAGAAGTTTTTGCTATGAGGTTTCACCAAAATGGCACGAACACGTGAAAGGAACTAGCGTATACATTACCGAATTTTCGTCGCAGAGTGACTGGCAAAAATTTTAGAATAGTCGTTAGTCATCAAAATGCAACCGTACATTCTCCAGTTTACGAAAATATAATGGAGATGGTATATTCACTAGAAATATACACTGATGGTCAAAATGAAAGTTACAAGTATAAACGTTCATAATATGTAATATTTTTTTTTTCATTTTGACACATGCGCATTCCTTCTTTAGTGTTTGTTAAGCGTCTCAGCTATTATGACCACCAATTCTGAGCATAGTGGGTTAATTATTCTCTCAGTAAGTATTATGGGGAGGAAATAAACCACAGTTTAACGCACACATTAAGGTGTCCATCCTATTCTGGATGGCTTTTAGGATAATTTTGGGTCTTAAATACGTAAAAATTTATGCTTAGAAGTATGACGTATAGCGCATAACATATCTAAATTTCTCATCAGTATTTACACTTATTTTGTTTATAAACGTTTTGTATACAAGGCCGTTCTTAGGGGGGTGCGAGCTGGGGGGCCGCTAAAATTTAGGGCCGCCAAAAAAGTGTAGTGTAAGTACCAAGAAATCAGTTTTTAGCGGCCCCATATACTTTTGACAGAGTGTTTGGTCAATTGACATTTTGCGTGTGACATCATACTTCCCATAAAGTAATGGTGGTCAAAATAAATACATATGTTATTAGTCAACTGCTTAGTATCAGTAGCCTATGTATTTTTATTATGTTTATTGTGGTGACTATATGGCCGTATTGTGGTGACTATATGGTCGCAACAGAGACTCCTGATTTCCGACATTTGACTGCACAAAAAAGCTAGAAAAATTACTTTGTAAGTTCTAATAGTATTGAAAAGGCGGCTTTGTTCATTAAGTTAGCTTTTCATTAATTCGTTATAATTATAATAATTAAGGTAATAATAAATTACAATGATTAGTATTTTAATTAATTTTTATCTCCTATATATATATATATCGATATCGATATCGAAAAAGAAACACTTGGGTGAGAGAGCAAACTAGAGTAGAGGACATCATTGTTAAAGTAAAAGGGCTGAAATGGCGATGGGCTGGGCATATTGCAAGAAGAACTGATCAACGATGGACAACAGAAATTCTGAACTGGATTCCAAGAGACCACCGAAGACCTAGAAAACGTCCTCAAACTAGATGGGTGGATGAAATAAGAAAACAGGTTGGGGTGACGTGGAAACGAATGGCCCAGGATAGACTTGTGTGGAAAGCATTTGGAGAGACCTTCATCCAGCAGTGGATAGATAATGGTTGAATATGATGATGATGATATATATATATATGTCTTTTGCCTTGCCACAGTTGCCCCTTCATCCTGATTATAGGCCTGATGCTATTACTGTTGTGGTCTTTCCATAGAATAGACGCATTTAAGGTAAAAGACGGAGAAATGTAAGAGTTGTATTTAGTTTTGTATTATACACATATGGATAGAATAAATAAATCTTTGTTAATTCATTTTTGCTTAAATCGAGGCAGTATATAATTTTATAAAATATCATCACAATTTTATAAGACAAATTTCCAATTAACAAGAAAGGGACCACAGGACAGAAAATGGGATAGGAAGACAGATTAGTCACATTGTGATAATATATACAAAGTTTCCTTGTTTTCGCATTCATTTTATCTTGCTTATTTCATGTATTGTATATGAAGTTCCTAAAGTTTATTTTTATGCTATTTTAAAATTAAAGTTAAATAGACTCCTTTTAAACGGTCAACCTCACAAAACCTGTATCTTAACACATAGCAGCATATGTTGTTTGTTTTTTAAAGGATAATTTAGAAATTTCCCCCTTTCACTTTATATTCCTTCAATACTACAGAATTTCGAAACCTCACGAATAATTTCTTTTGTCATTTTTGCCTACGCACTACTTTCTCAGAAGGCTAAAATAAAACGAATGACTTGCGATTCTATGTACACGTACCTTGGCCCTTTGAAGGCTGCAAACCATTTGACAACCGTAGCAAAATATAGTTCAAGCGTTCAAATCTATGAGTTTGAATTCTGAATCAGTAGACGACACAGAGAAAGTGCGTATGTGTTGTTTTTTTTGTGTATGGGGGCAGGAAGGGAGTGGTATGGCGTCCGGTAAACTTGATTGAATCTGCTTAAAATTTATTTTTGCCTTCTCAGTGTGACGTCACTATTCGTCGCTCGAGAAGAATAGGCTTGTTAGGGTACGAGTCAGGTGGATTCCTGAGAGAATGTCTCAAAGTTTGAAATTCGTTTGCAATTCCCTGAGTTTCGCATGCCCACGAAATTTGTGTCCATTGTACTGGGGAATTGCGCCAGTTCGCCAAGTCTGACCAAAGAACAGTTGGCTCAAATTCCTTCTGCATCAAAGTTAAATGAAGCTGCTCTTCATGATGTTATTGGAATACGGAGCATGCGCATATGGTTCGTGAGAGTTTCGAAGGTTGCGCGAATACCGTTAAGGTCATTAGATAAAAAATAATTATTAGGTCAACATGCATATATGCTGGTACTTTTTGTGTTTAACGAGAAAAAATATATTCGTAACACCTGGAAGAAACACATTACTTTGTGGTAACATTTAACTTCTATGTGAAAAGTGAATCTCTCATACTCAGATTTTAGAACAGATAGTTTTTAAAAGCATGGATCGTTTTATAATTTACTGGTATAAAGCAATTAATGAAATGATGTGTCGATACACATATATGCACTATGATGAAAAACGCAGTCAGATGTTTAGGTCTGAATGAGCGGTTTTTAATCTTTTCTAACCCGAAGTTCTCTCATTTAGATAATCCAACGATTCCTCACCTCCAGCCCCGAACACTTTAGATTGAAAATAAAAATACAAAAAAGAAAGCAGGGATATCAAATCTAGGCAAAACCTTCACTTAAATGTCACATTCCGCAAGAAGCCAAATTTAAAAGCAATAAACAAATAACACACAGTGGATCTTCATATTTATTTTTAATTTGAATCTTTTTATATAAATTGTTTAAAATGCATATTAAATGTATTTTCCCACTCGTTTATACCGCAGCAGTCCTTTTCTGCAATGTTTTTTTGTTACTCTAAAAGCAATAGTTTTGTAATATTTGTAGCTTAATTCATATTGCGTGTTAGCTATATTCTAGCTAAACTTTACGAAAACTATTTAATTTGATGCAACTCATTTCCTCTTCGGAAACACTTCAGCCGCCATCTTCTTCGGAAAACACCAGCCGCTAACAATTATCCCTCTCAAACACACTTCAGCTCTCTACTAACTCCTCTTCAAAACACTTCAGTCTCTAATTATCCCTCTTCGGAAACACTTCAGCTGCTACTATCCCTCTTCTGAAACACTTCAGCTGCTACCATCCCTCTTCGGAAACACTTCAGCCGCTACTCATCCCCTTCAGTACTAACTTTTCATGGCGGTAACTGACTGGGTAGGACATCCTCTGAATTAGGGACCATTGGTCTAAAAGAAACAGCAACGCCTACGTTGTTTTACTTAAGCTTTAAATGAGCTAAGTTTAGTTTCCAAGTTTTTCAGTCGAAGACTTACAGTGGGAAGAGACTTACAGTTTTCTGAGTAATCCGAATCTTTATCGCCTAGAGAATCAAACCATGAACTGCGGAGCATAAAAAAAAAAATAGAGTTGGGTCCATCTGAAACAAAGGAATCAAATCCAAATGCTGTAGGTCCCTTTCCATTATCCTACTACACGTTTCTGACTAGGTACAAGAAGGTTGGAAAGTAAACTAGCTTGTTTGGAGAATAAGCAATATGAAGTTAAACGCCAAAATGTTCTGTCGTTTCAAATTTTTTAAAATCTTTTCAAGAAGAAACAAGAGCTGCAAAACAGAATAAATAATTTTTATACACTTGTACAGGAAGCATTTGCGGATCAAAGTGGGGGCGATAGCCCCCCCTCCTCCCATTTAAGCCGGGATTATATCATGAAAAATGCAATGAAAAGAGTACTGGACACTTGGCTAAAAATAGGAATCGGAAACAAATCGCGTCCCTATGAAAGATTTCTGGATACGGCCTTGACAGGAAGTACAAAATGATCCCACTAGAATACACAATGATGGTTTATTTTGATATCATAATCGAGTGTATGGAAATTTCATGCCCTTATAACAGGAGAAATAGCCTTACTCTATACGGGGTTCACGAGGGTAATTCAAAATTTCGACGTAATGATCGAATTGTGGTTATAACCTGTTTTGACTGTATAGTTTATATGGTTATACCGAATAATGACTATAACGAGGAAAATCCTCCAGTTCCTTAACTCGCTATAACCGAGTTGATGGTAATATTATTTCCTTTGAAGCAATGTGGGAGGCGTGCCCTTTAAGGAGCCGTTAGTTGACGTCAAGGATGGGTACAACAACGAGTGGAAAAAGTATTTAATTTGCATTTAAAATAAAAAAAATATAAGAAAATTCAAATATAAATTACATGTCCTTTGAATACCAGTATAATCTATTAAACACCGTTAGTACAGCGTCGGCTCAACTTTGAAGGCAGTAACAAAAGCTATCCTTTCAGGCCAGTTTCCTAAGACATGTTTATAAATTCATGCCCAAAGATTCTTCTTACATAGTTTTCTGATATAGCTGTCGTAATGGAATGTTTATTGGATGAGATGTGATGCGGTGCCTCCGTTTGTTCCATAAATGTTCGCTTCGGAATGGACATTAACTATAGAATATCTTTAATTAACAAGTAGCGAATGATGATGATGAATTGTGCTAGCAAGCTGACGATTTGGGAAGGTTGGTCAAAGGAGAAACGCGATATTCCCAGAAGAGGATTGTAATTAAAATAAGGTGATTCTGAACCAAGCACCCCAGTAGGGAAAGCAAGAAACGAAACGTTTAAATTTGCCGTCGCTTCTAAAACCACAGGAGTTTAAATTTAATTAATTTTTTTATTTAAAATTTAATTTAATTAAAACCACCGGCCCTATTTCTTTACGATGAGTCCAATGGATGGTGGATCTAGAAAATATTTTTGGGGGACAGGAGGGCGCAAAGCTTGCAAATCACTGTAGAGACCAAAAAAAAAGAAAGAAAATGTTTTATTCTCGGGGGAAGGGAGGGGGCTTCCCTACGCCTCATGCTCGATTCATGTTTGAGATGTCTAATACAAAATATTTGTTTTCACAACTCTTTTGAGTAAAATAAAAACATATCCCCGAGTGTCTCTAAATACTGGATACGCTAAATCTCCATTCAAATCTTCTTCAATTAATAAATTAGACATTCAGGTGATTTCTACCTCATTCTCCATTACCCTGCGCATTTCGCAAGACAAAATACACATTGTGAAAGATTGCATAACATGAACTCCAGATTTATTTTGCATACATCGGAAGATATGCTGTCAAGTATGATTTTCTCTCCGTTGGCCGCTCAAAACCAACTTAGCTTATTTGCCAACCTTATGAATGTGATCGGGGACTTACCGTGGGCAGGGACCTACAATTTGAGGCGAAAGTATGTTTACGCTGGAATGTTGACACTTCTCACCCATATAAAAAAAACAACAAAAAACAAACAAAAACACTATTAATAGTAGAATTTTTCAAATTTAATGGAATAAGTATAAATCATGTTCCTTTATTTCTTGAAAGTTAGACTTGTAACACAAATTGGTTTTATGTATTTAAACAACATTTGAACCCTCTCCAGAATATGAAGAGCAAAATTAAGTTTACAAATAATAAAACATCAAAAAAAGTAAAAAGCTAGTACTTGGTAGGGCCTTCCTTGGCCTGAATGACTTCACGGAGCCGTTAAGGCATGCTGTGGAACAAGTTAGTCTTAACATTTGGTGGGATACTGCTCCAAGCTTCCTGCAATGCAGTCTTGAATGCAGAGATGTTTGTGCGACATGATAATGGCACACGGTTGTCTAAAATCCCCCAAAGATGCTCAATGGAGTTCAAATCAGATGACTGAGATGGCCATTCGAGAACCTTTATCTTCTTGGAGGCAAAATAAGCAACTAAAATACGAGATTTATGTTTGGGGTCGTTGTCTTGTTGGAAAGACCAACCCCTTTTCAATCCCAACTCCACCGTCCATGAAGTCAAATTTGATTCCAAAATTTTCTGGTTTCCTTACAGGTTTTCGACCTGTCCTTTGGGTGCTTACAACGTGTCCATTGATTTCATATCTTTTCACTATTTTCTGAGTTCCCATTGCACATATTTCATACTTTTCTCCTAACTGTCTGTAGAATAATTTGCCATCCACTCTGTCTTTAGTTAAGGCTGTTCTTTCAATCACCGATAGTTCCCGTGTTTTCACCATTTTCACTCTACCCTTTATCAGTCTATGACTTACGCATTCCCATGAATCGTTGATTATGCAAATTATATTATATGCAAATTATATGGACACAGAAATTTGCTTTTTACTTTTATTGATGTTTTATTTATTTGTAAACTTAATTTTGTCCTTCATATTCTGGGGGTCAAATTTTGTTACATATATTTTTGAATACATAAAAACAATTTGTGTTGCAAGTCTGTAACTTTCAAGAAATAAAGACATTTGATTTGTACTTATTCCATTAAATTTGAAAAATTCTACTGTTATAGTTTTTTGTTATACGGGTGAGAAGTGTCAACATTCCAGTGTAAACATACTTTCGCTCCCCACTGTATAATTGTACAAGGAATCTTAAATTTGATTGGACTATTTTAACTGGGGAGTCGAACCCGGAACTTCGGGGTAGTAACCGAAGGCTTTTCCTGTCGGACATCGTAGCGGCATAGGTTTTATATCGACTTATCGATTGCATTCGTATGTCCTTTTATTTTTTACATTGCAAAAAGGGGAAAGGTTGTTCGGTTAGATTGCAAGAAGAGATTATATATTTTATAACAATTGTTTAAATCTCCTCTGGCAATTCAAAATGGTGAGGTGTTTTGAAAATTACGTTCATGTATTGAAATTGAAAACAAAATAATCTCAGCAGTAGGATGAACATGGGCGGATTTTTGCCCGCCCTAGACTACCCGTCCCTTCCTATCTGTTCCCAATAAAGTGATAAAAGAACATAAAATTGCTACATTTAATAAGCGCCAAAAACTTTTATTTTGCCAATAAATACACTTTATAACAAAAAACAACGCACTAAGAAGGGGTTGTCCGATTGCCATAAAAATTGGTGGATTTGAAGAACATACATAATAAAAGAACAAGTTAAAATTTCAGAACAATTGAGTGATTTATTGCAGAGTTTGACCGTTACAAATGGAGGAAGTCAATAAGGCGTTGATACACCTCTGGCCCGGATGCAAGTTGTTACCTGAATGGTATCCTGCGGAATTTCTTGTCAAATTCTCTCCAATTGTCGGGCTAAATCGTCAACATTCCGGGGTGGTTGCAATCTCCTTCCCATAGCATCCCAAATGTGCTCTGTGGGAGAGAGAGATCAGGAGACTTAGCTTGCCAA
>QLNU02003225.1:13000113-13040741 GCA_006491805.2 Dysdera silvatica | reverse complement strand
GGGGGTCAAATTTTGTTACATATATTTTTGAATACATAAAAACAATTTGTGTTACAAGTTTGTAATTTTCAAGAAATAAAGACATATGTTTGTACTTATTCCATTAAATTTGAAAAATTCTACTGTTAATATTTTTTTTGCTATACGGGTGGGAAGTGTTAACATTCCAGTGTAAACATACTTTCGCTCCCCACTGTATAATTGTACAAGGAATCTTAAATTTGATTGGACTATTTTAACTGGGGAGTCGAACCCGGAACTTCGGGGTAGTAACCGAAGGCTTTTCCTGTCGGACATCGTAGCGGCATAGGTTTTATATCGACCTATCGATTTCATTCGTATGTCCTTTTATTTTTTACATTGCAAAAAGGGGAAAGATTGTTCGGTTAGATTGCAAGAAGAGATTATATATTTTATAACAATTGTTTAAATCTCCTCTGGCAATTCAAAATGGTGAGGTGTTTTGAAAATTACGTTCATGTATTGAAATTGAAAACAAAACAATCTCAGCGTATATGATTATCATTTTCCACCCCTAGAGCTACTTTTTCCGTCCTCCTATCCGTCCCGCCCCCACAACCTATAGGAACATAAAATTGCTACATTTAATAAGCGCCAAAAACTTTTATTTTGCCAATAAATACACTCTATAACAAAAAAAAATCGACGCACCAAGAAGGGGTTGTCCGATTTCGATAAAAATTGGTGGATGTGAAGAACATACATAGAAAAAGAAATATTTAAAATTTCAGAACACTAGAATGATTTATTGCAGAGTTTGACCGTTACAAAGGGAGGAAGTCAATAAGGCGTTGGTCCACCTCTGGCCTGGATGCAAGTTGTTACCTGAATGGTGTCCTGCGGAATTTCTTGCCAAATTGTCTCCAACTGTCGGGCTAAATCGTCAACATTCCGGGATGGTTGCAATCGCCTTCCCATAGCATCCCAAATGTGCTCTATGGGAGAGAGAGGTCAGGAGACCTAGCTTGCCAAGGAAGTGTTGGGCAATCTTGAAGACAATTCATAGCAACACCTGCCGTGTGCGGCCGGGCATTGTCTTGTTGAAACGTAAGTCCAGGGTGTCGCAAAAGGAACGGTAACACAACCTGTCGTAGAATGTTGTCTACGTACCGCTGTGCTGTAAATGTGCCAGAAATGACCACCAAAGGGGTCCGGCTATCAAAGGAGATGGCACCCCACACCATAACGCCCTGTTGTGGGCATGTGTGGCGTGCGATAGTAAGGGCAGGATCCCCACGCTGCCCTGACGATTCCAGACAGGTCTGTGGTTGTCGTTTCGACTCAGTTGGAAACAGGACTCGTCACTAAAGACTATACGTCCCCAGTCAGCGCAGTTCCAAGTTGATCGAGCCGCAGAGCTGCAGAGGGTCATGTTGGACACATGTGTGCGGACCACACAGTGGATAGTTGATAACGACGAATCCGGTGCTGTGACAGCTGCTCTGACAATTGCTCTGTCTTCCCGCTCTGTTGTGGCCCTAGGTCGACCGCTGCCGTCCCGACGCTGACATCTGCCGTTGTTGACCCACTCTTGCCAGCACCGTCCAATCGCCGCATCGCTTCGACCCACATGTCCAGCGATTCTTCGATTCATCCAACCAGCCTCTTTCAATCCGATAGCACGACCTCTTTCAAACTCTGACATATGCTCGTAATGAGCACGAATCTTTCAGCGAGGCATTGTTACAGTCGACGTAAGATATCCACAGTCAAAATGCAACAGAAATTTTGACCACATATTGAGAATCGCTCCTTATATACATCTGCTGAATGCGCAGTTCCGATGCGCTGGAGTTCCCGCTATTCATTCATTGGACACCAAATTTTAATCATTTGCATGTTCGGTCAAAATGTCTTTGCATACGAAATTTCATTACAATCGGACAACTTCTTGGTGCGTCGATTTTTTTGTTATAGAGTGTATGTTGAAAAACAAACTCATAAATTGAAACACAAACATTAAACAATATTAACTTATATTGAAGTATTATTTTTTTTGTCATATAATAAATCAAATTCAATTTTATTGAAATAAATTTTAATTTTAGCAAAAAATAAATAAAAGCCCATTAAACACTGGTATTTAAATGGAAAACATGACGTCTAGCTTCCTTCTCGCCAAAACATCTGATTATATCATATGGTCAGTGGCGTAGCTAGATATTTTACCGCCCGGGACGAGTGACTATCATTGCCGCCGCCCCCCAATGGGATAACAAATAAATTTTGTGTTTTAAAGGCTAATTGCCGCCCCCCTGAATTCTGGAGCCGAGGCGACAGCCCCTCTTACCTACGCTACTGCATATGGCATTGATTTTGTTATATCAGACTCAATACACAAAATTTTGCCGCCCTAGTCTATAGCCTAGTATAGCCTATTGGGAAATACGGCACTGAGGACGAATACCCATGCTCCTTTTTTTTTTTCTTTTTTTTTTTTTTTCAGACCATTGCTGTCTTTTTTGCAGAAGATGACTGTCTTTGATAGAGACTGATGGTCTTTGATGCAGACAGTCGACAGTGAACGGCTGATGTTACATTGAGGGTTTTTTTGTTTTCCATTTTTTTTTATATTACTCGATATTTTTTTGTCGATGATGTCATCGATGTTTTATTGCTGCTCATCCTTATTCAACGAAGCTGTATAAAATTAGAAATAATTTCAGACATATTCATAAGCTTGAAAACTCTTTATTTGAAAATTATGTGCATGAAAATAACAAATTATTCATAAAATTTTATATGCACGTCTTAATTTTATTACGGGACATTTAGTTATACAAACGAATATAGTACACGGAGGAAAATTAATATGCGATAGTAGTTTCAGTATTTAAAAACAGATGGCAGCACAAGAAAGGACACTTCACATGCTAAACAGGCATTCGTTCCAGTTCAAAATATAATTGAAACATGATTTTCCATTAGAAATAGAAATCCTTTTAAAAATTAAAATAAGATGACATACAATAATTTAATTTTAGGTTCGATAGCTTTCGGTTTAATAATTTTCTTTCACAAGAATCCTCCAGTGTTTGGGAAGACTTGGGTACCAATTGTTTAGGTTGTTGGGTGTTTTGTGTGTAGTTGTAAATTCTTTGGAAAGGGGGTCCGCAATAGCGGCACTGTATTTCCAAAAAAAAAAAGGCTAGGACAAAGTCTAGTAGTTAAAAGCAAGAGGTCAAAGTTCCGGGTGCAGGAAAGTGGGCCTCAGGGGGTGAAATCTCCACCCATTGGATGGAAAAACGCATCTATTTAAATCTAATCACAAGATGTTATAAAATAAAGGCACTTGAGTGCATCCATAATTCTGGAACTCTTTACGCCTCTGTATGCAAAGGCCTGGGGAATGGCACGGGCGAAAGCCCCTGGCGCAAGGCACTGGTGGAAGGGAGTACTAACGGGTTTTAGCGGTCGCAATATTTAACTTGCCCCTGCGATGGCAACCCATGTTACGTCGCTGTCTGTACGTCTTATAAGTCGAGATGTAAAGGCTGAAAAAAACCCGATTTAAACCCGAGAAAAAAACGAGTTTTTTGGGAAGGGAATTTTCAAAATTCCGAAAACAAACGTTTTTTGAACATTATCGGAATTTTTAAATATGGTCGTTTGAAATGTATAAAACGATTTTTATGTTACTTATAACTTAAAAAATAAATATTGAACTAATCTTTATAATTAATCGATGACAATTTTTTGTATTTAATGCCTTAAAGTGATAACATTATTTAATTTGAGCTTAGGAACATTTCTAATGGAATATAATTTCGTCACCTAATAACAATTTTTATTGAAAGAGGAAAAGGTAAAAAAATATAGGTAAGACAAGATTTATTGAAATATTTCGGGTCGTTTTTAAGTGCTTGTTCGCTGGTGTTGTGCAAATAAACGTGAACATTGTCAATATGGTTTCTTCCCATCAAAGTTTCCAATATGTCCAAAATTTCTAGTTTATTGCCAAAAATTCTCCATTTTATACCCGTGTATTTTACATCTCTAATTATAAGGTGCATCTCACATTTAGTACGCTGGCGCCATCTATGGTCTTTACGATGAAACGACGAATGAATGGAAACAATGCAACTATTTTTGTTGCTGTTGTCGTTATTTTATTTGGCGCGAAATAATTTAAAAGTTTGTTTGATATTCTCATACTTGCTAGACTCTTAAAATAATCATTACACTACTTTTTATACATATATTTGGTTTCCTTCCATTATATTTACCGCCAGTAAGCGCACGCAGAATGTTTACAAGCGGTGGGAAGTGGGGGAGGGATTTGCAGGGCTATAACTTCATATAAATAGTCATATGTGTGCATACAAAATTTCATCGCAGTGGGAGGGAGGTTACAACTTCTTTACGTGCACCAGTGATCAACGGCGTAGAAATGGGGGGGGCTGAAGTGCCTCCCAGGGGACATTACCGAACGTCCTTTTTTTTTTTTTAACGCCCCGAATCACATTTTTAAACTATTTGATCCAGTTCCCTCCATAATTTGCGAATTGCTATGCCCTTGATTACCATTACTTCGACATAAATTTTGATTAGGTCAATTTATATCTATACTGGTAGCTACGAAAGACTTTTCTTTTTAGATCAAAAGGCCAGCTATTTCAGCCATATCTGACTTTATTTAATCTCAGGTTCTTCGTTTAATCAAAATAGTAATGATTACTTCCATGCATGAAGTTTTATTCTATCAAAGAGTCTTAAATCATACATGAAAACTAAATTTTCTGCGTACCCATCGATTTATTAAAAAAAAAAAAAAAATTACCTGTCCAGTGGAATCTGAAGGGATCATTTTCAAATTTGTAGTACAAGCTTAAGGATCAGAGTCTGGGATATGTTGCTTTTTTTTTTCCAGATTTATAAATAGAAATACTTCAAAATATAACGAGGAAACATTTTAGATTTAAATAATGTATAAATAAGAACTGCAAAAATTTTAATTTAAACACTATGATTTTAGTTCAGTAGACCCTCATTTTCTTGAACTACAAATTTTTATGAACTGTTGCTTTTGGATGACACAATTTCCAAATAAGTGGTAAACGCAGAAAAGTCTTCGGGCATAGTTTTTAAAATTCATGTCACTTACACCTCTAGTTTGAGCTATACGCGTGAGTGTCTGAATACTTTTCCAAATATTGCGTTGGTTTTGAAAACTATCCCATAGAACTTAAGGTAATTTCAACTGGCGAACTTCCGATTTTACGAACTTTTTGAGCTAAGTGTGAGTTTGTAAAATCAGGAGTTCACTGTAGTTAGGTAACTGCATATCAGTGTCAGTCACTGAGCCATAGCCCTTTTAAATGAGTCAGTTGCAACTCTTTTTGGATGAGTTACCTCTTTTGAGTAATTCACCGACTCTTCACAAATATTCAGTGTGAACGAAAACGTGGGTATGCTGTTTTGAGGAACAGGCGACGATGAATATTTTTATAAGAGACAAGCAAAGTAACCGAAGACTCGAAAACTCATTACGGGTTCATAATCAGTAAGAGAGCGTTCAAGTATTACATAAGCATCTTTATGGGGGTTGCTCCTGTGCTTTCCTATGGTCAATATTAATTTTTGCTTTCTAGAGGGGTGGGGTATAAAATGGCCAAAATATTGCTTACGTAATACTTGGACCCTCCCCACCAAAGCCATGAGCATATGGAGAAACTGGAAAAAATGTCACCCATTCCTTCAAAAACTCCTACAAATGATAATGCCTGGCTATTATGTCAATCATCGATGTTCAATGTATAGAAGAAAGCAGAGCCGTGCTCATGGGGGTGCGAGCTAGGCGGCCACCCAGGGCCGCCAAAAATGTATTGCAAGTATCAGGAAATCAATTTTGTTTTGTCAAAGCGTTTTCCAGGGCCGCTAACACCGTAAGCCCAGCCCCGGAAGAAAGTTACAAAAAAGCAGCATATGAGTAAAATATATTTATGAAAAGGCGTACTTGAAAGACAAATGTTTAAGTTTTCCTTTTATTTCCCCAAGCGCATTGAGATAATGCAAACAAAATGTCACACAGCGGAGATTTTGAATTTCATTAACTGCGCGAAAATTTATTAATTTCTTCAACATGTCGCTTTAATCCTAAGATCAAGAAAATGTGATGTTGTCCATAGTACGAACAAAACACTAAACGTGGCTGAAAACAAAAGTTAATTAATTAATTCAGAATATTACTTCTCATGCTGTCTATTCCGATTTTAAACTACTTGCATTCCAACTAATAACTAACGTAAACAACGATCATTTTCAAAATTTTAATTGCAAAATTACTTGACAAGTTATAATGGCTTAACATTTTTGTTCGCGGTTTCGTAGGTACTCAGAATCTGCATTTTACAATCAACAAACATCTTTTGAAAGCATTTGCACCCAACTGGACCCATTCAAAACTGTGTCACTAAAAGTTGACACAATTCTGAAAATGTTGTGTCAACGGAAGATCTCACAAAGGGATTATTAAACATATCCCAAGTAATTCCGCATAATCGCAAAACGCTATCACATAGCTTCAGCAAACCGCATCCCATTTGAAGTTCCAATCATTGGAAGATTTACATTATAATGTTAATACTTATTCATCTAGGCTAATAGATGTTTACGTGTTTTCTATTGTGCTCATAGAAGAACGAAACATCGTGCCTTAGATCATAAATGACCCAATAAAGAGCCTTTCCTCTTCACTAACATTCTCCTCCTCACCGTATATAATGACATTTGCATCTCTAAATCCCCTTTGCATATAATTCTAACCAGGATCAATATCTCAACTACAAAGCTTCATATCAATCCTGACATCTACTACTCGCACTTCATCAATTTACATGATGAACATGATGATCATCATCATAAAATTTGATGATCACGAAAGAGTAATCATGAAAAGTAACGATTTACAATTTTAACGATGTGTTTCATGTATAAAAAATTCAAACTTATGCGGTTTTCTGATATCTTAGACATGAAAATAAGATAAACTTTAAAGTTAAATTATATGTTTCGACCGAATGGAACCAATCTTTTTGTTCATTATATTTTCAAACATATAAATCAAACAGCATATGCAATACGATTCGAATCTCGAAAATTTGAAAAACATGACTGAAAGTTTTTGTTACATTATTTAATGAAATCAAAATAATATGCAATATACTATATAATCTATTACCAATTTTACAATATAATAATTTAACTTAATGCGCATATTATTAAAGTGCATTCAATATAAAATATGGCTACCAATTCCATGGCACATGATATCGTTACATAAGCGAGGAAAATTATAATAAAAATATTGTATTTATACATATAATAGTTTCTTACTTAATGTCAGCACATAATAAATATTCCCAAGTTTCAAATACCACGCAAAGTAATACTTTTTTTTCACACTTAAAAATTATCATTATGTTTAATTATTATTATATAGTTTAATTATAGTTGTTGTATATGCAGAGGCTGTTGAAACGTAATACAACTGCAGGTACTTGACTCTTCCAAAATTTTCCAGACAATGGAATGGCGAACGAGGAAGGACATTTAAAGTAGCTATTTTGATAAAACTAAATGCGTGCAAGCTTAAATCAAATAAACACAGTAGGGTAATGTACAAAAATGTCTTCCTAAATTTAGTGTGCTACACAGTAGGGTACAAAATGGCTGCCAGAATTTAATGCTCAATTGAGTAGAGTAAAAAATGGATGCCTAAATTTGATGTTTTACTGAGTCAAGTGCAAAATAATTGCAGAAATGCAATGTGTTGTATGGAATAGGATAAAAAAATGGCTGCTTAAGTCAATGTTTTATAGGGTAGGATACAAAACGGCTGCTCATTTCAACGTTTTACAGAGTAGGGCACAAAAATGGCTGCCTAAACTTAATGTTTCATGGCTTAAGGTACACAAGTGGATTCTGTTTGGATATCTTGGCTGCTTAAATTCGTTAAAAAAAGAAGATACCATAAAAAGGACTATCCCAAATTTAAATTCTCTTGAAAAATTTTATGTTTGCACTTTGGGTTTTTCCCCTTCAGTACTTACATTTTTGTAAGCACTTTCTTTAACGGTTATCGACAACTTCCCTAAAATCTTTCAAATGCTTCCATGAAACGCCATGAAATAACAAATGCTTGCATCGTTATTTATATATAATTACAAGGAAATGCGAGAACAATCTATATACACAGTCATCCTGTCTTTCATAAGTTCGCTTCCAAATGAATAACACAGTACTATGAAAACACATGATACAGTTTCACAACCTCAGTACAAAATTCAAAAGTTTCTTTGAAGTTAACCCTAATTTGGAATTTTCTTTGCGGGCAACCTGCCTTTGTATAATTCAGAAGCTTTAAGATTACAAAAAGGATTATTTTAAGTACATGGAAGATTATAATCAAGATATGCCCAGATGACGTTAGACCAGATAATTTGTGTAACTCTTCGCATGAACTGACATTTCATCGCTAAAATGCACTTTAAATGGATTTTTTTTTATTTATTATATTAAGAATTTGTGCAAAATTATCCTTAAAATCCACTGTACTGAAGCAACCTCTTTTACATTTTGTTATGTACATGATTTTACGCACCAGTAAATATTAAAAAAATAGCTTGATTGTGTGCAAAGATAATTTTGATGTGCAATTCCAACAAAAATAGACTTTTTTCGCCGGAACTTTCATTGTTTGGATAGTACTTTTTATTACTTATTGGACACATGACTTCGATAGCCGTTGACATCGATGGTTCAAAGGCAAGTAATTGAATTGGGAGTTGACATTGCTGAAGCAAAAATCCATGTAGTTTATTGTTGGATTGCTCCCAATATAGATCAAGACCAATGCTACCTAACGTCTCCCTCCACGTGGATAATAAAATGATGGCCATTCTACACGATTTCTTGCTTGAAAATTAAAATTAAGGCTAGAATGTGCTTATTGAAGAACTTTAGAATAATTCAAGATATGTTCGAACGAGTCTTTTATTCAGCATGGGCTTACACTCATGGGCCTGGATGTTGAAGTCGAAGATGAAAACCCACTATCGTCTTTCAGACATTGAGCTTCGGAAGAGCACGGGGAATCAGCAAAGAAGTCGCGTTTTGCGTCAGAAATGGTTGATCTGGGTATGGCGCCATTACTTGGCACTGATTTCTCAATTGGCGTCTCGCTAACAATGGTACATTTTCCAGTACAGTCCACTATAGTCGTACTCTTTATTACTTTCAATGGATCACTTGAGGACATTTGATTTGAGTTTGCTTTAGTCTTATTGGATTCCGAATCCTGGGGTCCTTTCGTAAGACTCGTTGTGACACTGGTACTGGTTGTTATGACGGGAGGATTGCTTTTAATCGGATCTTGAGATTTGGGATTCGAAGTGTTTTTAGATACAGAATGATTCCATGTTGCTGCAATCTTTACAAGATCCTTCCTCGTATCAGCATCCAGGTCGGTGGTGAGAAGACCTTTCTTGTGGGAACCCACGCTGATTTCTACGTCTACCATACCGCCGATTTCTACAGTCTTTGAAGTTGATGTTTCAGGACCTTTAGTTTTGATTACTTGGGGTTTATTAACAGAGCTACTGATAACAGTGACGGTGTCTGACGCAGTTGATGGCGTTGATGGCAAAACACTGGCAACTTCCCGATTGATAATTGTCCGCGGAGGAATACCGATAATCGGAGATGGCTTCACTATGTCACTGGTACCAGTCGAATTTCTCCAAGATGGAGTAGAAGTGATGAAGTTTTTAGGAAGAACGTTATTACTACTGCAAGTGGTAACGGGAAGTTTGGCGGCCATGTTGAAGTCTTTGTTGTTGCTGTTTATAGTTCGCGAGTCACCGTATTTTTCACCAGCTCTTAATGACCAGTCGCCATTATTGGTGCGCACTGGATAGAAAGGTGATTCATACCTCGGTCGAGGTTTGACTGACTTTTCGTTGGTGGGACGGGCTGTTGTTTGTTGTCGGTTGCGGCTCAGTGGTTTTGGAGACGTTTTCCTGTGATTAGCCGATGTGGAAGACTGAGCTATACCACGGCTGGCTTCTCTTTTGGGTGAAGGTGAAGGTCGCCTGGACAAACTGGAAGACCGGATGTGATATATATCCGCAGACTGGCCAGAATTATTATTGCGACGTCCGGCTTTAGGAGTTGAATAAAGAGCTTGCGAGTGGCGATCTCGATTACTGGGTACTCGGTTCAAGCTACTGGAACGACCCTATAAGAAGAGAAACAATGGTTTAGAAAATCAGTCTAAGCCAGTCTTAACCGAAACACTGAAAGGTGAACGGTAACGGATGAATTACATATAAAAAATTATTAATAGACGGCGTAAACCAAGTGCAATTTGTTACCAAATAAAAATTTAACACCTTGTTTAAAATTTAACATCCTGATTGAAAGTGTTTATGCAATTAGTATTGTAAGTACAATTGGTAATTAAATATTTTAAATGTAATGAAACGGTATCGTATAGCAGGCTGTGTGCACAAACTTCAACTCTTGGACATGCAAGGTGCAGTTTGCGAAAATACATTGGCTGAGCTCTTTTATTTTTTTTTTAATCAAAATTAACATAAAATGTAAATAAAAAAACAAAGTCTATTAAATTATTTACCAGGTATAAAAATTGAGAGCAATCGAGATTGAAACATCATTGCTCAAACGATGTTGTTAAAAACCAAGTTGTTCGTGTTTTATATCGGGGATTTCAAACACAGAGGGGGACAACTTCGGGCTTTGAAGATGACCTGCGAACTGAAACTCTAATAATATTGATGCAGTTGTATAAAAAATGGTAAAAGGGGAATGACTTCCTGAAATATGATAAGATTGGGGAAAAAAAAATCGAGAATCATTGGTTTACATAATTTCCTTCACATTTCAACCATATATTTAGATATTTTTTTTATGATATATGATTAGATAGTTAGATATTTTTTATTTAGATATTTATACATTAATAACATTAAAAAGTATCCATTTTCACTTCTTTTAGCTTTATCCGTCCCATGTAATGCTAATGAAATGCATATGTTTGGATGTCTTTATATTCCTTATCGCATTAACTACGTTCAATATAGTTAAAAAAATAAACTAGTTAGAGTTTCATAACTGGCTGGTGCATGTACAGGGCGAAACAAAAATCAGAATACCTGTTGCCATTTGCACAATAGTCATGCTACAGAAAGTTCAAAGTGCCAATCGATAGCGAATAATAAAATCTACCAACCCATGTGCATAAAATTTCATAAGGGAGACCATCTTCATATTAAAACTTGCTGCAACTTTGAAAATTCAAATTGGAACAATTAGTTTTTACTAAATATTTCGAATTTGCAGCTAAAAAAGAAAAACCCTAATACTAAATTTCAATTCATTTGGTTCAAGGGTTTATGAGTTTTGAATATTAGAAATATTGAGCTCATAATGCTCAAATATTTCATGGAATTTTTATGAATATCTCCCGAAATATTCATCATATCTTTCTCTCCAATATATTTTTCTGACATTTTTATTCGTTTATCTTCTTTCCATTTGTTTACCCTTATTCTTCCGCTATATATCCCTTTTTATTTCCACCCTCCTTTCCTTTTCTTATCCCCTTTCGCGCTCTCTCTCTTTCTCTCCCTGCTTCTCATTCCATGTGTATCTCTATTCCTCCCCTTCCCTATCTTCTTTCTCATTTCCTATAACCCCATCTCTTGTTTCAATACCAATATTTTTAATTCCTTTATCCTCTCATTGTATTTCTTTATTTACATCTCAAACGTTTGAAGTTCCTCCCTCAATACTAAAGCTACTTATAAAGTTCTGAAGTTCCCTATATTAAGCTGCATAGTTACAACATGGGAAATCGTTCCTAATAACAGACAGAACTATATGCCATAAATGTTACATTTGTTATACGTATTATAATGTGGCAAGTAATGCTGGAAATAGGACTTCATGAAATAGAAGGGTGGTGTACTAATTTTATAACAAGAGGAGGTTTCCTGAGAACTTCTACTTTTGAGTTAAAGCAACAGAACTAAACAAGGCCTACTTTTTAAGAAGAGGCTAATATTAACTCACGAACTCCTAAAATAATAACATAATCGTAGGAGAGGCTATGATCTAAAAAACCATCTTGCACTTCCAATTCAGAGCATTAAGGGAGGCTCCTTAAAACTAAGTCGATCTTACGACTGATCCTCATAACAACATTGATTGCAATCTTTTTATGACGCTAAAAGCACTATGGTGCAAGCATCTCTTTAAAATAATTATTATAATCCAGTTATGAACAGTCACTAAAAGTCATATTGCGCGATCTAGTTATCAAGAGTCATTTTGAGCAGATAAAACAGATACTAAGAGCAGATTTCTGAAAATTTCTCCGAATCTGTAGTTTGCAAGATAAAGCGGGGTCGATGAACTAGCAAGGCCTTTTCTAGTCTGCTTGCAAGGTCGTTAACAATGCCCGGCAATTATCACTGTGAGTAACGACTTCTTCTTTTGTGATTCAAATTCGCCGTGTTAACGGCGATTCAGGGTTAAGTTTCAAACAAAACCGTGAAGATTCGCTAAAAAGGGAATTTTTATGATTCATCTATCAAGTTTTGAAGAATTTTGTAAAATATTCCGTTTTCTATGTAAGTTTAAAAAAGATTTATTGTTTTGTCCTTCATATTTTATCATAGTAAGTTATAACGCGAATTCGCAAAGCGTGAGAGTTGCATTAACCGTGATCATTAGCGCAGCTAGCCAGGTCTAGGGAGCTATGGCTGTCCCAAACCCCGATTGGGGGAGATATAATTTCGCGAGTAGTATTCATTTGCAATTTTCTCTTTTCTAGTGGGGGATAAGCCCCCCCCCCACAAGGTCCACTCCTGCTTTTATCAATGGCTACGATGCATTTTTGTTTTGCTTACCATTTCAAAGACGCATTTTAGATCAAGTAAGAGAGGAGAAATTACAGAAATTTTTTTAAGACTCTTTAATTGATAATGTTCAAGACATTTTTAGAAATACAAGACGAATATAGATGTTAAAAATCATTTGCTTTTAGACAATGCATCAAATTACACCCTCCCATATTATTGTGAAGTTTTCAACACACGTTAAAGTGATATTTTCATCACCGAATACAGCACTGCAGTCAGGGCCGGATTATGAATTTTGTAGGCCATTAAGCTGAAAAGACAGAATGGGCCCCTACGGCCCATTCTGTAATTAATTTTGATTTTCATGTTGATTTTAATTGATGATTTTGATTTTAATGTTTGTAATCTGTCATAACACAGGCAACATTAACAATATTCGGTCAAAAATTATGAGCATATCTTTGAAGTTTGTCATCTGTAATATTCAGGCTTCTTAATAATGACAATTTATTGGACATTTGCAAATACATAAGATTAAAATTAACTAACACCACATAGATCTGAGCCAACTTGTCCTATACATGAATCCAGGACTAACCGAAGCACTGCAACAACCTATGGATTTTTAAGGATTAAAGCATGGATTAGAGACATGTACGAGCAGTGTACATTTGTAAAGATGCCTTCAACCACATAACGTCACCAGGAAAGTGTGAACGAAATTTGGATGAATTTTAACATAAGAAGTTAAAGGCCTTAAATAACGTAAGTACCAACTACTTCAGATATACATAGGGTTCTGAGGAAGTCGGCCATTTTTCTTGACGTCAAAATAAGCGTTAACCGTTCATTGCTTAAAAATTTAACTAAGTTAATTTTTGTTTTGGTTCCCTCTAACTTATCTTGAAATAAGTTTGGTATCTGCGACGTCCAGCAGCTATCTTCGTGACTTCTTTCTCCCTGTACATCTTTTTTCTCTGTGAATGTTTTTCTCTTATTAAACTACTAACTTTATATACCGTATGAGCTGAATATGAGGCCAACTTTATGTTGAATTTTCCGTTTTCATGTGGAAGGTCTTCGACGATACACAACTAATTCTTGTATAGAAAAGAAACTCTAATTTTAGCGAAACCCATGAGACTACAGGAAGAAAAATGCTTCTAATCTTACCAGAAATCTTTGACTTGAATGTGGAGAGTTTCGTTTGTCAAAGTACAAAAATGGAACCACGAATGGCTGACCAGACGAATCAATGTGGGGAGAACTTCAACTGGTATTCAAGAATACTGATAACATCAAGATTACACCAAAGCATGACAGTCAACTATGGCTATGTACACGGTGCATTACTCTCCATCTTCATAAAAGACAAAAATATTTTAAGCATACGGGTGTTAAACCCCAAATAGTCTTCCTAAACCCTGTAATAAACGCTGAGCACCCACGATTCCACCAATTCATGAATTATGCATTAACTCGAATGGCAGGATTAATTCATCCCATCAGTGACCTTCATTTATGATTCGAATATTTATTTTTTGAGAAATGTTCACAAATTCGGCGTCTGATGGCTGACAAAAGGGGCCGCAGAAACGGGCCAGGCAACCTGGGAAAAGAGTCAAAGGTCAGAAAATGACCGGTGCATCTGAAGAAAAGGAAATGAACACAAATCTCATTTTTTTTAAGAGTTGGTTGAAAGAAATAGACGTTGCTCAAACGAGATATGGGCTTTCATTCCCACATCTTTTATCTCCTTGTTTTGCTGTCATTTTCAGAACAGAGCCGACGCTCCATCCTCCTCCTTTTAGCATTTGAATCATGGATTGAGGTTATGCTTTTGAGGTGTGGTATTCATACTCAACATCTGATGAACTTGGTGCGAAGAACTAGGATAAGGAGTAAAGAGGCATCTATGAAGCTCCTAAAGTATTTGAATCTTAGGAGTGTTGGTCGGTTTAAGGGTCATTGTTATGCATTTCTGTTATGCAAGTCCTAAGAGGAAAGTGAAGAATAGTAAAATGCATTTGAATCACTGGCTTATTTACAGGAGATGCTTCACAAGGGACAAAAGTCAAAGTAGGTATATCGGGCTATATCCAATTTTAACATTATGAAATTGGAATATGGAAAAGCAAGTTATTACGAATGATAAATTAACCCTGTCTTGTGAGGAATATATACACAAACACGCATGCATGCATGCACATGTATAGGAGCTACATGTGTGTATATATATATGTATATGCATGTACTATGTACGTACGTATGCATGTAAGTACATACACCCGTTTCATATAAGATTAATTTATTATACGTCATTCCATTTGATATAGAAATGAAAAGGCAGAGCAACTTCCTAAGCAGGGATCATTTCTGCAACAACCTAATCTCCCAGTTGAACTTTAAACAGCAAATAGAGTAAGTAAATCTAGTATTAAAAGACAAAGCAATTAAAATACTCTGGTAAAATTACTGGAAAAAGTAGAAACTATTTCCTGAAACAATCTTTACCAAAAGAGCTTCAAAAGGTTCGAGTTGCTTGTTTCAGACTTATGTCTTAACATGATTACCTACAGTAGCATCCCCACAGAAAATTAACCTGACTGACCCACCTACATAACCCCTATAAATGTACGAGCTTGATTTAGTGACAAGGGAATCATTTTTATACTCCAGTCTACAAGGTATCATGAACGTTAATTCCATGGAAAACATTGTTTTTCTTTCAATCTGTCAAACCGCTATTGGGCTGCTGGAACATTAATAGCTAAAAAACTCGAAAATAGGGAGTTCGGTCTCAGCTCTGGTGGCGTGCGGATGTCTGTTTCCGGGCTGGCGGGTGTTGGTTCCAGCTCGCTTAAGACGGAGTGCTTGGGATATTCACTTTGGCCGCCGGGTGGCGGTGGATGGATGCCTGCTTCTGCTATTCTGGGACCGGACTCCGCCCTCCCTCGTAATTCGGACTTCGTCGCTAGGGCCGTGCTTGGCCTTCTGTCCATGACGGGCGTTCGTCATTGTCTTCGTCCGCTGCGATCGCTTGGGGGCCAGCTTTCGCAAACAGTGGATGATAATTTGGTATGTAATGCCTGTCCGGACTATGCTGGTCTCGCGCGCCCTGGTTGCGGGGAATGTTTTACGCCTGTTCGCTGCCGCTCGCGGCACCTCACCCACTCAACGGTGTCCGGTGGTCTCCTGTAGGAGTACCGGCCGGCCCGGGGTGTTCTTCCGCGCCATCCATCTATTTCGGCCGCTCTTCGGGGCGGACTGATCGTGGGTGGTCTCCGGTCGACGTTGAATGACGACAATCATGTGAGCTGTGCGTCTCTGTACGCCTGTTTCGATCGACAATCCCCTGCAATGCCCCCCCCCCCCCAGTGGCCCTTCTCGGTCCACTGGTCGTCATTTTATGTGACAAAAGCCAGTCTGGGAATACAGCGCTGCCCCATTCGGCGGCCACCTTTCCCATTACACTTCTTGCGAAAGAACGAACTCGAAAATAGATTTGGAAGAAAAAAAATAATTTAATAGAGTCCATTGGCAGAATATGCCTTCGTTGCCCTGGCACCACAAAAATTCAATAAACCAACTCAGTGTAGTCCAGTCCAGGTCAGAATTACAATACTTATTTTTCTAAGTGGTAAGCTTAATAAACTGATGTGAGACAATGGTTAATCGCTGTTTAGGTGAAATGACTTGTAATAATTAGCTTAATTGAGGGTCTAAAATTAGTGTGTTGTTTTTTTCACCGTGGTGGAACATCCTTTAAACTATCAAAGAACCCCTAAATTTAAATTATTATAGCTCGTGGTAACGTGACGAGTAAGGTGTCCTCAATTACTATCCTCCAGGAACCCTTAATTTTTGGGAGGGTTCCGTGATCTAAAGAAATGAAGATTACAATAATATAGATTACTTACTCCCTTCTCTAATGAAGATGTTCGCTCTTCGACAAACGCAAGTACGAAAAAAAATTCCACCCACGACTGTACACACTAACTCCGTAGTCAAAGCGTTTAGACTTAAACTCAGCTACCATTAGTTCTCAAGGTGGGTAATACTTTCCTCATTAGACCTTTATGGGGGGGGGGGCCGGTGGAGAATATAAATAAACTTCAATCAGAGAGTGCAGCGTTAGAATGAATTTCCATAGATACGTATCAATAAAGAAATTAAATTATTTGAAGGTTTGCGTCTCATCACCCTTGACATCACTTCAGATGGGATTGGTAGCTTTATGTGACTTCCAATCGACACTGGCCCCTTCTTCTCGGAATTGAATCTGAGACTATACAGTAAGAAGTAGCGCTTAATGCTTCCGTCAAAAAATGGTTGTGTCATTAAACGGTAAGACAGATTGAAGGTTATGGTGATTACAAGACGCCTACACCCAGGTCAACGTACTTTTTTTTTTATGTATTCAAAATAATTGCATTTTAAAGTCTTTAAACAATGGACACGAATCTGCGCTACCTCCCTTTAGTAGCTGGTCCTTGAAATCACGATTTAAAACTCGTTATGGGCGCATACTGCTCCATCCAGCCCACTACATTCTTAACCTTACAGTCCATATTCATGAAGAGGGGGATCACCAATGCGTAGGTCGATCAAAATTATCTACTTCGCTTTATAATTGAGTTCAAAGTTCACCTCCAGATATTCGTCCTTGCGTCCAAGTTTTCGCCCATCTGATATCCCAATTTCCAAAGAAGTATCAAACAAGATTCTCTGAAGCCAGATTTTCGAAGATCTGGTTTTTATAAGGCGTTTCGCCCCTTCTTCGCGAAACGAATACAAGGACATTGCTCGGGATTCCCGAGCATCAGACTACTATTGTTTGCTTGTGGATTGTATGTCTTATTTATATAAACAAATATGAAGGAGGAGGTCTTAGGAGACCAAATCTCTTTGTAATCTTATCGAACAATTATCTTTCAAGGGATTTGAAAACAGGTATTACTGATACAGTTTTTGATCGCAAACTTTGCACGATCTTTTCTCATTCTGTTTGTTTGGATTTTTATGGCGCAAGAGCATCTGGGCTATATTGCGCCAAACATGTTCTAATCAATCTTTTCTCATTCATTCGTTGACTTTAGAACATATTGGAAATATATGCATCGACAAATTTGTCCAAACTTTGCTAGTTACTTTGTTGATGTCTCTCCATGTAGTAGACACAGATAGCCATGATACTTTTAAAATATTAAAACGCAGTGTAAACAGGTAATAAGGATAAATTTCGCACAACAGTTGGGCATAGATTTACATAGTTTAAATTGAAACATGGGTAACAAAGATCAACTTCAACCAACAATTGGGCATAGCATTGCAGAGTTTAAATTGAAAGACAATGTGAGAATGTGGCAAGGATCAATTTCGCTCGGCAATTGGACGTAGCATTAAATCGAAAAACGAAAGTTAACCTTATAAACACAGTACAGGTCAGGTTTACTGCACTTATAATGCAAAATTACACCTTCCAATTTAACCTGTGTAGTGTTATGTCCAATTATCTTTACTGCAGGTGACGAGGGGTGCAAAACTGGCAAATGTCCAGGCTCTCAGCATGAAACCTTCGTAATATAACAAACGTGATTTGCTGTTAAACAGTTAGTTCGAACCCAATCTACTAAATCGCCTAAGGGACTTGTGAGCCCTGTTCGGGGGCCCCCTGTTTATTGCGCTTTCGACTTCCTATTCAAAGATAATTCTGTTCCTGTTTTTTGTTTATGCAAAAGAATATAATGGCTGATCAGGGATTACCGCAGCTAGTAAAATTTCATCACTGGTACAATGCTGGACCAATGGCGAAATTTTTCTAGTTCCTTACTTTTCGTTTTTATTTTGCCGTTCACTTCCATATATTAGCTTTTAACGGTAGCTCTTCCAATTTACATGATTGTGTATTGTCAGCTCTTCTACTTCACATGTTTTTCTTTTTATGGTTGTTCTTATACTTTGCATGTTAAGTATAGGTAGCTTGTTTTTTTTTTTTAGCTTCGCTTCTTGGTATGCTCAGTTACATATGTAAGGTATTATTACCCTCCGCAGGGATAACACAATTGCCAAATATGGTCAACACAAGAAAGCCTCCGGGGCGAGATTTTTGTGAGTTTTCGTGGGGGAATTTATTATACAATAATTTTTGCCACCCACGTATTAATTAGCTCAAACTAGAGGGTTTTTTTTCGTTTTAATAATATGTGCATTGGAGAACAGAAACTGATGTCCGAATTCCCATGAGTGTTTTGCCAGAGCCGATTTATGGAATTCTTGCTTTCTGACATAAGCTTCGTGTTCATTTAGTCTGAGGCGCAGTGCTCTCCGTGTTTGACCGATATAAATTTGGCCACACTGGCACGGAATGGAATATATGCCGCAGCTGTCAGAATCCGGGATGTTATCCTTAAGATGAGAAAAGCCTATTTTGTTGATCGGAGTGAAGGTAACGCGAAAGTTGAATTTGTGCAGGACAGCAGCGATCCTAGTAGAAATTTTCGGAACATAAGGAATGCAGACAATGTCCCTAGGAGCTGAAGAATCACTGGAGAGAGAAGAGGCCGGTTTAGGTTTAGTGAGTTCTTTAAAAATATGATCAATAATTGTTGGATTGTAGCCACGGTATGAGGCAATTTGTCGAATGTAGCTGATTTCTTCAGTCAATGCGTCACTTGTAGAAGAGAATTTGATGACATGAAACACCAGCTAATAAAATGTGCTCATTTTGTGGCTTCGTGGATGAGCCGACAGAGCGTGAGGAAGAAGGCTAACGGAATTAAGTTTTCGGTAGACACTGATTTGGAAACCAGTAGATGTTCTATCAACTCAACTTACTTTCCTTAAACTCAAATTTTGCAATAGCCCGACCATCATACCAATTTCATAGCGCCTATCGAAAGAGCATTAAAATTTAGCAGATTGCATTTTAGCAAAAAAGAAGTTCTTCGTCAGTGCATTGCGGAAACATTATCCTTGAACAATAATCAGCCTTTGCCTAATATTTCTCCTGCTGATGCTCGGGAAGTGAAAAATTTACTCACGAACGAAGACCTCATTATAAATAGGGCTGATAAAGGTGGTCAAGTCGTCGTAATCGACAAGAAACAATATTCGGATGGGGTGATCCAACTTAGCTTTTTGAAAATAACTTATACAAACAAACCAACGGTCTTGCAATGGGAAATCCACTTTCTCCGCTCCTGTGTGATATATTCATGCACTATATAGAAGATAAAATACTGTCGCTCATCCCATTCAAATTCTGGATAAGATATGTGGATGATACTTTCACTCTAATTTCTAGCAATATGAATCCTTCACAGATCATCAACCTCCTAAACACCATTGATCTTAACATCCAATTTACTTTCGAAGAAGAAAAGGACTGTACACTGCCTTTCCTCGACGTTTTAGTTCATAGAACACCTACTAGCGTCCAAACCAGTGTCTACCGAAAACCCAATTCAGTTAGTCTTCTTCCTCACGCTCTATCGGCTCATCCACAAAGCCAGAAAATGAGCTCGTTTTATTGGTTGGTGTCTCGTGCCATCAAATTCTCGTCTACAAGTGACGCATTGACTAAGAAAATCAGCTACATTCGAAAAATTGCCTCATACCGCGGCTACAATCCAACCGCCATTGATCATATTTTTAGGAAACTAACTAAATTTAAACCTGCCTATTCTCTCTCCAGTGATTCTTCAGCTCCTAGTGACATTGTCCTCATTCCTTATGTTCCGAAAATTCTACCAGGATCGTTGCCATCTTGCACAAATTCCACTTTCGCTTTACCTTCACTCCAATCAACAAAATAAGCTTTTCTCATTTTAAGGATACCATCCCAGATTCTGACACCAGGGGCATATATCCCATTCCATGCCTGTGTGGCCAAATTTATATTGGCCAAACACGAATAGCACTGAGCATTAGATTAAAAGAACGTGAGAATTATGTAAGAAAGCAAGAATTTCATAAATCTGCTCTGGCAAAACATTCATGGGAATTCGGACATCAGTTTCTATTCTCCAATGCACGTATTAATAAAAAAGTCAACTCAACACTTGATCTCAGTTTCTTTGAGGCATTTCACATTCTATCAAACATCAATATTGCAGTTAATGATCAACTCCTTAGTAACTCTATATCATCCACTTGGAAAAACCTTTTGGGTCTCACGGCTGAAGACGTCTCCACAAATACGCTTTACTCCTCCGCCCAATCAAGTTTCCAACCGACGTGATGGCAACACCGACCAACAGCACGGACATAAACAGAAGCCGCCATTCGCTCTGACGACGATAGCTGGTTAACGCTATCGAAATAGCTATCAGCAGTGTTATCGTGTTAATGATTTTAAATAACTGCACCATAAAATTTTTTATTTGATTTGCTTCTATTGATTAGTACAGTATGTCGCCATTAAACTGTCTACTAAGGTTATATAAGCAGCCACTATAAAGGCTAAACTAAAAAGAAAAAAAAGTTATGAGAAAAAGATAACGAATGATTTAAGAACCCATGCGAGGAGGAATTGGTGGAGATAAAGAGGTTTACTTGAAGATTTAGAGTTTTTGAATGAGTTTAAATAATGAAATGAAGATAAACGTTTTGGCTCAAAACGAACTCAACCACTCGTGACCAGTTCAAACGCTGAAACATAGATGGATATTTCACACGATGTGTTTGTTCTATCCTTCAAGTTTATCAAATCGCTGGAATACATTTTGACAATGGGATGTAAAAATGTAATTCGTATTTAAAAACGTAATTTACAAGAGTTTTTTTTAATGATTTAGGAATATTTAAACCAGTGATAGTTTTAGGTATAGGTCAGGTAGGCCTCCGCAATTTTGAGACCTTGAAAGTGGCCTGGTGATTATGTTTAAGCGTTATTTTAATCTTAATTCTAGAGCCGAAACTTACGTACATTTCTATATTTGGATCAGGCTCGGCCCTTAGCTGGTGCGGGGTCACCTTATATATATAACTTCCTTAAGGGACACTCTTTAAAAGCAGGCACCTCTATTTAACGGACATTTTTCCAAATCTTGTAATCTAGCGATGTTTGTTGTGTGTATGCTTATTATCCCTTCCAAATACCAGATACCTCCAAATAGCGCGGACAAATACTCAAGTCCTGACGTGACCACATTCTGAGCTTTTATTATATTCATATTTGTATTACAAATAATACAAAAGTATATAATGAAGTATATAATGAAGTCCGATTCAGATATTTTGGTTGTGTCCCCCGCAAAAATAGTCTTAATTTGCAATTAAAAAAAATTTCCTTCCGAAGTGCTGGGCCCAATTCAGTCAAATCGATTGAATCGGTGTATGGCCTGCCCTGATTTGGATTATGATTCACTATATCATCTAAAGGTCTTCTGCTACATGGAAGTTATGATTTTGGCATTTCATTTTTCTACTTTCTTATTTAGTCCAAGCTCTTGCAGATAATACAGTCACAAGGCTTCTACAGGCATACTTCAACGGCTTTCTATTTCCTCTCTACTTCATTTTTCTTTTTAAATTAATGACAATTTTCAACATCAGATGGCTCCACCGCCAGATTGGAATTTCATTGGAAACGGCAAAATTATATACGCTCTATAACAAACAAATCGACGCACCAAGAGGGAATTGTCCGATTGCGATAAAAATTGGTGAATATGAAGAACATACATAGAAAAAGAAACGATTAAAATTTCAGAACAATTGAATGATTTATTGCAGAGTTTGACCGTTACAAAGGGAGGAAGTCAATAAGGCGTTGGTCCACCTCTGGCCTGGATGCAAGCTGTCACCCGGCATCGATGGTGGATCCAGAGGGGGGGCTCGAGCCCCCTAGAGTTGTAATAAATGCGATATTTCGGAATCAACAAAGGAAAATCATTTAAAATTACTACTTATAGTGAATAAAAGGTGTTTTTTAAATTTTATAATCATACGTTAATAAATGCTAAATTCCAAAAATAATTTTGAAGATTTTTATTTTTTCACTTTTTCCCTGACATACGCCCGTTAATTACGACCTCAAGCAATAGAACAGAATGAACAACTTTCCCTCTGGCTCGGAGCCGAAGTCGAATGTCTTTCTGGAAATCGGAAAGAAAGGCGAAACTCAACCATATAACTCCTGTTCAACTTAACCTGACAGTGGAGGGAAGGCTATGCCTTGTAACCTTCCGCCCTTACAAAATAGTTCGTCAGTACACACCACACTTTTATATTAAATTCAGCTTCATATGCGCTAACAACATGTTTATATAATTAATCTAGAATTTTATATATAATGTGTACCCAATAATATCACATTTACAGCCGTAGAGGTGAATTTTTGTTCTAATATATATTTTAATATATATTAACAAATTATAAAGAGGATGCTGCTTACAAATATTGGAAACAGACCCTTTTGTTTCATCCGCATCCTTATTCAACTTTCAAAATGCGTTTCTCAATATTGGCGCGGGCCCCAAACACATCTTAGATGTTTTGAAGCGTGTTTAGAGCGACATTTAGAACCTGAAATGTCACTTGCGTGTTTTTTTTTTTTTAAATACTGTACTCAGAGGCCTAGAAAAAGTAGCAAACTCAACATCCTTCTTTCTTTGCTTATGGGATCGGAACCCTTCTCCAGACCCTTTGCCTGGATCCGCCCTTGCCCGGCGTGGCATAGACTGATAAAGATCCCGGATGGTGTCCTGCGGAATTTCTTGCCAAATTGTCTCCAACTGTCGGGCTAAATCGTCAACATTCCGGGATGGTTGCAATCGCCTTCCCATAGCGTCCCAAATGTGCTCTATGGGAGAGAGATCAGGAGATCTAGCTTGCCAAGGAAGTGTTGGGCAAGCTTGAAGACAATTCATAGCAACACGTGCCGTGTGCGGCCGGACATTGTCTTGTTGAAACGTAAGTCCAGGGTGTCGCAAAAGGAACGGTAACACAACCGGTCGTAGAATGTCGTCTACGTACCGCTGTGCTGTAAGTGTGCCAGAAATGACCACCAAAGGGGTCCGGCTATCAAAGGAGATGGCATCCCAGACTATAACACCCTGTTGTGGGTATGTGTGGCGTGCGATAGTAAGGGCAGGATCCCCACGCTGCCCTGGACGTCTCCAGACACGTCTGCGGTTGTCGTCAGGACACAGTTGGAAACGGGACTCGTCACTAAAGACTATACGTCCCCAGTCAGCGCAGTTCCAAGTTGATCGAGCCCGGCACCACTGTAATCGGACTTGACGGTGTAAAGGCGTGAGAGGTAAGCGGCGTAACGGTCGGCGCGAGCGTAAATTCCGCTCTCTCAGTCGTCTGCAGAGGGTCATGTTGGAC
The DNA here is from genome assembly GCA_006491805.2 of Dysdera silvatica. Classification (NCBI taxonomy): domain Eukaryota; kingdom Metazoa; phylum Arthropoda; class Arachnida; order Araneae; family Dysderidae; genus Dysdera; species Dysdera silvatica. The sequence continues at coordinate 13,016,499 of QLNU02003225.1, read as the reverse complement.
ACATGTGTGCGGGCCACACGTTGGATAGTTGATAACGACGAATCCGGTGCTGTGACAGCTGCTCTGACAATCGCTCTGTCTTCCCGTTCTGTTGTGGTCCTAGGTTGACCGCTTCCGTCCCGACGTTGACATCTGCCGTTGTTGACCCACTCTTGCCAGCACCGTCCAATCGCCGCATCGCTTCGACCCACATGTCCAGCGATTCTTCGATTCGTCCAACCAGCCTCTTTCAATCCGATAGCACGACCTCTTTCAAACTCTGACATATGCTCGTAATGAGCACGAATCTTTCGGCGAGGCATTGTTACAGTCGACGTAAGATATCCGCAGTCAAAATGCAACAGAAATTTTGACCACATATTGAGAATCGCTCCTTATATACACCTGCTGAATGCGCAGTTCCGATGTGCTGGAGTACCTGCTATTCATTCATTGGACACCAAATTTTAATTATTTGCATGTTCGGTCAAAATGTCTTTGCATACGAAATTTCATTACAATAGGACAACTCCTTCTTGGTGCGTCGATTTTTTTGTTATAACGTGCATATAGATATACAGGGGCGGACTGAGCCGCTGAGCCCTCATGGGCTATAAGACTTATGACCTCCCATAATCCAAGGCATGCGCTCTTTGAGAAGATCCAGTCCGCCCCCTATATATATATATATGCGCATACGCATGTATACAGTAGGTTCACGTTATAACGAATTCCATGGAACCGATAAATTACTTCACTATAAAGATAATTTCGACATACGCAATTCATATTAATTTATTACTATTACATAATGCTTTCACGTAGATACATCATGTAAAGCTGTTCTAACCCTAAGGAGAAGAAACAATTTGGTGGAAAAATAATGAAACTGACAAAATAATTTAGTGAAATGAAAAATTCCACAACTAAAGACTAATTTTTATTTATACCATTGCAGAAAATCCATGATTTTTCTCTATAGAAGTGAATTCGTAAGTATAGATAATAAAAATTCCTATATCGGATGTTAAAAATGTAGATGCAATTGATGGGAATATGCGATCTTTGTTTTGGCTATATCACCATACCGTGATCCTTGATCGTCCTTAGAAATTACCGCTTTCTTTCCTTCCAAACTAAACTGCTGTCACTTCACCTTAGCTATACCACTGCGGAAGAAATTGGAACTGAAAAAACATTGCCACTAGCATATGGTTGGAAATTGACCAGCGCAGATGATACAGTGAAAAGACTTCTCTGTGACCCATTATAATAAAAACTACTATTCTAACTTTGTACGATGGATGCTAATTACTTTTCAACGTGTCATTACTGTGGTACGAATTAAAGAGAAATGGCAGCTTAATGCATTTGCATACCAATGATAGATTACTCGAAAAATGCATATTAATAATATCTAAAGTTAGATATGTGCATTTTTAATGCGTAATTTGGTTTCCGAGTTTTACGCCTAAAGGATGTTCGGTGGATATCATAACCCAGATTAAAAATAGATTGTCGGTGAGATCTAGAAATGCGAGATTACTGCGCATGTTCCTGAACTCGAAAAGGTTCCCGAAGGCTCTATTGTACGAGGCATCCGGTGTTTTTTTAAGCACCATATGAAATATCGCGTTGCGGTATCTATGATGTACTGGAAGCTACTACTTGGTTGGTTGGTTGTATCTTTATGGCGCAAGGAGAATCTACTACTTAATCACACATAGTGGAGGGAGGAATTGTGCAAGGGTTTCATTGGGAAGGGTGGCCGCCGGAGGCGGCGCTGTAATCCCAGAAATCACACGTAGTAAATAAGATTTCAAGAGCTTCTGTCCAATCACAACGCAGTCTTATTAATTTCCGAGATTGTTCTTTTAAAAGTAAAAGAAGATGGCGAATTCTCTTCTTAAAACAGCTAATATCGAAAGCAACGTGGTGCAACCCTCTCTAAAAGGACCACCTCCAGATCATGGGAGATAATCTCTTAGCGTCAGTGCACAGATTATTAAGCATACTCGGGCTATTCGTTTACTAAAATTGCTATCAATTCTTTACTTACATTTTATTAATATCACATGCCATTAATAATGTTAAAAGGAAAATATTTGACAGTTACAAATCAAACAAGCAAGGTGATTGAATTTCAAAGAATATCATTGAAGACACAATTTTTACGTGTGTTTTCAGTTGTTGATAATGTTGTAAAGCGCGTGATGTGAAGGTAAATTGTAGATATTACAAAAGCCCTGGGGAGCATCGGAGTGGTTACGTGATTGGTTACCATCCAAATCATCCAGGTTGGATTCCAGCATGTATTGAATGCGGTCCAGTGGTTATGTACATTGCCGTTGAGCAACATGGGTGGAGTTCGACCTCCATTAATTCTGATTGTGCGTAATTGGATCGTGGCTCCTTCAGCCGTATATTTCCACAATCCTGATTGCGTGTAATTGTATTGTGGTTCCTTCAGCCGCATATTTCCAGTAATCCTGATTGTGCGTAATTGGATCGTGGCTCCTTCAGCCGTATATTTCCAGCAATCCTGATTGCGTGAAATTGTATCGTGGCTCCTTCAGCCGTATATTTGCAGTAATCCTGATTGTGCGTAATTGTATCATAGCTCCTTGAGCCTTATTCTATTAAGCCATAGGTTCCTTCTCAGATGACCTATGGGCTCAGTCTTGGAATGTAAAATATACAAACTCCGAGGAATCTAGCTCTTGCTGGTCTTCCGCAGTCTGTAGTTTGATTCCATGAGGGAAAGAGACTCAGATTTTTCTAAAAATTGTAGGTTCTGTCGCAGCATGTGATTTTAGCCGTCCTTGCGCCATAAAGCACGAACAAAACTAAGTGGAAAAATAGAAGTAATTGAAGTTTAAACTTACTGGTATTCTTCGGGGCGCACTCCCTTCTCCATCAGGTGTCTGCGTACTTCTTGAATTATAATAGACGAAATCCGGATCCGAGCGGTCACGAGGCGGAAATTGAGAAGAAAAGGATGCTCGATTAGGAAGAGATTTTGTCTTCTCAGTCCGTCCTCTTCGAAACAGTTTGCTGAACATCGAAGAGGACTTTTCCTCTGAAAGCAAAGTGAAACTAATAAGTTTAAATCAAAATAATAAAATTACCAGCCACGCTACATTGGATTTCCTATCTAGTGCAGGGGTTTTCAACGAGGGGAGGAGTTCCAAATTTCGGGGAGGGTGAAATTGGGAGACGCAAATTGTAGTAGTACTGATGTTTCCCTAGAAAAAAAAATGGGGAACGATATCATACAATGTGGTGAAAAAGTGTATGGGTAAACAACAGTGGCGGATTTATAAAATTGCCGCCCTTAGGCACAGCCTGTACTGCCGCCCCCTCCCTCCTTTACAAAGAAAGGAATATTTGTTTAAAAAAAACGCATATCATACTCTTAACATTTGATATGTAAAGGAGATTTTTCATATAATTATTCAAATTAATAAGATACAACTCGAAATTATTGCTACCATAGTCTCCGACTTCGTGGATTTGAGACACTTTTTGAATCCACAATAATTTTAGTATGGATTCTTGGAATCTTTGATTTGATCTGGTTGGTTACAGAAAATTAAAAAAAAAGAAGTAAACACAATCACAAATATAAAATTGTAATGAAAGAGTGGTGTTATCAAAATAAATAGGAGCCCGAAACTGCACAGTAACTGTGATATCAAATACATCTCATATTGCAAAAAGCCCATTGTCAACATTGACTATGGTTTTGTTTGCCTTTAATGACGCCTGCAAAACGTTTCCGTTCTGGCATTTCTCAAAGTCAAAACAAGTTACCATCAACAACTAATAGCAATTTCCACGTGTTGATACCAGATACATCCGCTTCTGGTGGGAAGTATCGGATATTGTAATGTAAACAATATGATCATATGGTCATATCTCTTTGTCTTTCGATTCTGTAGTTTTTATTTGCAGAAAAGTTAAAGTAGTCGCCTGTATCATCGCTGTTGGGGAACAAGGCAATAATTAAAAAGAAACATTATTTTCAACATTGCGCAGTTTGGAAAATTTTATTTTTAAACTCTTTGATGCCGCCCCACGAGAAGTGTCGCCCCTAGGCCTGTGCCTTGTATGCCTACTTAGAAATCCGCCAGTGGTAAACAAGATTGAAGACCATTAGTTCAAGTAGTGGGTTTTGGCAATGTTTGTGGTTAGCACTTGAGAACTTCTGAAAATTGCAGACTTTACAAGAAACTGTATCGCTAGTCAGGAGCGTAGCCAGAAATTTCAGCTAAAGTTAATTAATTAGTTATAGGGGAAAATAATTAGGGTCAAAAATATACGTCGAATTTAAAATTATGTAATATTCAAAATTAATTTCGTAGATAATTTTTGTGGACGTTCCCTTCTCTAATAAGGGAGTTCCCCACTGACAAACACGCACGCACGAGGAAATTTCCATCTACCTCTGTGTTCAATAGCGTAGTGGTTAAAGCGTTAAAACGTTAACCTGACGATCGCTGATTTCAGTCCAGCCAAGTGCGCGATTAATTCCTCTCTATCTTCAAACTTTTTATGGATTGAATAAGACTGCAATCTGAATTAAAAAAAAATGGAGTGTTATATGCAGCAGACTCCAGTTATAGTGAGCTAACATAGCGTTCTGACCAATTCATAGCAATTGGTTTGACCAATTCATAGCAATTCATAGCATTCTGACCAATTCAGAGAAACTAGAAAGTTCTTTTGCAATGGTGAAATTGGAAAAGGAATGCTCGGTATAACTAAAGTAAACATTTATTTTTTTCCTCAAAACGGGACATACGTCGTATGTCCCGTTTTGAGGAAAAAATAATCGGGGCATTTATTAATTTTTGGGCAATAGTAGTATGTTATGAAAAACCCCGCATAGTTCTTCATAGTTTTTATTTATTAATGAAAGGAACAGGAATAAGTATGTGAAAATAAATAATTTGTGTGGTTTTATATTTTTCTGAAGAACAAATTTGTTTAAGAATATTTGGATTTGATTTTAAATAAGAATAAATTTCTTGGCATGATTTCTTAAAATTTACTTTAATAATTACCATTGCTTTAGAAACTGCGACTAGTAACTGTGTTTTTTCGCTCATCCATAACTTATTCATAAGAGAAAAAGACCCTTTCTACTGGTGCATTAGTGCCTGGCAGGCATGAGATATATTCAATAATTATACGAAAGTTCGCATGATTCAAATTATTGGTGTGAAAGTGTCTGAACAATTCCACATAATGACTTTCAGTTGAAACATTCCCAGTGTTCCATTCTGTCAATTCCTGCGGTGTAATGTAGTTATAAGTGAATAATCATCAAATATTTAACTTAATAAATTTTAATAAACTTTAATATCACCTTTAATCGCTTTTTTTAAAGTTCATTATCTTTAATATTCAGGTTTAGCAGTAATAAAAATTACTCTTACATTTGTAAATAAACAAGATTAGAATAACGCTTAAATTTTGTAACTAACTTTAAATTTTAATAACTAACCCACGTGGTTCTGCTTTATGACTGTCAAGTCGCGTCGTTATATCCGATACGAATTTCCCTACTTAGAATCTACGTAGACTACAAAATCGCCGTCGTTATAGCAGGTTTCGTCGTTATATACGATGTCGTTATAACCGATATATTTAGTATGGAGTAGAATAGCAAACCAAACTTCTTGTAAAAATTCCGTCGTTATATGCGGTTGGTCGTTATAACCGGCGTCGTTATAAACGATTTTCACTGTACTACGCATTTAGTGTGGCTATAACATAATATAAACGGAAATTAAATTCATTATAATTAAGTATATTTTTATTTAATTTTGAAATTAAAAACGTTCAATACTTTTTACTGTTAAAATGATTTATAAAGCTCTAGAGAGCATTACTATAGGCTACTGTGATTTTAAAAAGATATCGTTTACAATGACTATCGGTTATAGCGACCGAATTTGCACGGTCCCTTGGAAGTCGCTATAAGCGACTTTCACTGTATTTTATGCCTACAAGGAAGTAATGCACCAGTGGAAAGAATCTTTTCTCTTATAAGTTATGGACGAACGAAAAAACACAGTCGCAAGTCGCTGTTCCCAAAGCAACGGTAATTACCAAGATAAATTTTAAGAAATCATACCAAGATAAATTTTAAGAAATCATACCAAGAATGTTATTCTTATTTAAAATCAAATCCAAATATACTTAAGCAAATTTGTTCTTCAGAAAAATATAAAAAAAAACACATAAATTATTTTTTACATATTTATTCCTGTTCTTTTCAGTAATAAATAAAAACTATGAAGAACTAAGCGGTTGTTTTTGTTTTGGATAACATACTATTACCGAAAAATTAGTAGATGTCCCATTTATTTTTTTCCCTCAAAACGGGACATACGCCGTATGTCCCGTTTTGAGGAAAAAAAATAAATGGCCAGGTTACGTATAACACGAACATTTGATATAATATCAAATATCATATTTGATATTAATATATAATATTCAAATGAAGGTTCCTTCAGGCAATGCCGTAGAAAAGGTGGATTCTCAAGCCCCTTTTATACATAACGAAACACATTTTCTTGCATTTTAACACACAATCTACTTTAAAACCACTTGAGCCCTCGAAATTTTTGAATTGCCAAGTTAATGCTTCCAGAATCACTATGACTAGAGTCTACTCGCGAAATCAAAAATCCAACGGGAAACTTATGCTGCGAAGTCCGGTTCAGTCTAAAACATGATGGGCCTTCTCCTTTTCTGACCTTTTTTGGATCAATCTCAAACTACGTGAACCACAGGTCGTGGGGATGTATTGCAAAGAGTTTACAAGAGGAAAGTAATACCAGACAAAATTAAGACTCATTTATTAATTGAATTCCTTACTTTTGATGGGATCTATATTTTCAACGTCACTTTTCACATCTCTGACGGAAACTGGGCTAGCAGTCGCTGCCCGAAAACTATTGCTGCGACACAATTTATCTTTCTCTTTGCCTCTGAGCAACTTCAAGGAATGGCATCGTTTCAGCTTGCCTTGTTGGTTCTGCAGCTGTGACTGGCCTGTGGTAGGGCCGTTACTGGCGCTGAGAATACGCTCACAGGAAGACCAAGCTGTTAATGGTAACGTGGATGACAATCTCTGGTTTGTCTGTGTACAAGCTTGACGACCTATGGTGCTGCATGCACCATGTAGTCGCACAATGGCCTCTTCGTTCGTCAGCAGCATCTGACGCTCCAGAGGTGGAGACATGGCCAACAGTCGGAAGGTGTCCGGAGTGACCACGGAATAGCCACGGCCTGTATGGTACAACTTCCTCTCACGTATGAGAGTGCCTAAAAAATAGAAAATTTTATAGCAGAAACAAATGCTGAATTATAATCTATCGTCCATTAATCATTGAAAATTAATTGAAGATCTATCTTCTGTAAAACAACCTGAAAACGAACCAATATAATATATCCAAACAGACCATTTCTTAACACAAAGTTACTTTTTTTGCGTACACCACCACCTCATCAGTGGTTAATCATCATTACAAAAGAGGAGGAAGCAAAATAAACTGCGTTAAATTTAGAGTTAGTTTACTTCTTCTTTGGGAGATTTTCTAATTATATGTGTTCGTCATTTATTTAAAAACAAAAAAAATTGTGGGAAGTTTTTCTGTATTATCGTAGACACTGGAATTTCCGGCAGTTCGGTAATTTTTGTGATTTTTCCCCATAATGTTAAAATTTAACAAAATTTACCTCGTTGTGGGAAATTTCCCCACAGGTTGGCAACACTGGGTGGGCATCTTATAAAGTCTTACGGCTTAAGATTCCCTATAAGGTCCACCGAAACAGGACGCATGTTTTAAGCATGCTCTTTGAACTAGGATTTCCTTTTTTCAGGTATCGAACTTAAGACCATAAGCAGAAAGACGGCGTTTTAACTTTATATTGATGCCAGCTACTGTAACAAATTCGAAAATGAAATCAACGTGTTACTGACGATAACGAAATTAATGTTATTGATGATAATGAAATCAACGTGTTACTGACCATAACGAAATCAATGTTATCAATGATAACACAATCAATTTTAATCAATGGTAACAAAATCAATTTTAATCAATGGTAATAAAATCAATGTTATCAGTGATGATAAAATCGATCTGTCAATGCTGACGAAATCGATCTATTAATGATAATAAAAGCGATCTACCAATGATAACAGAATCGGTGTTATTATTGATGAAAAACAATATTATCGTTGATAATGACATATCAACAACGATGACTTGTTGCTGATGATAACGATATTGATGTAAGTTATCGGTGATAAATTTTACTGAATATTATAAATATTACAATGTTAATCAGTTTTATTTTTTGAGAACTGAAAGTGCGCCTTAGAGCTTTTTTTATAAGTACCATTTTATAATAACTTGTTACGTAAACAAGACTTCAATTTTATATTTTTAAAGAGAATAAACGAAAAGGATTTAGAATTAAGCTTTAACTGAACAATTGTCGATAAACACGTTTCATTGCCAATCAAAGACTTGACAGTGTATAATCAAAAATAATATAATTCACATAATTTGAAAAGAAATACCCAGAGCTTTGTATAAAACAGTTTCTTCAGGCAGATTGATCTCCGGAAATGCGGACTTCAATTTTTTGCCAATGACGGTCATATTTGCGATCAGACCTTCCGTGTTCAAGTCGTAGACAACTTTGCACAAGGCTTCTGGAAGTGGCGCAAACTGGGTTTGAGAAACCAGTGTCATATGAACTGGATCCATATCACCTAGAAATGAGAAAAATAACACATTTTAATATGAAAAAAATTCTTATTGGTTAACCGTAAAACGAATTATCTATTTCCCCTGAAGAGTAGTTATATAATTTGTGATAAGATACATATAATTTGTGTTAAGAAACATATAATTCTAATCTATTTACAGATAAAATTTGGATCATCATAACTATATAAAAAATAAACTAGGAATTGATGATAGGTAGTAATTTTGTTTGACATTTTCCTTCTCTCTCTCTCTCTGAGCAAGACAGAGAGAGAGAGAGAGTTGTCGACTTCGCATGCACAGATTTTAAAATTTGATGTTTTTAAATCTATGTTCAGTGAAGTTGTGTTGCATCAAGTCTTCTGATAGGGATTTGTTTGACTGCGTGAAGATAGTTAAATAAGGTAATTGATTTACTTAATTAAAATTAACTGGAATGTCGCTAAGCTGACACATCTCCTGGATGGTAACCGGAACGCTACATATATAACAATGAGATAATGGAGACATTATTCCATGGATTATCATGATGGGTATCCAGAATTGCTATGTAAATTATCTGTGGTATTGCACATTTTACAGAGTCACTCTCTAATGAAACGCTTTTCAATCGTTAAGTACTTTTTCTTCTAATTAAAATTGAGATTTATTCTATTACGGTAGAACTTGATCTTCAGTTTTTTGTCAAAAACTATTTACGAATCATTTTGTTTGGTACACAGTTGCTGGCCAATGAAATTGCAACACTAGAAAGGACATTTCAGATTGGATTGATATCTGCAAGATGAGTAGACCATGAGTGATTATGTAAATGATTACTAATTTGTGTAATCTACAAATTCTCTTAATCTCAGTATCAAGCAGTCAGGGTCACTAAACTGAATAAAATATGGGGGGGGGTAAATGAATAGAAAAACCCGTATATGCAAATATACGAGTCAACATAAGACAAGAAAAATAAACAATAACAATATACACATTTTATATATTATTATATATATGGGTATTTTATATGGTATACCTTTTACCTGTAATTATATTCTGTATTTATGTGTTTAATGTCCAATTTGAGGGCAACCAATTTTTTTGGACGTAGCGAAGGACATAGCAGAAGAATGTCTACATTTCTATGCATTTTTTATTTACCCTTTGCTTAATCTAAAGACAATAATTAAGAATATTGGACACGTTTGGCATGTGGAAACACAAAATGACGTTTAACTCATTGATAATCATGCCTTTTAATCCAGCCAGATTTAGGTAACCATTGGCGTGGAAACACTTGGTGATAAAGAACAACGTGAAGTGCAAAAATAAGATGCTAAATGACTTCAACACCAACATAAATTCCAAGCTGCGATTTAGCCATTCCGATGAACGGGTCTTCGGTCAAAAGACTGTTATACAGATGTAGAAAAAAAAAAAAACCCTCGTCCATTGTTCCCATCGAACAATGGCACTTCGAACCCGCACTTTCATTTAGGAACGATTGTTCAGGGCGGGGTATTTTTGGAACACGGAGTACAAACATTTTCTGATCTAGATTTTAATATGGTTTTAAGGAAGCACCAAGTACTTCAAGAAATGGGAATGTATTAGTTTAAACAAATGGCTGAGCCAGTTGCACTCGGCAATGCCTCTTTCCTTGTCATTTTCTTTCCCCAGCGACCTACTTCCCAACCGAGAAAGATTTTTATTAAAGACTTTTTAGTATAACCGTTTGTCTCTGCCTGTTCAAATTTTCCCGCTGAGCTTTTCATAGCCACGTGGAAACCCACTATAGAAGCAAAATTTTGCTTTGCCATATCGCTCGCCTGAACTCGAATTTCCCGTTTTAAAAGCCGTGATTATGGACTAAATAAACACAAAAGATGCAATAAACAGAAGTGTTGTCAGATTCACACTAAAAATTTAAAAAAATAAATAATTTTATTTACGTGACGAAACAACAAATAAAAACTTGTAGTAATAAAGCATTGAACGGTTTTTGTTTAGTGCTAAAAGTAGAACGCCATATTCCCTAACTGAGCTTAGAAGTCGACTGATGGATTGTAGGCTCGATTTTAAACCACTGAATTTATCTTACATAGAATATTTTGAAACACTGGGACAGTTTTCGTGATTAGAATTTGTCATTAACATAGAATTTAAAATTAGACGACATATTGTAGATGAATGCACTTTTAATCAATAAAATTATTAGAAAAATTCAGAAGAATCACTAAAGTTATCAGAAAAATTAACAGAATTAATTAAGAGAAAAGGTGAAAACTTGTAGAAAATGCTGCAAAACCGACACCCACCCAAAATTTGGAGACGAATATATTTGTTTAAAGATACTATTTTAGATCAGAACTGAAAATGATATAAAATGTAATCATCGTTTAATCGAAAAGAAAAAATCGGTTCATTCAACATTTCGTTAAGATATATTCATGTAATTACTGTCCTGACTTCTTTAACGAAACTTACGTGGCAAATCTAATCTAAATTTACTTTTTAATACGAAGATGCAACTTCAAGTACGATTAACTTAATTTGCAGTTAACGTTTAAAAAATATGAAATTTTATTTCTGTTTTTACGTCCCGAGACTCAACAACGAATCATTTGCGACATGATAGATGATTTTACGTGACCTCTGACGCACAATATGCTTCAATATGCTAGCTTTATGAGGAATCAAACCTGGTGTACATGGATGTGGTTGTGGCTATTGGACACCTGATTCCTTATTAGACACATTGGAATTACCATAACCAGTATTAAATCACTGGTTAAGTAACAAAATATTTATTTCAACTGTATTTAATTAATTAGTTGCAATAAATACATTCCATTTAATTGATATTTAAAAAAAATAATCGTGCTTCAAAAACGCTGAGTGAACAGATCGAGATGAGATCTTAGAACTTGACGCAACCTTTGAAGCACGATACATTTGTGAACACCTGAACTTAGACCTAGCGCACGCAAGGTTATGGATTTAATGGCCATTAAGGTGGAAAGCCACACTGAAAGCTAAATCATTTTACCGCATACTATTCACGATTACTTCTGGTATATACTAATGGAGGCACCACTTCACTTATATCATCATCGACATCATTTTCAATCCACTGCAGGATGGAGATCTGTTATCACACATCCATGTAGTACAGTGAAAGAAATACAGAGGAAGAAAAAAGAAATACAGAGGAAGAAAAGAAGAAATACAGAGGAAGCGGGCTTAAGTTCACCACGTTGGCCAGACGGATTGGCAAGCTGGACCTACATTTTAACAACGAATCCGAACTTCGGTTATCACAGTCAAATTTCTGCGATGACCGTAGTTTGTATGCTTAGTTAAACTGTGTAATATACAATGGTAATGTACAATGAAACCTGTCTAAAACGAAACCTCTACAAGGAGAAAACTTGCTCAACACGGAATTTTTTTACGGTCCCTTCAAAAGTCAATGGTAGTTAACATTAGCTAACACAGAAACTGTCTAACGCGGAAGCGGAAAGCACTATTTAGTCCCGTCAAAGAGAAAAGCCTGCATAAAGCGGAAAATCGTTAGTAGGAAGAAAATTTTCTCAGCAGAAAAAGGAAAGAGGGTTGTAATATAATGCAAATAGCCAAATTTGCAATAGCAAAAAAAATGAACAAAAGACATTTTACACTTTATAGATACACAATTCCCTTACCCGACCACAATTTCGCACACCACCCCTAAAAATAAAATATAAAATCTACCCTTCACTTTTTTTGTCAACATCACCGCATTCTGGAAGAGAATCCCGTAACAAGCTTCGGCTTTATATTCTCTTCCATTTCTAACTTCAAAACTTAAAATAATTTAATATAGATCTTCTCTTACATTTCTATAATTTTTATACTGCTCAAGCTATGTATCACGAAATATTGTATATCGGGTTGAATAAAATTATTATTATTATTATTATTATTATTATTACTTAAATAAAACGTTCATTGTTAGCCAGAAGGAAATGTCACTCATGTTGATTATCAATTCATGGATAAACTCACAGCAAGGTGTAGTACAGATAGTCATCCATTGTGGGATCAACATCCAGAGAAGCACCCTAATTTACACTATTCGTATTGGAAAATACTTCTCAAAGATACTCAATTTTTTAGTTAGTTTGTTCTTGAAGATCGTAAATTCAAATAAAAGAACTTTCTGGAAGCTAACAAAGAATGAAACTGGGAAGAGTGAAACCTTTATTCTTTAATTTTTCCATCAAGGAGCAATCACTCTGAAGGTTGATAAAATGTTCATGAATTAGTATATTTTCTTGGCATCTAGAAGACACGTTAGGGTACAAATTATACCGTATCTCGGGGTTACTTAAGCCACTTTTCAATTTAAGACATCTACCAATTCAAGAGCATTTACTTTAGAGATTAATTAATTGTTGTAAAACTTGGGTCTACAGTTACACTCTATGTTTACATGTATGAAAGTCTTCTACAACATGTATGTTAAAGACAAAACAAAGCAAAACATGATGGCCTAAGTTACGCCTCAATATGGGATAACTAAAGCCAGCAGAAGAATTCAATGTTTGACTTAGGTTAGTTGATGATGGGGTATCAAAATCCATATAAAGGGCTAAAATAAATGTACATATACTGTTCAAGATGTTTATTAGTAGAAATAAAAGCGTAAAAGGGTTTTTTTCTATATTTTTAGTGTTTCGTATGTTTAATTCACACTAAAAAAGTTTAAGATGCTTAATTTAACACTCCGGACCTAAGTACACTTTGTCCAAGTTGACAAAATTGTTCGAGCACGAAACATTTATTTTTGGCATTTGTTTGGCTGTCAAGAAGTTTTGACCAATTTCTCAAAGACGTTTTACCGCATTTTCGAAAAAAACATCAAAATTAAAAATTTGCAACCTTGAAACGGTGCATTGAACGAATTTATGTGTATTTCAAGAATAGCAAATATGTTTTAGTGTGCATATTATTCAGTTCTAATAAAGCCGGTCTGCGTTCTACAACTTGTCTTCAAAAACTTCTATTTGAAAATAAATTTGAAATGCGGGTCAGGCGTCAAGGATATGACAAGCACATTGGTGCATTGGTAATAATCTTGGAAGTACAAGTTTTAAATGTTTTTTCTCCTTGTATTCAGGAAGTCTTATGTCACTATGAATTCCGCATAGAGCTTGGAACTTCCGGACATATACGCTGAAATATTTTTAACAAGTTCTTCAGGTGTCCAAGGTTGTTTTCTGCAAGCTCTCCTTGCAACTACAGCTACCGAATCGCTAATATATAATAGTGGTACCGTTTCCACAGCATAAAGCTTTAAACGACTCAAAATAATTATTGGTATCAACCATGACATTTACCACATCGCTCGATACACCAGCAGTATTCGTCAGCGAGATTTCTTTAGACACTGAATATTTTTTAAATGCATTGTAAATATTTTCTGCGGAGCAGTTTTTTGCATCAAATGTAATAAGTCCTAGTAAATTTGTTCCTATTTGGCCAGTGAATGCTGAAATATATATATATAACTAGAACATAAACGTGCATTCTAATATCGAGAGACTCACAAGTACTGAAAATGGAATTACTTTTATTTCATTTATTAGTTCACTTGTCTCGATCTGAGCAATAACATTTTTGCCACATCAGTGCATTTTGTACGCTTTTTAATGCAAATCATGCTATTTTAGAATCAGGCAAAGAAACTTTAATCAAAGGTACAAGATGATCAACTGTCTGAAATGCTACATTGTGTTCAGAAAAAAAAAAAGCTAAGTTTGATTCAAACTTGTTAAAAACTCGTCCCGGTGGCTTTGTGTGTTGACCATTATTTGGCAATTGTGTTATCCCTGAGAAGGGTAATAACATCTTACGAGTTACATTTTGTAGTTTATTTTTTTTGGGAGACTTTCCAATTATAGGTATGTGTGTGCACTTCTTGTCATGCTTTTCTTGTCATATCGTAGATTATAAAATTTCCCACGATTTGGTAGTTTTTGTTATTTTTTCCCTTCTCCCCACAACATTAACATTTTAATAAAATTTCCTCTCATCCATGGGGAATTTCCCACAGGTTGACAACACTGCCTTAGAGGCTGCATGTACATCGAAGTACTGGATTCTGGCTTTTGTAGTGATGGTCCTCTTTGGAGTTCTTGTAATTAAAATACTTGTGGGGGATTTTGACAGAGTCTTGCATAGGTAAGGGGAAACTTAAATTTTAATTCCTATTACTGCTAAGGATTCTTTGATATTTCAAGAGGAGGGTAAGTAATTCCTCTTGCACGCAATTTCAACGCCATTACTTCTCCGGGTCATATCTTCAAAGTTATTTCCTGTCCAGTAATGGTATATGGAAGTTATTACGAAGAAATACCATACCTGGAGACAAAGCTCAATGATAGGCGCCATCTAAATCTGACACGAATAGTCTTAACAATGGACTAGCGATCAGTAAGAAATATACCGTAACCTATAATGGTAAACACATTTTCAATGGGAGCAATACGAGAGAAATACCAGAAACCCTTGTAGCTACATTTATTCGAGAAAGCTTGAATAGGAGACTTCTCTTAACATTGATCCAAAATCATTAACAAAACATAAACACTTCGCCAAATTTCAGGCACTATCAGGAAAAACTCAGTATCAGCATATTTACTAAGTGATCCTTGGGATGATCCAAATGATTCAGAATGATAAGAAATACTCAATCTTATTTACAACTTAGCATTCGCCTCAGACGACCAATCACATCAAGAGATTTCGGTATTCTATGAAAACTCCCGGACAAAATCTAATACTTCATCTGGCAACACTATAAATGCAATTTCATTCACATTGTTCCCTCGGCAAGCGAACGGTTGGGTGAACAGAGCCCTGATATCCACTATTAAGTATCTATTTACAAATGTGGACTACACATCCATTCATTGACCAATTGATCTAATCTTGAGCATCAGAAAGCATTAGCGGTTTTCCTCGACGAACTCTCACTCTCCAATTACTGATTCCCAAAGGCCACCCTCATAGAACCAGGTTCACACGCTTTTTTCCTGGCTGTGGTAATTCCCGACATTCACTCGCAGAGCGTTGCCCTTTTTGTTTAGATGTGAGAGTCTACTTTTCATCACACAATAAACACGGAAGTATCTAATCTTTAGATATAATATCTACCAGTCTTTTGTCACGTTATCTTCGTGTTGGTGATGTATAGGAATGGCATCATTTCCTGAAACTTGAAATGGACAGAAATGATGGCCAATTTTATAAGAACAAAAAATAATGAGATCTACCTTCGGTAAAAAAAAAATCTCAGACAGACTGCGATGTTAAAAATTGCCATGTCATCTATAGAAATGAAGGATACGTAGTAATGTAACTGAATATGAATAAGGTCAAAAATGAATATATTAAAAAAGTGAAAATCGCCATTCAAGCGAGAAGTCATGACAATTTCATTTCAATATTAAGATTTCAATTTAAAATGTGTAACGATATAATTGAAGGAAATCACTTGAGGTCACACGATTACGTCAATTTCAACAAATGCTGTGATTGATGAGCGTGAATAGACATTGACAAATGGCTCAATTAACTGAAATTT
>QLNU02003225.1:12971570-12989130 GCA_006491805.2 Dysdera silvatica | reverse complement strand
AAGATTTTTTAAAAGATTAAGTTTAAAGATTTTTTAAAAGATTAAGTTTAAAGATTTTAAAAGAATCGAGAACTGTTATTTACATAAATTTGAAAAGTATGAAGTGTTTATGACTTTTTTTTTAACAAAATTAATTGCCTCTGTGAATTTGTTTTGAACGGCATGCAAACTTAAGTTAAATGCTATTTCACTTTTTTTAATTTGTGAATGGTCCCTATTTATTTAGTATTCAAATACAAAATTTTAAGTAGTACATAATATCTTAGTGAATAATCCACGCGGAAACACGTGAAATCTTTTCTTATTTAACTAACTAGATAAAGGGACTAGACGCTCGCTGGCATCTGAGGAATACCGCCCCTGCTGAGTGAACGAGCAATCCTTCTGCCCATGTGCGTGGAAGCAAAAATTCCTATCAGTGTTTCCATTTGCTTGGCCAGAAAAATAGAAGAAAATAGCTATCAAATATCAAGCATTAGTACAACTTCATATTTGTATCCCCGCTAATATAGTATTTTGATTATGAATTAGTACTTTTATAAATAAATCAGTACTTACCTGAATCACAGAGACCGAACTGGGGAGGAGACCCCCCAGACTTCCTCCGCTCGTCGCTTCGCGACTCATGCTGTGTTAATCACATTCGATGTGCACTGCCTGAATCAGTATATGTTGATTCAGTATCTTCATGCATAGTGTATTTACATGAAGTAAAAATAATGATACATATTACACTTAATTATTTTTAAAATACGGTGCTAATATAAAGTATATATATATAATACTTGGCAAGACCGCTATCTAACGACTAGATGCTACTAAATCTAGCTAATTTACAGCGTGTTTCGGCATTACTAGTACCTACGAGTCTATATATGCGCAGAAGGATTGCTCTTTCACTCAGCAGGGGCGGCATTCCTCAGATGCGAGCGCCCGTTAGCGTTAACTGATAAAGGGCAATATTTTTTCAACTGGAAATTATTTGATAGAGGGCTCATATAAAAAGTTAAATTCCATATTTTTTTTTATACACATACCACTCCCTACCAAATAAATAACATATTCAACATCTTTACGTAATCTAAAAAAATATTTCGTTAAGAAGTTTTTCTTCTGGGATAAGGATTCTAAGAATATTTTTTAATACGCATTTTCTAAAAAACAGAAGACACTCTACAGCTATTCCATGCATCTCTGAATCAACGATTCAATACAATAACGTATCTAGGTCTGAAGCGCTCTTAGAGGTAGGGATTAAAAAGAAAAACCTACGATTAAAGCCACAAAAATTAACGATCATGCGAGCCTTCTTTCAATCACTTCTGGACGAAACTCACTCATTTAAATAAGAAAAACTCTCATTATGTAAAGTAGGTTAACGGGTGGAGAATAGATTTTCCTGTGTCGAAACCCGCTGATTGAAGAATAAGGAAACTACTACAATTTTTTCTTTTTTTTTCTTTTTTAAGCGGGAAAAAATGACCTTCCTGTAATAGTAGCCATACCTATTCTACACAGTAAAAATAAACAACGAATAAAAATAAATTTCACGTTTTCATAATTATAAATTGGGAGATGAGCTACCGCTTTTAAAATTTCAAAAATAGATTTATAAACAACAAACGTCTGCTTTGTAGCTGAGAAGGGTAAATCGAAGTCCTTTAGAATTTTCTAATCAAGTATTTATGTTTAAAATATTTTTAACCTTCAATTATAAACTGCGATGTAAATGCTTATTTAAAACTTGTCATGAAATTATTGTTATTCTTTTGTATTCGAATAACGTTACTGACACTGCTCTGCAGTTGATCTTGCATCATTTGGCGCAGAGTGAATTTTGTTGGCTTCGTCATCTAAAATAATCAACCAACAAACCAACTGACCTAAAATCAGTAGAAGAATACAATCTTCAATTAAATATATGCAGGTTGTTCTCGCTTTACAAATTCTTTGCTTTAAAAAATTTTTTTTAAATGATATATCAAATTAAAATTTATTCAAAACTTATTTGAAACGTCGTTCCAGGAATACAAAAATTATTTCCAGGTCCATGTATAGGATTTTAAAAAGGGAGAATTTCTTGACGAAAATGGAAAGTCGGTTATAGAATTTTCCTGTTATAGAACTTTCCTTCCTTTCACAAAGAATTTGCAGTAGTATTCTTCAAATTGGGAGTTTAATCCCCAAATCTTTCTTTGTGCACGGCCTCCATTATTTTAAACGTGAGAGCTCACCCTATCCCTCATCATCAGTGTAACGTTAAAATATTGTTTTTGCCACTAACTACAACTTCCATTTTACAATCAATGAACCACGATGTCATCGTCACATTTAAAGCTCTGTATCTTTTCTTCCTATATTTTAAATGTTGATTAAAGTAAATTTTATGTGCCTTATTTGTTAGCAGGAAAAGGTTGAAAGCTTTGTTTGTTTGTTTGTGGTTTTACGGCTCAAAGACTACAGTGGTCATGCTGCGCCGGGACCTACTGTTTTCCGAGGAATCCGAACCTCTTAAGGCCTAGGGAACCAAACCCCGGACTACAGTGAGCAGTGCGATCTTTATGAGATCTCTGAGTAAGCGTTCTTTTTGCACTGCTGGGAGTCGAACCCGGATTAGCGGCGCACTAGGAGAACGCGTTACCACACTGCGCCACCGCAGGGCGAAGTTGAAAGAGGCTTAACTACGATAGCTAGTAGTAAACAATGCCACTGGCTCGCCAGCGAAATCGCTTCGTATATTAGCGTTAGTGACGTAAAGAGGGAAGGGGGGGTGCAGTGGGCCCAAGCCCTTCTCATTAGATATCGAAGCATATTTATTTAACGCCAAATTGCATGTATGTGATCTTTTTTAACGATATTCGGGCTCCACAATAATTTTTGAATTGGCACATCCCTGGATAAGAGTAAAATTTGTCTTTAGTTGAAAAAACTTCAGAAATTTTACGTGATATATTTCAAGGGCGGATCTAGAAAATATTTTTGAAGGGGGGGGGGGGCCTGAAAACCAATGCCGAGATCTATAATAAGTGTTAACTTGTTATTCTCAGAAGGAGAACACTACAACTGCGCCTCCTGGATTTGCTCTTGGTACATTCCAACTGTGGTGTAACGATGCCGACTTATAGTTCAGAAACAAGATTATTAGATAGAACATTTAACAAAAAAATATCTTTACATTTTAAATATTAAAAAGATAGCTCCGACATCGCTCTAAAAATGTGTAAACACCCTCTGTATTGTAATTTTTGTGCATTTTTGAGTAATTTTCGTAAGCTTTTGCGTGATATTTGTGTACACAACCTTGAGAAATAAAATATTATTGTTACCATCAAGAGCAGAGAGCATCCATACTTGCATGCAGAGGACTCCTCTTTGTAAAAAATTCTTTGTTGCGCGTAGAGAATTATTTGTTCCATGTAGAAGTCTCTTTAGGGCTTTTATTTACACGGGTACTCTCCTTTACATGTAAGGGATTGTTGCGTGTAGAAAACTATCAGTTTTATGATTGATAGGGGTAAAAAGATAACCCCAGCCATTGTGAAATACCAACCAATGAGTGGGCGAATGTTTTAGTTAAGGCTGTTTCTAAATTTTCCCAACCAAATCTTCTAATCCCATTACTTAATGTCAAAAAGACGATTCGTTCTCGAATAACCACGGAAAAGTAGTTACAATATAAAGGAAGTGCTACTGGAAAACTTTGGGAATGCTTGACGAATGAGAAGGGTAGGATCCACAGCGTCTGTCCAGAAGAGAGTACGTAGCTGGCTTTGGAAAATTAACCAGCCACTACTACGGGAGAGTTTAAGTATTACGTAAGTAATATTTTGGTCATTCAATCCTCCCACCACCGGTAAGCAAAAATTAAGCTTGGCTAACATAAGACCAACGGCAACCCGCCTCCCCGCCAAGGTGCTTACGTAATGCTAAATGTCTGGATCATTTCGACGTGCTTAGCGACTTAAACAATAAAGAGTCTTTTAAAGATCATCTCTACTGGACAACAAGGCATCGTATGGCCGAAATAAAGCTTTCGATGGGCATAAATGTTGCAGGTGGAGACTTCTTTGTTGCATGTAGAGGATTCTTTGTTGCATGTAGAGGATTCTTGTTGCAGGTGGAGACTTTGTTGCAGGTGGGAGACTTCTTTTGCCAGAGACTTCTTGTTGTAGGTGGAGACTTCTTTGTTGTAGGTGGAGACTCTTTGTTGCAGGTGGAGACTTCCCTTGTTGCAGGTAGACTTTATTGCAGGTGGGAGACTTCTTTGTTGCAGGTGGAGACTTCTTTGTTGCAGGTGGAGACTTCTTGTTGCAGGTGGAGACTTCTTTTGTTGCAGGTGGAGACTTCTTTGTTGCATGTAGATGATTCTTTGTTGCATGTAGAGGATTCTTTAAGGTAATGTAGAGGATTCTTTGTTGCAGGAGACTTTGTTGCATGTAGAGGATTCTTTGTTGCACGCAACGTATCCTTTGTTACACGTAGAGAACACTTTGTGACATGTGCAAGACCCTTTCTCATACACATAAAGGAAGCTTTCTTGCACGCAGATAATATACAACGTAAAGATATTAAAACTATCAAAAATCTTGGACAGAAACTATAATCTGGGAAAGTCTTCCGCAAAAGATTAGAATCTGGTAAGGAGTCCTGTCAATGACTTTAGAGAAACAGAATCCGTGGCCAAAAACTTTCGAAGCACATAATGATGCAGACTGAAACCGTGAGAACTTAAAGCTACAGTTAATATGGAATTTAAATTTCTTGAAGCTCAAGCTCTTGCACAAAAATTCGTTATCTTGACTTCTAGGCATTTTGAGCTTTGAATTTCATATGCACGGGTATAAACTAAACATAGCAATCTGCTCTAAAAACGTAAGCAAAAACTGCCTTAAACGCAAAGTAATAAATCGGGTAATTTAATGTTATTTTGTGGAATCGTTAAGTAATTGTTTAATCGTAGTAACGGGACAACCATCACCTCCCCTTTACACAACGTTTATAATGTTTTATAAAGATGCATTAAATAATTTCAATTTTATAAAGATTTATTAAATAATTTCAGTTTAATAAAGATTTGTTAAATAATTTCAGTTCTATAAAATTTTAATTTCAGTTTTATGAAAATTAATTAAATAATTCTTAAAATTTGTTGAATTAATTCAATGACAGCAACGTATGAAAATTGTCCAGGGCTTATCATCACTAATAAAATTTTAACACTGGTTGCAGGGGCGCAACGGAAAATCTTGGGCCCCCTCCCGCAATAATTTTTGGGCCCCACTTTTACAAAAATTAATTTGTGCATGCACACACACACACACAAAAGTGTTTTGTCTTCTATAAGAAAGTAACCGGCGACTCATTCCAATATTTAAAAGAAGAACACGTCTATTAGATACCATTTGATGAGGCAGTGTATTGGCGCAAAGAGTATACTATAACTCGTTTAGTCTAAATTTTATAACTTTCGGATGGTGAGTTCAGTTTTAAAGGCAATAAAAACAGCTAAAGTAAATACATGTAATGAGTTTGCCACAGTTGGAAACCGTTCATTTTATTTTATATTTTACATAAAGATTAAGAAAAATATCCTTATTAACTAAAAAATATTATTTTTTTACTTACAAAATTTATGGAAAATAAACGAAGACAAAAGAGGGGCCCCTTTTTCCTGGGGACCCCCCGGCTTGCGGGTATTCTAGGAGTATCAGTACACCACTGACTTGTTGGAATACACGAAATACAAAAAAGGTAAAAACGTATACCATCTGCAAAAACATCCGCATATATTTTTGCATGTAAATATCCGCGGATATTTTTGCAAATGGTATATGTTTTTACCTTTGTATTTCATATATTCCGACCGGTGTAAGAATTTTACTAGTTAAAATAATTTCAATGCCTAAGGAAAGTCGTGTTATAGAGTTCCAATGTCTAAGAAAAATCGTGTTATAGAGTTTCAATGCTTAAGAGAAATTGTGTTATATAGTCTCAATGTCTAAGAGAAATTACGTTATATAGTCTCAATGTCTAAGAGAAATTGCGTTATATAGTCTCAATGTCTAAGAGAAATTACGTTATATAATTTCAATATTAAAAGAAAATTATGCCATCTAAATATTTAAGAGAAATTGTTCTAATTATTTCAACGTTTAAGGAGTTTCATTTCACCTGTGGGATTTCTACCCTATATTGAAAAGCTTATCCTACGGCCATCCTTGAAAGCTATTTCAATCTGCCGCAATGAAGAACTTTTTTTTTTTTTTTTTTTACTTGAGAATATGGTGTAATGACATAAACACACTAACCGGTTTTAACGATAATGGCGTCAAATCTTTATTTTCCCAACACTTTAAAAACGATTGTGGTTGGATAGGTTTCCTCTTATCCAGCGTTTAGACCACGAACTTCAGCTGACCTGCAGTTCATCTATTTTATTCGTTCCAAATCAGCGTTCCAAATAAACCCGTATGGACAGCGTTGAATTACAATAGAATTGGATATTTAAAGTTGGGCATTACTTGTGTGCAGCGAAATTGAAAAAATGAGAACTTCATTCATTAAAGTGAATGAGAACAACCATTCATTAAAATGAAAGAGAACGATCATTCCTTCAAGTGAATGAGAACGATTATTCCTTAAATTAAATGGGGCGATTTTTCATTGAAGTAAATGGGAACGAATGTTCATTAAAGTAAACGAGAACAATCATTTCTTAAAGTAAACGAGAACGATTATTTATGCACTTGAATGATTGATCATTCGTGCAATTAAAAGAATGATCATTAGTGTAGTTAAAAGAATGATTTATGAACATGATTATTTATGAACTTAAAAGAACAATCATTTATGAACTTAAAAGAATGACAATTTATGAACTTAACAGATTGATCATTTGTGAACTTAAAAGAATGATCATTTGTGAACTTAAAAGAATGATCATTTGTGAATTTAAAAGAATGGTCATTTGTGAATTTAAAAGAATGATCATTTGTGAACTTAAAAGAATGATCATTTGTGAACTTAAAAGAATGATCATTTGTGAATTTAAAAGAATGGTTATTTGTGAATTTAAAAGAATGATCATTTGTGAACTTAAAAGAATGATCATTTGTGAATTTAAAAGAATGATCATTTGTGAATTTAAAAGAATGGCCATTTGTGAATTCAAAGAATGATCATTTATGAACTTCAAAGAATGATCATTTATGAACTTTAAAGAATGATCATTTATGAACTTTAAAGAATGATCATTTATGAACTTTAAAGAATGATCATTTATGAACTTTAAAGAATGATCATTTATGAACTTCAAAGAATGATCATTTATGAACTTCAAAGAATGATCATTTATGAACTTCAAAGAATGATCATTTATGAACTTCAAAGAATGATCATTTATGAACTTCAAAGAATGATCATTTATGAACTTCAAAGAATGATCACTTATGGACTTAAAAGAATGATTATTTATGGGCTTAAAAGAATGATCACTTACGGACTTAAAAGAATCATTATCTTCATTTTCATAAAGTGCTCAAGTGGAGAGATTCTCATTTTGGATCCCCTTCCCATTCTGATTCCGTGAACGACTCAAAAGAATAAGTTCTAGGAATGTATTTTTTCGGACAGAATGGGGATAAAAGAATACATTCACGACAGGAATCATATTTTTCCCATATCAAGCTATTACGGTCACGGTAGCTTCCTTTCCGTCTATCCAATTTATTTTTTAGTTCCTTTTCCTAGTATTTCCACTTATTTTTTAGTTCCTTTTCCTAGTATTTCCACTTATTTTTATCACCTCTTAATTTTACCCTTTCTTCTTCAACATACGAAAGTGATGATACACACATAAACTCCTCTTCAATCATCAAAGCTTACTTTGAATGAGAGTCTGCAAATGAAAAGCTAAATATATCCTCTTTTTTTTTACACTGCAAATACAAGTTTGATTACAAGATTCTCCGACGAACGGTAGCGAAATAACCGTGCCAAATCATGATTATACAAAGACGGATCATGAGTAAAGATTAATCGTGCTTTCCATGCGTTCCCTGGCCTCGTGCTCAAAGGGTGATAATCAGCACCCACATCACAGGTTGTGATAAGGGGTTGTCCACATTCGATGATACGAAAAAATCGTGATGAAACAAGGTCACGGATTTTCAATCGATGCGTTACCCTCGATACTTATCGATGAAATTCAAGGACGAGAGTTGATCGTTTGGTGTGTCATTTGTTTCATGACTCGAGACTCGTGCTTGCTGGAATTCGATCTGACGTAATACGTCATGGTTTTAAGAACACACACACATATTTAACTCATGGGCGGATCCAGCGAGGGGCGGAGGGGGCGATCACCCCCCCCTCCCTCAGGGTTAAATAGGAAAAAAAAGACGATGAAGAATATTTTATGTGTTGTTTGTTACAACTGTAATTAACAAAAGTCTTACACTGGCGTCCAAAGTCTCCAAGTATTCGAGAAATGGGATCCAAACGGTTTTACACGAATCTACAATGCTTCTCACCCTCTAAACTACGTTTTTAGTAAGTGTTGCGTTTGCTGAAGCGCCTACAAACTTGCCTTCGAACGCGGATGAGAGATGAGAAACTTTTAATACGTACCCACAAAAATATTCATAGTGATATAAATAAAATGATTGACAAATTTTCAAAGAAACCTTGACTTTGAAGGAGAAGACTGACAAAGAAGGCTTAACTTTGCACTTAACTTACTAAACCACACAATCATTTTCAACACCCACATAAATATAATATCAATAAGTAATATAAATTATTAAACTACTCTACACAACTTTTACTAAAATTAATTTTTTAAAAAAAGTTGCTTGTTATAAAAAAATTAAAACAATTACAATGTTTTTTACAGTTTAAATTTAAACTTGTTCTATTAATTACATTGTAAATTATCGTTTTGGTTATTGTATGTATCTCCTTCAATAGCTTATCCTTCTGTCCTACTTAACTATAATCTACTCTATACCATACAGTATAATTAAAGTCCAACTTTAATTCATTGTCGTAAATTAAATATTTTGGTCAATATAAAGGAAGGCTAGTAATAAAACATTTACTAAAACTATTTAGTAGTCCAAAACTGAAAGTTTTCCCGGAGAAATCGCCCCTCAAAACCGCCCCCCCTAATAACGACCTCCTGGATTCGCTATTGATTTGACTATTGGTATTCATGAGCGCTAGGATATTCTCATGCGTAAAGATTATTTCGGAGTTTTTTTGCGTATTTAAGGCTCAGTTTTTGTAAAACCATCTGCTTTAAAGCTTTTGGAAGAAACCCTTGCCTGCTTATGTAGTGTGGTCAGCGGTAGACATCTTATGGGACGCCAAGAATGAAGTCTGGGTTCTGTGTGTGTGTGACAGAGAGAGAGAGGGTAGTCACCGAATGAGTAAGCCTGATATTATACGATGATAAGTAGGGAGAAAGTGGGATTACAGTGATATCTTTTGGCGGCCATCTTTCCCATTAACATCTTAGGCCGCGTCCACACACGCAACAGGACCCCAAAGCGTAACGCGGCACATGGGGGGTTTTTGGCCAATCTAGTTGCCCAAAAGTCGGTTTTATAAAATTTACTCCAGGTTTAAATAAATAGCTACGATCCAAAGTTGAATAATCACTTAACGATATGCTGCCAATTGTCCTCCTCTCAGTATAACCGCATGGCCATGGAGTCAGACGAAACTTGATTGTCTCATGATAAGCACGTATCTGTTCTCGGCTCGTTCTTTGTGCAAACACTCTTTCAACAGTGTCTATTTTATTCCAAATATAATTGGAAGTAAATAGTTTTGGATTTTGATAAAGCACATAAGTGTAAATGAATTTTAAATATTTTCTTTGAACATGCTTAATTTTATTTTAACAATTTTAAACAAACTTCCAATGGTACTTTAAGATTTTAACGATTTCGAAGATATTTGTTGTATATTCAGGCGCTATCAGACTATTATTTTTGCTATAATACAAAGAGGAAAGTGTATAGCAAACAATTGCGTAAAAATCAGCTGCCAATTTTTGCCTACGTTTATGATTTAGGGCATTTAATGGGAGTCACTGACGCGACGAAAGCACTAACCTAGGTTTTCCATACGAACATACGGAACATTTTGTCGAAAAATATGGCTCCTATATACAAAATAATTTTTATGCATAATTATTGAATCCTTTTACATAATTTACGTAAGCTTTTAATAATATGTGCTTTCTTAGTTCAATTAAAATTATTTATATTGAGAAATATAACGACTTTAAAGTATATTTTTACACAAGCTGAAACTTATAAAATAAGCGAAACATTAAAAAAAATTCAAAAATCTTATGTTGCAGTATGTAATACTATGTAATAAAAAAGTTTAGAAAATTACAAGTGAATTGGTTGAAAAGTTCGAGAAAAAAATGTTCTTTATGTATTAGCGATTAGAATCTGCTTCAGCAGTCGTTCGTAAGTAGGATATTCCCATTAGTTATAGCCACATTGTATCTAGCACAAAAATTTGAATTTTTGAACCTCGGGTTCATTTTAAATTTTTTTTTAATTTTGACTTAGGGTCATCTGGTGTCAGAACATTCACTCAAGGAGAATTATTTCATAAGATGCAACAACAAAACTTACCTAGTAATAATGAAAAATTGGAATTTGTCGAAAACGACCTTTTAACTTATGACGACTACTCAGAAGAGCAAATAAAGGAAATAAAGCGCAAATTTGCACAGTTTAAATATGAATTAAAACGAAGGTGGGCTGCAGCAAATAGGACGGACATAGGCGTAACATGGGTATGGGGGCCGGGGAGGGCCGATACCCCCCAGAAGTTGGACTGCCCCCCCAGAAAATTTCCTGCAGTTTTATTTTTTTTTATTGTGAATAAATGTAAGGCGCGTTAGTGCCAAAGCTCTAGCCGTCTCACCAAAATTTCCTAAAAATGAAAATGTCAGTTTTATGCAGTTTTAGGAGAGTTGTCCTTCTGTTTAAAATTCGAGTTAAATATTCACAAGGTTTGAAGAAAAATGCTTTATTTTTAACCTTGGAACGTAAGAGCGTGCTTATTTCTTTAAATTATTAGGGGAGAATAAGGACTTAAGTCATAAATTTCTGTTACTTTTAAAAATGGGTTTAAAAATGAAATATTCTTTTAAAAAAAATGCGAAAAAAAGATGCATCACTTTCAGAAAGATAAGAACAATTTAATGTAATTTATGGTTTGGAAAGCGCATGAAGTTAAAAAAAAAAGAAGACTTGTGTGCACAAAGGGATTCGAACACGGAACTTGTTGGTTCGAACGGGGTTAAAGCTCGCCCAATGCTAGAGATTTCTTAAAAAGATGAATGAAAAATTAGCTATTGGTTTAAGAGAAATAAAGCATTTTTTCTTGATTTTAGAACAATTGTCATCGTGTATAAAAATAAAGTTAAACATTTATAAGATGTATAAAATATTGCTTTATTTTTTTACCCTGAAAAATGAGAAAAAGATACTTTCCTTAAATTATTAGTGGGGGGAGACTAAGTACTTAAGTCATGAATTTCGGATACTCTTCGAATGGATTTAAACATGAAACATTCTTTTTAAAAATGTGAAAAAATATGAATTGCGTTCAGGACAATACGGTCCACTTAATACAATTTATGGCTTGGAAAACCGATGAAATTTGAAGAAAAAAAGTGGTTTGTGCGTACTCCGGGAATAGAACCCGGGACCTGGTGGTCCGAATGGGGTTAAAGATCACTGCAATGCAAGAGATTTCTTAAAAAGATGACTGAGAAATGAACTTTGGGATTAAGGGATTTGTTTTGAGTGCATAGGCTGTAGAAGAATGTGCTTTAATTTATGTGTCTAACATAAAAGACCGAGGTTTGACGTCGAATTTCTTAAGACGGGAAAATAGATTTCAAATGTTATGAAGAAAGGCCCTTTTTCAAGATTTAAGGATAGTTGACAGGGACACGAACCCGGGACCTGGTGATCCGAATGGGGTTAAAGATCGCTTCAATGCTAGATATTTCTTAAAAGGATGAATGCATTGCTAACTGTTGGTTTAAGGAAGATGGTTTATAGTGCATAGGCTGTATAAAATTATGCTTTAATTTATGCAAATGACATAAAAGGCAGAGGTTTGAAGTGAACTTCCTTACGAGTGAAAAATGGATTTGAAACGTTATTTAGGAAGTCCCTTTTTTTTCCAAGATTTGATAGTTGCCCTTCTGTTTAAAATTCCAGTTAAACATTCACAATGTTTGAATAATGTTTTATTTTTAAAGTTGACTTATGAGAGAGAGAGAGAGACTTTTTCTCCAAATTATTAGAGAAGGAAAGTAAATAAGTCTTGAATTTCAGGTACCCTTAAAAATGAATTTTAAATTGAAATGTCCTTCTTAAAAATGTGAAAAAATATGCATTGCATTCAGAAAAATACGATGTAGGCTTATTTAATGCAATTTACGGCTTGAAAAGCTGGTGAAATTTGAAAAAAAAAGTGAATATTGCGTACAAGGGGATTCAAACCTGGGCCTTTGTGCTCCGAATGTAGTTGAATTTTGCTGCAATGCTCGATATTTCGTTAAAAAACGTGAATTATTGGTTTAAGAGAGATTGTTTTGGTACGTAGGCTGTAGAAGAATGTTTTTTAATTTATGCATATAGCATAAAAAACAGAAGTTTGACGTGGAATATTATACGACGGAAAAAAAGGGAGATGAAACGTTATTAAGCAAGATTTAGGATAGTTGTCCTTCTGCTTAAAATTCTAGTTGAATATTCACAAAGTTTGAAAATAAATAGACCCACTTTATTTTTTAACATTGGTAGATGAGAGTGAGCGTTTTTCTTTAAATTATTGCGCGAGAATAAGAACTGAAATTGCGAACTTTACGTATACTTAAAAATGGCTTTAGAAATGAACCATCCTTCTAAAAAAGTGTGAAAAAATATGCATTGTATTCAAAAACATACTCTCTAATTAATGCAATTTACGGTTTGGAAAACGGATGAAATTTGAAAAAAAAAAGTGGCATGTGCCTACACCGGAAATATAACCCTGGACCTGGTGGTCCATTTGGGGTTAAAGTTCGCTGCAATTTTAGAGATTTCTTAAAAAGATGAATGAGAAATGAGCTATTGGTTTAAGGGAGATTCTTTCTGGTGTGTAGGCTGTGCAAAATTGTACCTTAATCTATTTAAAAATAACCTTAATCTATTTAAGGTAAATTGTACCTTAATATAAATCCTTAATTTATGCAAGTGACATAAAAGAGGTTTGAAATGGAATTTCTTAGGAGGGGAAAAACAGATTTGAAAGGTTATTAAATTAATTTGGGAGAGTAAGTCGTGAATTTTAATTACTCTTAAAAATTGATTTAACCCTTAGAAGCCTTATTTTCAAAATTAAATTTAAAAATGTATTTATTGCAGTAGCCAGATAAATGGAAAAATAATAAAAAAATCACAATACTTATTTTATATATTTATTTCGAAAAAAAAGCAGGTATAAATTTTGATACTTTAGGCATTAAGTCCATAAATATGTCGCACTAACTGTTTAAAAGTCCGGTAACAAATTTGACACTTCGGGTATTTAAGGGTTAAAAATGAAATACTATTCTTAAAATGTGAACAAATATGCAGTAAATTTATAATAATACAATCTATTTAATGAAATTTACTGCTTGGAAAACCGACGAAATTTGAAAAAAATGTGTCTTTTGTGTACATGGGGCAATCGAACCCGGGACCTGGTAGTCCGAATGGAGGTAAAAGCAGTGCCGGATTTATAAATGGGCAAGTTGGGCACTTGCCCAGGGCGTAAGAGGCTGCGGATTTTTTTTTTAATTGCAAATTATTTACCGTAGAATTCTGTCGATCAGCTCTCCCCGAGAAGGCGCCCTCCACCCTTTTTTTCTAAATCTGAAATTCTGAAAAATTGTGTGAAACAGCCTCTAGCTCCCACCACAATAAGGCCGGATCCAGGCAGGGGGCGTGCGCCCTCTGAGAATAACAAGTTTACATTAAATATGATTATTTTCCAGTAAAAAATATTTAAAATTAAACATATAAGTGAAATTTTCAAGCTGTGCTTCCTCTCTTAAATTTTGTTCTCCATCCGTCCTTGCCCCCCCCCAAAAAAAAAATCGTCATCAAATAAACTACATTTATTTATAAAAATATCGTTATTATATTTTATAATAATGCACATAAGGTAGGCTAATCATAAATATCGCCTTCCCTATCCTCCGCGATTTTTCATCGCATTTGAGAGAGTAGAAAGACAGAATTTTGTTTCTGCTAGTAGTGCGGGAGGGGGGTGTGGGGGGGCATGGGCGTAATTAGTTTCGAAGTCTAAGGGACTGACCTATTTTATAGTGGGGGGGGGGTTAAACCGTATACCTCAATGCTTAGAAGAAATTTTCTAGGGGGATTAGCCCCTAGTTACGTCAATGGGGGCGCCCAAATCGTTGTGCCCAGGGCGCATCGTATCCTAAATACGGTCCTGGGTAAAAGATCGGTGTCATGCTAGAGAGTTCTTAAAAAGGTGAATTATAAATCAAAGATTGGTTCAAGGGAGATTGTTAATGGCTTGAGTGATGATGTCCAAACTAAAGACACTGAAGGAACATGACTCCAAGATTTAGGTACTCTTAAGAATGATCCATCTCGGCCTTGAGTCAATTATCCAAAGAGTCAGTTGAGAGATAGCGATCCTTTCCAGCTAAATATTACGATACATAGAACTGTCTTGAATATAACATAAATGAAGACACAATCTATTGCGTTATATGCAGGCAATTCTAGATAGGAGGCATACGTGAGCAAAATGAAAAGATGTAAACCGTGGATTTTGCAAATGGATAAAATTAACTGAGGCTCTTAGAAAACACGAACAGTTATTGTTTATATTCGCTTTACTGAGAAGTTTATAAGCAGTGTTCGTATCACGAAATATTAAAGAAAAATTGAAAACGACGTGAAGAGGAAGTACTGCAAAATAGAATATTTGATGACGCTGATTGACGTCATTTTGTGCCTCGTACGTTAGGGTGTTTCTATGAAGGGGTATCCCCTTCCATCTAGACCCATGCTTGGAAATGAAATTATATAGGAGGCTATAAAACAAAATAGGCTTTTACAACTTATATAAAAAGAATGATCATTCTGCCTCCCAGAAAAATGTCATAGATACGTCCACAGACGGATTAAGCCTGTTGGAGGCCCCTCGCTGTAAAAATTTCGAGGCTCTTAGACAGTGACGTGACGGAAAATCTCCCCCCCCCCCGCAATAATTTTTTGAGGCCCCTTTTTACCAAAATTAATTTGTGAATATATGTATGTGTGTAATAGTGTTGTGTCTTCTATAAGAAATTTACCAGCGATGCATTCCAATATTTTAAACAGAACACATGTCTAGTATTAGTCGCCATTCATGAGGCAGGATTCTGACGCAAAGCAAAAATAGCTTCCAAAACTCGTCTAAATTTTATAATTTTTGGATGTTAAGTTCAGTTTTAAAGGCAACAAAAGAGCTTAGAAGTAAATATGCATATTAGGTTTG
Source organism: Dysdera silvatica (assembly GCA_006491805.2). Lineage (NCBI taxonomy): Eukaryota > Metazoa > Arthropoda > Arachnida > Araneae > Dysderidae > Dysdera > Dysdera silvatica. The sequence continues at coordinate 12,973,545 of QLNU02003225.1, read as the reverse complement.
CCACAGTTGGAAACCGTTCATTTTTATTTTATATTTTAGTTAAAGATTAAAATAAATATCTTTATTAATTAAAAAATATATATATTTTTTTTACTTATAAATTTTATGGAAAATAAATGACGACAAAAGGGGTGTCCCCCGCCTTGCGGGGGTTATCAGTAAGCCACTGCCCTGAGACACAAGCCCCAAAACAAAACAAAAAAAATTGTGTAAGGAACTGATGATATTTTTGGAAGGATTTCAGCATTATATTTTTAGTGAGTTGCTTAAACCGGCAATATGTAGCTAATAATAAACTCAACGTTTCAAGAAAAACCATACATTTATTCAAAAAATTTAATAGTAATAAATTACCTCAGTGCTTAAAAAATGTTTTGTATATAAATTTGTGTCTTGGTTTCTCTTTAGCAGATTCATCAATTATTTTTTCAGTGTCTATTTCATCCAATTTTTTTTTTGTTCTAGGTATAATATGGCCATGTTTTTCAATCTGTCTTCTCCTATCGTACTCCTTAAATAGCATTTAACGCATTTTAAAACTGAAAAAGATGATCTTTCACCTGTTGCATTTGATATTGGCATTGTTAAAAATATTTTCGAAATAATCTCTACATTAGGAAAAGTTCCACTCTCTCTTTATACACTTCGAACTATTATTCAATAGCATTTCTGGCTATTTATTTATCAACACTTCTGATTATTTATTTATCAGTTTCTTACGTTCTTATTATTTCTCCTTTCATAACAACATATATTAATATTCTTTATAAATGTTCTTGCGAACTTCTTTTATCATTTATAACTTTTTAATATTACTTAATATCACGCCTGCAAACATCGTTTCTTTCTTTAACAAATATAAATATTATTCCAATGATGTAGTCCTAAAACAAAAAGTAGCCTAGCGCTCTTCTGAATTAGGAGTGGATCCACCGGGGGTGAGGGGGTGGGGGATCAGGGAACCCCCTAACCAGTCAGCAGCCCATTAATCTGATAGGGGCAGAAATTATTATTATGTATGGTATTGGCGTATGCAGGGGTTGCTGATGGGGATGGAACCCCCCATTGTTTTGGTTTTGTATATTTAACATAGGAATATGTGAGTTGTAGCTCTGTAACCCCCCATTGAGCCTATAACCCCCCTTATGAACTTTCTGCGTACGCCTATGATGCATGGGTTGTTGAGCCAGCATTGCAAGACCCCCCCCCCGACCAAATGCCCGACACTGCCTACAGTATATAGCTTCGGGGTATATAAGCGTGAAATAATAATAATGTGATACAGACCCATGTGCCCAGCAGAACTAAACCAGGAATGACCTCTGAAGTGAGATAATAAAATAAAGAAAACAATTGAAAAAATAGCCAAAAGTCCTCCTTTTCGCCCTTGTCGCCTTCATTGTGTCAAACAGCATCGTTTTTTTTTTCTACTTTCAAACACAGTTTATGATACGTGTTCCAAGCTGTAATTTCCTTTAAATTCCCACGATTCTTAGTTGATTTATTCAAAATTTTAGGGTCATTGCTCTAAAAAATTTTTTTTCTTAACAGAATTGTAGAATCCACATATTTTTTATTTACAACTTGAACAGAATTTTTTACGTAAAATGTATGATTTCCTAAAACTTTGCCTTAGCGCCGCTAGGCTGCGTTAGACCTCTAGTACACCCTTGTATTATTCTTAATAACTTTTGCAAAAATAGAATAAACGATACTTACAATTCGATTGGACTCTTTACGTCCTGGTATGTTTATCCAAGCGATATATACTCACTAATAAATACTTCAATAATAATGATGCACCAATAATCCTATTGATTATATGCACCCAATAATAATCAAATAGTTTCTTTCCTTTTTTAAGTTTTATTTATTATGTGATAAGAATTGTTTCTTTAAAATAATAATAATAATACAAAGGGAATTTTAGAAAAATTAATACAGTCGGAGCAGGACATGAATGTCCTCTCGCCTG
>QLNU02003225.1:12959582-12971470 GCA_006491805.2 Dysdera silvatica | reverse complement strand
TTGTAATGATTTTTTAGGATGTCTACCCGGAAACGGTTTCATTAATGTGTTAGTAAGAGCAAATGCTTCGTCCCCAATGAAAAAATAAGGGAATTTGCATTGTGTATCACATCCAAACGTTCTGTTTGCGGCAAACTTAATTAATCTTTCTGTAGCTTGTCGTACAGAAAACAATTTTTAAATATACTACCATCTGAGATTTGCTCCTGACCTCCAGCATCGACGTACAAAAGATGTAATTAGCGTTCATTACTGCAAAAATAACTATACTAAATAATGCCGATTTGTAATTAAAAAACTCGATTTCTGTGTTAATGGGTGCTTGCAAAACGACGTGTTTCCCATCTAACGCACCTAGGCAATGCGGAAAGCTACGAATTCCGTTATATTATTTTGATACTGCTAACCATCTTTCTGCCGTGGTTTGTATCTGGAAACACATTTTTTTATTTGAAAATTATAGAACAAAACATTGCAAGGGGGCGACAGAATCTGAAAAAAAAAAATTAATTTCCCTGATTTGGGGCCGTTCAAGTATTACGTAAGCATCTTTGGGGGCGGTGGGGACTCCAATACTGGGATGTACGACACACATTACGAGTAGAATATACTAAATACACGTAATCACAATTAAATATTTAATTATTTAAACCAGTGGCTGATTGTCAAATTTTTTCGCTCTGGGGCAACCTTCTAGACTTCTTGTGTCCCTCCTGTCATTTTTAAATTGTAACAAATGCATTATTTTTAATAAATGCATTTTATCAAATCCACTTCTTATTTATCCACTACTTGCACAAGAAATAATGATAATAAAATTGTGACAAAATACTTTATAATAAACTATTATATTGTTATCGCTACTTATAGTTTAATAATATGTATAATATATATAGTTTAATAATATATGTATAATATATATAGTTTAATAATATATGTATAATATATATAGTTTTGTAATATATGTATAATCTATATAGTTTTGTAATATCTGTATAATATATATAGTTTTGTAATAAATGTATAATGTATATAGTTTAATAATAGATGTATTATTATTATGTTACGTGATGATAATACGCGGCGATGTTACGCGACGGGGTTCTGTTGCATGTGTGGACGCACCCATACATTCTACGCTGCGTAGAGAGAAGAATGTGCTTAGAATGACAACAGGGGTCTCATAAACTCACTAATACCAAAGTTGCCTTACGCCCGTACCCCTGCGACCTAAAAAACAATTGACAAGTCGTCTTTCTTCTCTCATGAATATAATGTGACCTAGGATCAATCCAGGGGCGGGTACGTGCATTCAAACGGGTGGTTTGTAGCTATATTAGGGGCTACTAAGTAAAATAAAGTAACCTATGTGAAACAGAGCTATTACCACCCACCCCTGTAAATAACTTAACAGGGGGATGGTAATAGCTCTGTTTCACATAGGCAGCCAGAATTTGGTCCGTGATTCAGACATTCCATTAAACAAACTAGCAGAAGCAGTCAAATTCGTTAGTCCGTACAAATGGGGCTCCTTATGATGATCTTAGGAGACGTCTTTTGCATGCGTGGGGCATTCATTGGCGATGGAATTTTCATAATTTGCATACTAACCTAAAAGGCAAATGCACATTATGCTTTGAGGCTTTCGTTTGATTTAAAAGGTGGAGGGGTCTCTTCCCTCCAAACAAAGTGCACTTATTTTTAAGAGATTAAGCATTCCTTCACAAGCAGTACAGTAACATTGTAACAACATTTTGTGAAAAACAAATTCAAACACTTATATCTAATATCATCAAAACGTCCTTATATACATCCAGAATATCTAAGCGTCTTTTGGGAGGTGTAAATAGACTTAATTAGAACTAGAAACAAATAATAAAATTATTCAAAACCTCTACACATTAAATGTCTCGTTTGGTCTTCACATTAGCCTACACGTTTGTGATACGCCTATAGAAAGGGTCAAACTTTTTATAAGCGTGAATCAGTTTTCGATCTATTTGAATGAATCACTTAAAAAATTTTAAGAGACGTAAATGGCTAAGGAAGATCTCTTCAGTAGATCGAAAGCAGATTCACACTAACCAAAGAACGTTTATGAACAACGAGTAGAATTTCTAATTAGAAGTTATCTGCGCATTTAAACGCTTTCGACGAACCGATTCTCGCAGTCATTCATTAAACACTAGGGTGTGTGTATGATTTGAGAAATTAAAAGTAACACCCCTCCCTATATTTTAGTAGTATCTCTCACTTAATGTAAATGTATGTGCTGAGCGTTTTACATACATGCGAACGGAATTGCAACGTGCATTATTTTTGATCCTTTGAGTAGCTTGGATAAGATAGGTGGCCCGTTACGAAACAGATATATAATTAAACCCAAACTATTTAAATTTATCTGATACCCCAGTAAGAATAATTACGACATAGAGAAGCCTCCATGGCTTTAAAGTAGAAAAAGAATTAATAGCTCGAGGAGGATCACAAATTTTCCGACGAAAGAGAAAGATAAAATGGCTGTGCAATCTTATCCACGCACGGAGCTAGGGGCATGCCCAATTCCAAAGATTTATAAAAAAAAAGAAAAGAACATTGGGACCAGCAAGAAGAAAGAGGAAGTGCAGGGGTAAGCGTCCTCGCCCGTGAAACTAGTTCTGCGAACCCCGCGGCCACGATCGGACGACCAATGCTGATTTGATTAAAGTGTTGGATAAACCCTTCGATTTCGACGAGAGATCGATTTTGACTTAAACCAACGCCCATACTTTCCTCGACTTGGTATCGGTTCTCAGAAATCGCGAGAACATATTTGTTAGTCGCCGCGATCTCGAAGAGGTAGAGCGATATATAAAGATAGTTTGTGCTACCACGTGCTGATCACAGACTATCTGTCATCAGTAGGAATGGACACACGTGGCACTAATACCACTTGCCATCCAATACCATAAGCTAATGGCCGAAACCTTAGACAAAAAAATCGGTTAATTCCAGGGCAACCCACCATTCTCAGTAATTTCTGTGGGAACGCTTTTATAACAAGCGATAATAACAAGGAGAGCACATCAACCGTTTGCTTTACTATTGAGAATACTAAATCATGCGTTATTTTTCCAGTTGAGAATAGCCTTTATCAGTTGATTGTCATAAAATTATTCGCTTTAAAGAACTGAGGTCTGCTACGACTTAGCAGCATATCTAGCCATATTCCAACAAAGATATGCTGCTTGTCTCTCCAACGTTTTCCACTTCGCTCTTACAATTCTTGCGTTTTCACTTTAAATCCTATTTTTCAATTTTTCATTCCACATCATGTTTCATTTTAAACTTTAAACAGACTTCGCTCACTACGGAGCAGAAACGCATCGTTGTACATCTGTGAACATTTTGAAATTTTAGTTGGTTTGATTGCTTTGGGGGTGCAAAGATATGCCGCGCCAAAACTTAGTTTTTCCAGGAATCCAAACCTCTTAAGGCATAGGGAAGCAACCCCGGAACCATAGTGTGCAGTTTGTCAGTAAGCTTTCTTCTTTTTCCAGAATAGCTCATTTTAAGACCGAAAGAACCACCATGAACCATAAGAGTGAACAAAATCCTTACGTCCCAGATGTTGTTTGTTTGTTTGTTTGGCTTTTTTATGGCGCAAGAGCATCTGGGCTATACTGCGCCAAACATGGTAAATAAAAATTCACACTCTCCACCGAAATTGCGGCCAGAAGAGACTTTAAGAATTGACCAAAAATGACCACCAGTACCAGATAATGATTAATGCCTGCGATGAGTCCAATTCCATTACTGCTCTAGAGGAAGTTTCTCTGTTAAATAAAATAAAATGGAGTAAAATTGATTTCCACAGGAAATTTAAGAAAAATCGTTAAGGAAATTTCCTAGATTGAAAGGATTAGCAATCTTGATAACAAAACAAAAAATCCGCACTCAACCGTCCATCCGTGTATTTATAAATTAAACAAAGAACAATCCTCCAAAAGGTAAATTGGGTCCAGAATGTTTAGATACCGGGTTATGTCAAAACTTCAGCCGCATCCGGTTAAGGATATATATATATATATATATATATTTACCTTGGCCAGCTGATTTCAATGGATGGCAACATTATGAAAGAACTCAACAGACGTATTAAACTTGGCTGGAGTGCATTTGGAAGAAACAGTTTTATCCTGAAGGGGAAATTGCCTTTGTGTCTAAAAAGAAAGGTCTTCAACCAGTGTGTATTGCCAGTCCTCTCTTATGGATCAGAGACATGGAGTCTAACAGTTGGAGCAATACGAAAGTTACAGACAACGCAAAGGAGCATGGAGAGGTGCATGCTTGGAATAACTAGGAGAGATCGAAAAAGAAACACTTGGGTGAGAGAGCAAACTAGAGTAGAGGACATCATTGTTAAAGTAAAAGGGCTGAAATGGCGATGGGCTGGGCATATTGCAAGAAGAACTGATCAACGATGGACAACAGAAATTCTGAACTGGATTCCAAGAGACCACCGAAGACCTAGAAAACGTCCTCAAACTAGATGGGTGGATGAAATAAGAAAACAGGTTGGGGTGACGTGGAAACGAATGGCCCAGGATAGACTTGTGTGGAAAGCATTTGGAGAGACCTTCATCCAGCAGTGGATAGATAATGGTTGAATATGATGATATATATATCGTTTGTTGGACCATTTTAAACCTTTGCAAAAAGTTCACTTCCATTCCTCGTAACAATTTCCGAATTGATTATCTGATGATATTTTGAAAAAGGGAGGATTTTTTTGCAAAATAGACAGCTTCTTAGTGGCTGTTGACGTGGATTACCTTTCTAAATTCGTTATTCTAATGTGATGATTATACAACCCGCTTCTGGCTATTTCCAAAATTGGGACAAATAAAGATTTCCTTTGTTGCCCCTCCCCCATCTACAAATCAAACATGTAACCAGTGATGTAATAAAATTACCCTGTTTTTTAGTAAAGGGGGCTCAAGCCCCCACTGGATATCAAAGCACATTCTTCTCTTTAATGCTGCATAACATGAGATCTGCGAAACTACTTCAGCCCTCCATGAATTTTTAATTGCCACGCTACCGCTGGCTAGGCGTGGAGTTACATGGGCCCAAGCTACCCAATAGTTGAAAATAAATTGCAGTCTTACCTATATCGTAATATGCAAATGTATGTAATATGTACTTTCTCTCGCCCCCCCCCAATAATTTTGAAAACTTTACGTTGATTCAGTGACATGAATGTTAAGAGATACTACTATGAGGGACGGACGGGGGCGAATCCTTCCTCATTCGGAGGGGCGAGTCTTGTCTCTCATGAAGGCGCACCGTTCCGGCGGCCGGAGGCCCAGTCTACCCATGACTACTATGAACATATTCGATTTGAATAGAAACGACTAGAACGTCCAAAAATTTGTCAACTCTGGGATTCAGCCTCAACAATGAACCGAGACTTTCACAAACAGTCGTTCAAAACGAAGGCCATCTCTTTGAAAGATGAAGAGAACAACAGAAGACGTAAATTTGTAGTTATTTTTGTCGCTATTTTTTTTTCTGCCTTCGTAGAGAACACGACGACGTAAATCTTACAGAAAATTTATTGTTATGGTATTTTGTTCGTTCAAGGTTGAAAACTGCTGCAGCCTGAATGGTGCGGTCTGAAAACCGCATCTAAAGACATGTCTTTCAGACGGCTAAAGAAAATCATTATTCACGTACGTTTTTTTAGAGTGAAGTTACACATGATTATGACGACGTTTTTTAAACGATGCTTTGTATTTAGTGATGTATGTTTTGGTCGTGCCGGACGTGACCACCTCGAGACCAGTACAGAAAAATTATTTGGCGTCCCTTGGCCCATCCAAGGCATAATTGTTGCACAATCTCTTGCCCTTCAGTTTCCTCTGTAAATATGGTATTTTTTTTTCTTGATTTACTCGTGCTTATGGCGCAAGGACAGCTCAGTTCAAGCTATAGTTCTCTGAAGAATCTAAAGCCCTTTCGCATAAGGAATCGAACCTATATTATACGCACGGCAACCTAGCGTTTGATTAGTATACCCTTGTATTTTCGTGATAACTTGGGCTTATTACCATGTTTAATCTAACTTGGCACCAAACTCCGTTGATAGGAGAAGATTCGCCATATTTTAAGCAGTATGAAGCCTCGGTCTTTACCTACATTCAAGATATTTCTCAATTTAAATAATGGCATTCGAACAACAGTGGTACGTGTACAGTAGTACGTGTTCTATAGTACTATTGGGCATGGAACGCGGATTAGCGGACGATAGAAGACAGACTTACCACTATGACATTGAGTGCCAATTTTCAGGGGGACCCGAACTTTTGTCATCTAGAAAATGAAACCTGGAAAATAAAAAACGCAAACGTTTTCAGCATTAAGTGTTCAACTGAAGGTTTTCTGCAGTCTGAAAAGAGGTTGCATCTACGCTACCTTACAGTTCTTGATGAAATTAGAGTTTTTGTGCTCATCTATAGCCAGGTGTTTATCTACTCTACCAAGATGTAAAAGATTATCTAGATTAGTGGTTCCCAACTGGTGGTCCGCGAAGGAGTCTCAAATGGTCCGCGAAGGAGTCTCAAATGGTCCGTGAAGGAGTCTCAAATGGTCTGCGAGACGAGTCACTTAGCATTTTAAAAAAATTAAAAATTATTATTAAATGTTAAAATTAAATATAAAAATGAAACCGATGGTATATGTTTAGTGTTTTGCACCCACCCTTCACACATACACACACTCTCTTGAAAAAAAGATGACTATACTCTTGCACGGTGAAATCGGGTTCCGTGAATTCGGTATGTTCCGGTGAAATCAGGGTTTAAGCTGCAGTCGCATTTTTCGCAAAATGCGACGAGTTGCTCGAAAATGCGAAAAAAAAATTATTGCCCATCGCGAAAATGCGACAGGCATTTTTAACTACAGTTTATTCTCTGAAAACAGGATTTCTCGATTCCAGAAGATCCGTTATGCACTTCAGCGATCTTTTCTTGTTCCTTTTTGTTTCCTCTTCAAAATTCTTAACAATACCTGTTAGGCATCGTTGATATAAATAATTTCATGGATAGGGTTTTTCGAGCAACGAAAGCAACTAATATTTTTTAGCATTTTGCTACAACTTTTTTGCCCCATTTTAGCATTTTTGCGACAGCATGTTTTGAGCCAGCTTAAACCCTAGTTGAAAAGTAGGGACTTACCATTGATGCCACTAGGGATTTCACTTTGACAGCACTGCTTTGTTTGGCTTCACTGTTGGCAACACTGCTTTTTTCACTTCTACGCATCTACATCTTTCCCCCCAAAAAGACCTGGCTCCATTTTTATTTAAGTTCTTGAAGTCAACTTGTTCAGGAACAGATTTAGAGGTGATTTGGGAGAGGGGTGATTAATGACTTGATTTTTGAAATTATACCTCATTGGACCTTCACCTAGTATCTTTTAAATGTTAAAATTTCATTCGGGGGGGCGATCGCCATCCTCGCCTCCTAAATTCGCCTCTGAACTTGTGACAATTTTTCAAAGTGGTCCGCGGGTACAGTTGAAGTGGAAAAGTGGTCTGCGACTTAAATTGAGTTGGGAACCAATGATCTAGATCAACGGTTCTTTAACTTTCCTAGACCGCGGACCCCCCCTTCAGAGATCACTCGCCCTCGCAGACCCCCAAAGAATCAACTCAAAGTTATTATAAACATATTTATTTCTAGTGTTTCATCACTCATTTTCACCATTTAAGGAAGGAATTTTTCGTTCCCTCGTAATTTATTCTTAGCATTAAAGAGTAAATGCTCGTGTCTTAGTACTTTTCCGAACTTTTGCGGAACATTGTGAGGGTCTCGCAGCCCCCCTCCTCCCGATAGGATCCTGTCCGCTGATCACAGTTGAAGAACCACCGATCCGAATGATCTATAAGTCTACTTTTGTCCTGTGCAGGAAACTACGAGGGCGAATCAAAAAGTCTTTGCCCCTATTTTTGATTATCCAAAATAAGGTACATACAGGTAATATAATTACAAATATACGTACTATTCTACATACTTTATACCATTTGTCTACATAGTTCCCACACCGGTTCAGACATTTGTCCTCTCTCAGCACTAAATTTGAAATGCCCCTATGGTAGAATTCGTCTTGATGACTATGGAATCACCGTCGGCCTGCTGTCTTGGCTTCGTCGTTGCACGTGAATCGCTGTCCTGCCAGCAACTTCTTCAGCAATCAAATCTTGTATGCAATCAGAACCGCCGACAAGCTCCGGTCATTTCACTGGGAGAGTCTGGACCACCCACCATACAGTCCGGACCTCGCCCCTAGTGATTTCCACGTTTTCGGTCCGCTGAAGAAGTTCCTGGCAGGACAGCGATTCACGTGCAACGATGAAGCCAAGACAGCAGTCCGACGGTGGTTCCACAGTCAGCCGGACGAATTCTACCACAGGGGCATCTCAAATTTAGTGCTGCGATGGGACAAATGTCTGAACCGGTGTGGGGACTATGTGGAAAAATAGTGTAAGGTACGTAGAATAGTACGTATATTTGTAATTACCTGTATGTACCTTATTTTGGCTAATAAAAAATAGGGGCAAAGACTTTCTGATTCGCCCTCGTATTTTATAACCACGGGCAAATACTCACATTTTGAAGATCGATTTCGGTGCCCCTTGAAGTCATTCACAAGACCAAGACTTAACTTTCTGATGCTGAAATTAGTATCCGCTTTAAGAGGGTTCCCGATGACTTGTTAGGAAACCCAGCGAGTGGTAAGGAACCCGGAGTACACTGCATAAATTCTTCAACTGCTTCTTTTGGAAATGCAAGGGAGGACTGTTAATAGGTTCCCCTCAGGCTGTTTTTCTTTTTCAATGAATCAAAGACCGTTTTAGAAATAAAATAATCTCACGAGTCCTTCCTTTTTTTTTTTCATGATGGCTTTGCGCTGGTATTAAGAGACAGCTGGTGCCGTATTGCACTGTCCAGCAGCCAGCTGCAGAAACCATTAATAACTCGCGCGCATACATGAGATGATATTCATTAATAATAGGTAATTTTCCAACTTTGAATTGCAGGGTAAGTCTTAATAATTGTTTTCAATGTAGCAATTTTTTACAGTTCCCTCAGGATTCACGTTTAAAAAAATTAATACCAACTGACCAAGCTAAAATGACGACGTTTAATTACATGCTTATTTGGTGGAATTAATCCTCTGACAACCATGCCATTCGCTGGAATTAATCCTCTGACAACCATGCCATTCTCTAGAATTAATCTTCTAACAACCATGCCATTCGCTGGAATTAATCTTCTAACAACCATGCCATTCGCTGAAATGGCGAAATTAAGGTATTTCAGAAAAATATATACGCAATAAAATCTGGTGATAGCACTACTATTGGATGTGGTTTGCCAACAGCAACAGGATTTAATTGCAGTAAAATCTCCGAATAGCGGACACTTCGGGACAGTGAGAGAATTTCTTATTGTTCGATGTGTCCGTTAAGAAACTTTTACTGTATAGTAAGCCAATGAGAATATTTTAAGAGACAAAATATCAGTACTTCCGAGTGGTGGGTACCTCCGTACTTTAGCATCTTTCCGTTATTCGGGAAGGTAAAAGGGGACAATAAGCATTGGGGCAAGGAATTGGAAAAAGAAGCGTCTGTCAAATATATTCTATTCAGGGGTGTGCGTTAAGGAGGTTTAACTGTACTATGACTGCGAAGTGAAATTCGCGACCCTAACGAGGAAATTACCAATCAATCCCGCCATTTTGATAAAAAAAAAAACCACTAAAAAACCTCAAAATATGCACTAACGAATCTAAAAATGTGTGCCAACGAGCATCGAAATACGCATATGCACTTAAAATGAATAAATATGTACTTACAATTTTTTTTTAAAGCTTGAAAATCGTATGTCCTGCATTTTAAAACGAATAGATTCATTATTAACTGCCGAGTAGAAAACTTCGATATACATTAAATCATATATTTTGTACAGCAGAATTTCTATGACGGTATATTAGAATGTGTCTCTCGATGTTAAGCTTTATCTTCTATCATGTAATAGCATTTTTATGGCCAAAAGGTTTCTTTCCAAAGCTGAAAATGAGATTGGTTAGCACTTATAAATTTTTGCGAGTTATCTATTACGGATAGTTTATCGATGATAGACTCATGTCTATCGCTGAGAGAAAATGATGCAAAATTTTAGAGTGAGTAAGTATGTTTGTGGTTTTACGGCTCAAGGACTACAGTGGTCATACTGCGCCGGGACCTACTGTTTTCCGAGGAATTTGAACATCTGGACCTACAGTTTTCCGAGGAATCCGAACCTCTTAAGGCCTAGGGAACCAAACCCCGGACTACAGTGAGCAGTGCGATCTTTATGAGATCTCTGAGTAAGCGTTCTTTGCACTGCTGGGAGTCGAACCCGGATTAGCGGCGCACTAGGAGAACGCGTTACCACACTGCGCCACTGCAGAGCTTTTAGAGTGTTTGTTTTAATCTGACGTTTCAACCAATTGCCAGTCTAGTAAAACTAATCTTTTGTTTTCCTAGCAAGGATGGTGGCTATAATTCTATGATAACATTTTTGGTATCCTAGGATATAATTAATCAATGGATTAATTAATCTAGGATTAATTAATTAATGCGTACGTTTGCAATTCCTATTGCCTTTCCGCTTAAATAAGAGGTAAGAGAAAAATTCAATTTTAACGTTGTGGTGAAATTTTTCAGGTGAGGGAATAATAAAATTATTAAAACCCTTAAAATATGCCTTTATTCTGGAAATTCATCGTTTTATGCATTTATTTACATGAACGCAAAAAAAGTGAAATTCAATATGCATATATGCAATTGCATGTAATGCAGGCTCTATTGATAACCAAAAAGTGAGTGTGATTATGCTTCACTCGGTTTTTTTATACGGTGTTGCCAGATCGGTTAGACCGATTTCTGAAATCGAATATCGAAAATATGAGTTACAGGCGTTCAAGTGCAGTCATATTTTTTCGAATAATCATTACTAAAAGCTATAATATATTATAGTTAAGATATAGAACTGCCCACAGCTTGATATTCGCTAAAATTACTTGTGTTTTTCGACATTTAACAGGCGATGTGTCCGCAATTTTATTCAAGCCAAACGATTAGCTCGTTGCCAGATTCGAAAAACAAACTAGTGTCGAAAATCAAGCGGGTTCCCATTTTTTAAATCGGTGTTTTAAAAAATGGGCCGGAGTGCTAAGATCACGATTTGAGGTTTTTTTGTTTATTTTGGAGGTACGATAACCTCCTGTTGAACACGATTTACTAATTAGCGTTTTCGTTTTGGGGTAGAGTATCATAATAGGCCTATTAACGTGACCATAACTCAAAATTAGCCATCGATTTTCCAAATCGATATTTTTGAAAGACGCGTAATCGTTTTTCTGCAGGAAAAATGGTCGAGTTTCGAATGACTCGTCTGCCCAAAGTGAAAAAGAGTCGTGACCAGCAGCAAATCACTTTTTTCACTGAGGAACCAAATGCTTAGAGTTTCACAAATTTTCAACCGGACGTGGGAAAAATCATTCGCTCAACGAATCACTAACCGAACAAGTGAATGAATCAGTGAATGACTGTCCATTTGTTAGACAGACAGACAAACTCATTTACTGATTATGTCGATATGGAATTTTATATGCTCCATTATCAAAGCAAAACCATTTGTCGATAAACAAAAACGCATGGAAAAGAAATTGCTTGGCGCACCCTTCGCATATCATGTACATTAGCGTACACAGGGGGTATTGATGAGGGTTGAAACTCCCCCCCTCCATTGCGATTAAATCTTGTATATTTAACATAGGAATATATGAGTTGTAGCTCC
>QLNU02003225.1:12942930-12959482 GCA_006491805.2 Dysdera silvatica | reverse complement strand
CCCCTTACGAACTTTCTGAGTACGCGTACGATTGTGTATATACAGGTATAATTACAAAAATCTATAAATAGGAAATATAGACTTCAACATGCAAATATAGTACAGAAAATGGATGTACTCATCATTGCACAGTTGCGCTTAAGGGCAGTATGACTCAAACAAAGCTGCAAATACTGATTAACAAAGGTGAAAAAGGGAGGAATGGTTACCAAGAGCTTTTGAGAGCTTACGAAGGAGCGAGAGAGAGAGAATTCTTCGGCATACCATGGAACTAAAATAAGCCTTGTTGATTTTTAGAAGGTATAGTACTCAAGCCTGGATCACCCACGTGTGTGGTGCGGAATGCACTATCCAGAAATTAAAAAACCGGTCCTTGTGACATAAGTGGGGGGTATGTTGGTCCATTCTTCATCCAGTTATTGCGTGCTCGTTTTGTCACTTTCTTCCTTTTATTCTGTTACCTTCCTCCACCCGAAATAGTTTCATGGCATGTCGGGAAACCCCCCAAAAAAAATTGCTTACAAGCATTTTTCTTTCAAAGACATTCCTTATATGACAGTGGTTCCCAAATCAATTTAAGCCACGGACCACTTTGAAAAATTCTCAAGAGTTGACTACAACACCTTAATAAAAAAGAGAGCTGGGTCTTTTTTCGGGGGGAATTGTGTTTGCAAAATAATTCTTTGGGAAAAAAAAGAAGAAATAATAAAGAGAAAAAATTTAATGATAATACAGTCAAATCTTGTTAAGACGAACACGCTTAAGACGAATTACTTTTAATACGAACCCTTTTCTGAAGTTCCGTCAGATTGTAAAATACTACAAATATGCAATCAATTTCATTTTTATAATTAATTTTAATATTTAATAATTGTAAGTTTTTTCATGTTTTTTTAAATAATGATCTGTCTCCCGGACCACTTGGGACTCCTTCGCGGACCACCAGTTGGGAATCATTGTTATGTGAAGACATTCCAGGGGCGATTCCCCCTTGTAAACGAATATTTAATGTTTGAATTTGGTGGCTTTATCTTCCAATGTTTATTTACTCGTGCTTCAAAGGTTTATCTACGTCACGCAAGTAAGACTTTTGTTTTATCCGTTTTATTGCGTTGTTACACTCTCTTTCATAAGCTCTTAAAAGTATTTCGTTGTCTGTTCCCTATTTATGTACATATATATAATTCAGACTTCTAGCAAATGTCTCCCGTGACGACGAATTTTCTAAAGTCTTTGAAATATATTACTTATTTTTCACGGTTTTTCGTATTTCATTGTTTCCCATTTCATCTTTCTAGTTTAAATACGTCCTTATATTTTTAACTTATTTGCCTACTTTTCTCAATTTTTTAATCATGTTAATGTTACGTATACATATGTCTCCATTATCATCATCATATTTAACCACCATCTATCCACTGATGGATGACGGTCTCTCCAAACGCTTTCCACACAAGTCTATCCTGAGCAATTCGCTTCCATGTCACCCCCCAACTTGTTTTCTTATTTCATTCACCCATCTAGTTTGAGGACGTTTCCTAGGTCTTCGGTGGTCTCTTGGAATCCAGTTGAGAATTTCTGTTATCCATCGTTGATCAGTTCTTCTTGCGATATGCCTATAATTGTGTCTATATAATGTCTGTATTATATAGACACAAATATAAAAAAATAATAAATAACTGCCTATTGAAAAGTATTGATATTGGTCTAATAAAAATATTTAACAACTCCATAAATATACATACTTTTTATTGGGTGACGGAGGGAGATTGGTATGGTATATAATTGGCGATTAGTCTGTCGTTTTTGGGGTATTTTTTGTACACATTTGATTTCTACATGGAGACTTACTGCTTAGATTTAAGCAAAGAAAAATTATTTTCACGTTACTTCAACAGATAGACAGACATGACAATTTTTCTTTAGTTTCCCGTACCCTTGAAAATATGGCAGTTTTTTTATTAGTTTATACTTATGGCGCAAAGACAAACAACGCCATGCTTCATCAAGATTTATAATTTTCAAGGAATTTGAAGGTCCTTTGTCTAAGTCAGAGGTTCTTAAACTGTGCTTCGCGGAACCCCAAGGGTTCCACCGTGTTTGTCTATGGGCTCCGCGGCAGAAAATGAATTGAAAAAGAAAGAACACTTTCAGAAAAATTAATCCACTTATTCAATAAAATATAAATGGATGACCTTAATTTTTGGAAAACTATTTATCACATTACGATTACTACATAATTATCTTAATATCATGCGCATGGTATAGAAACTTACATATAGGCCCCACCTAAAGAGCGTGTATTAAAAATGAGAAGAGTTGGGCTCCTCGGTCAAATTTTTTCTTAAAAAGGGCTCCACGGTCAAATTTTTTCTTAAAAAAGGTTCCACGGTCAAATTTTTCTTAAAAAGGGCTACAAGGTGAAAACTTTCCTTAAAAAGGGCTCCGCTGTGAAAGTTTTCTTAGAAATGGGCTCCACAGTCAAATTTTTGCTTAAAAAGGGCTCCACGAGCCAAAAGATTCGAGAACCACTGATCTAGGTAATCCAACCTCGAACTACGGATTCGTAGCAAAATCCAGATAGATCAAGTAGTCGCTGAAATTAAACCCCGATTATTCGCATGGAAGTTAAATATGTTATTATTACGCCACGTTAGGGTTGGGTAATAGTTAATGGAAGTTAAAACAACAAAAGACAAATTTCAACCACTTTATGACGCATGTGCCAAATTAATTAAAAAGAAATTTTTCAAGCATTAAAAATAATCGCTTAAACTCGTGAAATCCCTGTTAACAAGAGCTCACTGTGGAGAACAATTCAATTATTCAATTTGCCACCATCTTTTTTTTTTTTTAAAGGGCACTTCCAAAGATAATCGTAACGGACTAGAAGCTACAATTCCCTGAAAGAAATAAAAACATGAAAAGTGGCCCACTTCACGGAAGATTATTAAAAAACAAAGAAAGATGGCTTTATCAGAACACTTAAGAAATCTTCAACGAGGATAGAACGCCTACACTCTACTGCTACCTTCTCGCCCACACGGTCACACGATCATGCCGTTACTCCAGCATGACACTCAACTTTAAATTGAACTTCAACGTTCAAGTCAATCGTTGATTGGTTGATTTTTTATGGTGCAAGGATGACAAAAAGGTTATTCAGCTCCGAAACATGTGAAATATATATGCATCCAGGGGCGGGCTGGGCCGTTGTGCCACCATGGGCCATAGGACTCGCGCCCTCTGATAATCCAATGTATGCACCCTTTGAGAGGACCCAGTCCGCCCTTGCATGCACCTTGTATCGAAATCAAATTAAACTATGTACAAATTAAAAATGCAAATTATATTAACTAAAAAGAACATTAACATCCATAACCAAGGATTTATTAGAATGTATTCGATTAAAGGGAAAGAAATATAGAAGGTTGACATTCTATCCATATTAAGAAGAAAACAGAAGCATGCACTGTAATGAAAATGAAAAGAAAGTGAAGTACACGCACATACTGAGAACCATAAAAAGGAAAAGTGAAAACAGAAATAAAAAAAAAAGTAGCCTTCCCTGTCCGGATCCCTGCAAGCTATGCGGATAACGAATCGTCTTGTTGATGATGTTCACATTACCAAGTGCAGTGACTCATGCTGGTTACCACCAGATGCTACGCATTCAGACTGCGCAAACCAGAACTATCTTACATCTCTAATAATGATTGTCACTGGTCATGTAGCTGTCAAGGGGCAGAAGCTGAGGGCCATGACCCGAGACGAAGAACAGTCGGTCACTTATACAGAGATTCGGAGAAAGAGGAAAACATGTATATCCATAGAAAGGCAATGGTAAATTGGTGTGATAAGATGGTATGGCCTGATAATCATACTGAAAAGATCCTGGTTTGTCCTCCGAAGCAGTTTTCAAGACAAGAATATATTGTGCAGACTCTACTAAGGCGACCACCTACGGCTTTGATGAATGGTGGTCATTTTCAAACGGTTGTGGAATGCAAAATATAAAAGAAATATTATTTTTATGATAACTATTGATCCTACACAACTGAATGCCTTTGAAACTTCCAGAGATGGGTAGGAGTGGAGGTTATAACATTATTTTGAAATTTTAGAAGAAGTTTTCATCTATGATCTTGCATGTCCTATGGCTGTACAGAGGACCATCTTCGCATAAGACGGATCTCTTGTTAGTACGGACGAAGTCCCCTCCACCACCGTCTGGGGTACATGTAGCCTACATTTAATATTAAAGATTTCGCTTAGTATGTACGGCTCATCGGATAATGCGGTCAAAAGTCTTTTGTGCATAGAAAAAGAAAAACTTCAGGAGGTATAGGAGACAGTATAATTTTTTTCTTCCACATGTATGGTTACCTGTTTTTCAAAAATAAATTTCCAAGTTCTTTTTGCTTTTTTACGCGGTATTAAGTAAAAATATGTACGTTTATACTGTATGTTAGTACTATTTTTTTTGTTTCGTTCTGAATTCTTTTGTAGCATTCTTTTACAATATACTATTTTGTTTCAGTAGTTTATTAATTTACGTTGTATACTTCATTACTATATAAGTTATTTTTGAATTGCCTGAAGAATGAATGCCTGGTTTTGAATTGCCTGCTACTGAAAATTGCCTTCCCTGAGTGCAGACTTCCGTTTGTAAGGATAGAAATCGGCGACCCATGACAATTCGCAGTAAGATTTCACTATAATCTTGTTCTGTGCATCAGTAGTGAAATATTTAAAGTATTCAATATGAAGTTTTTACATTCTAATGTAAACTCCTTAAATTACTTAGACAGCTGTAAAGACGTCATTTTTAAATATTCTGCTATCCGCAGAAGAATTTTACTTGTCGTGGACGAGCATTTTTTTCGAGCGGCGATGTTTAATGCAACGTGTCAACTCATTTGAAACTTTCAGAAGATCCTGCTGACAATTTGATAGGCTGCCGCGGCCTACATTTTTAGAGGCATCAGTTTAGGTATTATCGACAAACAAGATAAAATCTGTTTAAATGAAGGTTGTTGACGAATTACTCTTCATAAAGGTATGTGTGTAAGGATTTATCAGTTGCTATTTTAAATATTATTTCAAATTAATACACTAATTAGGATGTTTTGTAATATTTAAAGTAACTATCTTTCTCACTTCCCCTCCATTTATTTTTTTAAAGTTTATATAATTTTATCTAGACATTTTATTAACTGTTTAATGCCACGAAACAAAACGCTCAATACCCATAGAAATAGCCGTATGCATATCGATAATGTATGAATCGCCACAAACATATCAATAATACATGAACAGCCACAAACACATCGATAATGTATGAATAGCCACAAAAATATCGATAATATACAAATAGTCACAAACATATCGACACCATTTTCTGAATTCAGAACTTATTCGTCTAATTATCGATTGTTAGGAATCACAATCGATTTTAAATTTAAATATAAATCGATTTTTAGTATCGATAAGTCGATTTCCTCAATCTTGAATAAAATATACCATTTGCACACTACATAAGACTCAATTTCCATAGCAAATGAGGCGTAATATTCTATAATATCTGACTTCATTTCTCATCTTTGCATTGCAAATAATGAGGCGCGAACATAGTATACAATGGCCCAGCCATTTTAATTCTGGGCATGTAACAAGTTGTTAGTGCATAGTTAATGTGATCTGATTGTGCTGAGTAATATGATCTGCGTGATGATAATCCAGGGGCGTTAGCGGTCCTATTGTCTCGGGTCGATGACCACATGTTTACATTTGTTTTCTATGATTAGAAAAAATATATATATATACATTAAAACCTCCCTAAGGCGACCAGCTTTGGTTCCGGAGGCATCGACGCCCAGCAAGATGATCTCTTAATGCAGGTCCACTATGAGAGAGGCCGGACAAACGTGAAGTTAGAAAATAATTGTGATTCTATACATAAATGGCAAAGTTTGCCTCTAGTTTAGTACACACTATATGAAATTAAAAAATACCATTAGTAATTTGAAATATTAATTACAAGCCATGAAGATTACAATTTGAAAAAATGTGTGTATAGTATAAAAGTGAATAGTAGTTCGTTTTAAACTTGCTTTTTTTTTTCTAAATAATACTGAAGTTCATAAAATAGAACTAGAATTTTATTGACTTCAAGAGATATTGAAGTGTCTATCAATCTATTTACTTGCTTGAGGATTTCAAACTGAAGGTCATGGAATTTTCCATATGAAAGTTCTGATAATGGTTTTTCATCGAAATCGGACTAAGAACCTGGAAGATCAAAACTCGAGAGTTCTAAGACATAAATTCGACTTTAAATTTAATAGAGGCAGAAGATTAAATTTAATTTTTTATAGCGATAAAATATTAAAAGCGAAAAATAATCGTTAATTGTTTACGTCGTTTAAATTTAGAAAATAAACGTAATTTCTTCCCCCTCAGTTTCCAAAATGAGATCACATCTGGATGGAGAAAGGTTTATCAGAGTCTCTGGAGATAAATTTAGCATTGAGCACAGAGGTAAAATACCCATTTCGAAAAAAGGTGGTCGTTAAGGGAGGTGATTGTTTAATACTGATTTACTACATCTGCATTTTTAATTTTGCCAAAAATAATTAAAATGAGGGAAAAGGGTTTTGTGTGTGAATGCCTTAATATTATTATTGATAAATTAATCATAATTTTTTTTTAAAAAACAGGGCCCTGAAACTTAAACGATACAGGGTTTCGTACTGGGCGATACCACGTTAACTATATCGTTGAATGCAGTGGATTATTGATTAAACTTTAACCTCGCTGCTGTTAAATTGGAAAATTATTCATCCAATTTCAACCTTGCTATTAAAACTGATAAATATTTAATTCGAATTTGGCACCGCTTTTGTAATTGTCAGATTTTCGATCTAGTATGAGCCGCCGCTGTGAAATTGGCAAATTACTGATTAAATTCTAATCCTGCTATTTCAACTTGTGAGATCGTTGCTCTAACTTCAGCCTTCTTTTTAAAATTTGGAAGACTTAATTCAATTTCAACCCCACTATTGGAATTAAGGGTCTCTCGACACAAGACAACTGTAATCCTGCTATTGAAATTGGAAAATACTGATCCACCTTTGATCATACTATTGAAATTGAAAGATATTGATCAAATTTCCATCCTACTATCGAAATTGGAAGACATTGATCCAACTTTCCCTACTATTAAAATTGGAAGATATTGATCGAACTTTCATCCTACTATGGAAATTGGAAAACTATAGACCCTACTTCGCTCATTTCATTACCTAAATTTTGAAATTGAGACATTAAAACTTGACCAAAATTGATCTTCTTAAATGGAAACCCGTTGACGAATTTCAAAATCTGAAAAGTCACATTAAAATTATTAAAACAAAAATATATAATGGTTTCTAGTTTTGTCTCAAAATTCGTAGTTGCCTTCATAAACAAAATCACTAAATTCACATGACTTCGGAAAAACACTACGCATTCAGTCAGGGGCGAACTGCCGGCCCCTGGGTCGGTACGCCCACATGGGCGATAGGACTCGTGCCCTCCTATAATCCAAGCTATGCGCCCTTTGAGAGAACCCAGTCCGCCCCTGCATTTAGTGCTATCTTGTCGGATAAACCAACTGGGTACGGGCCCGATGCAAATAAGGGTGCAAAATTGGGACCATATGAAGTCTGTTTTTTACATATTATATACTGATTATTATAAAAGTTAGGAAATTCAATTATTAGTATAAAAAAGGACCCCAAAAATGATGAAGCGAGGGTCTTCAAATGCATTAAGGCTCAAATGCATTCAAATGGCTCTCTGTACGCATTTTGGATTTCGTGCGTTAGATCCGTGGTACCTGAACTTTTTAGTTTGCTTAAATCATTCACGCATATCTATGATTCTTTCTATATATTAAGCATATAAATTGGATAATCTATTATTATCTACTTATTATCTATTTATCCCATTCTTTGGACTCATTTCCACCCTTTAAATGTAGTTTCGACCGTTTGGATTAAATTCACTTTAGAAGTCAAATATTCACTTTAAATGTTAACCATTCACTTTAGAAGTCAATCACTCACTTCAGAGGTTAGTCATTCACTTTAAATATTAATCGTTCACTTTGGAAATCAGTCATTTGCTGATTGACAAAATGGCCATTCTCATTCACTTTAGGGAATGCAGTTTTTTAAGCGCGTTCCTTAATTTGAATGCATTCTTTTTCCCCACTTCAAGCTGGATACCTCAAATGTACCCCATTTCTTTATCCAATGAAATTAAGTTTCAGATTCACGTCATCTCACTTCGCAGTTAGGCTCCACCCCTTTTTGTGCCCATGGAAAACACGGGGCTAAAGTGTAATGTGCCTACACACACATATACAAAAGAATACGCAATGTGCACCTGAAATTTTACACATGATGTATATTTAATTATTATATAAAAAACAAATTCACGGTATTTCGCAAATTGAATACAAAACTAGTTTGCTAAAAACATGTTATTAATAGACATCAGGTGACGTCATCGTCAAGTCCCGCCTGCTTACTCTTCTATGAAAAAGATGGTTTTAAATGAGGGCCAGAATTTATACGAGCCTTCGAAAGGTAGCGTTGTGACTGCAATAGCCGGTAGCTATTACATAAAGACGAAGAAGAAGAAAAAAATAAAAAGAGGATGATGATGACTATCACCTGTAAAACTGCGCCTTCTTTCGATCAATAGGGTTTTCGACCCAAAACTGCGCCCTTAGGCTGAGCTCTCCCAGTTCGATCTTACCTTACGTGCTTTGAAATTCTGAATTCCCATCTTCTTGGTTGCTGCTAAAAAAATTTAAAAAATAAAAAGATTCTACGTTTCTTGTTTTAGTTGTTTTTTAAGGATATGTGAGGTCATTCTGCGCCAGTTTATAGTTTATGCCGGGCTTGTAGTTTTCTGAGGAATCCGAGCTTTAGTTGTTTAGGAAACCAAACCCCAGACTGCTATGTCATTAGGATTGAACCCAGGTGAACTGCACGACTGCAAAACGCTTTACTTCTTCGTCATCGTAAGGCGAGAGGGAATGCGATGCCTCCTGATCACATCCTCCCGAATTGGGAAAGGTGGCCACCGGATGCGACGCTATAATCCCAGAACCGTAAGACGAAACACACAACGCTTTTTGATTTGGACCAATGGAGTTAGAGATGCTTTTATAGTTGTCTTGCATTTTTTTTTATGTATCAGCTAGGGCTGAGAGATGGGTTAATGGGGACGGGACCGATGAATTAACGTGAACTCCAAACAAGGATGTTTTCCCCCGAAATTAAGTCTACTGATAATTAAACCTAACTTGACGAGCTCAACGGCGATGGTCGTAGCACCTGTGTAAACACGGCGATTTTTTTTCTATTCAGTTCGCGGAAAATTTTCAAATAAAAGATTTTGATAACAAATACGGTGTGTCCCATAATTATGTGGAAACACGTAAGAATGAAATAATTTTTTCAGCGTTTAAAATTTACTGAATTCATTAAAACAGTTGTAAAAACGACAAAAATTGCCTTTTCATACGTAGTTTAATAAACATAAAGTGCTCAATTCTTTATGTTTATTAGTATTTAAAGAAAACGAGTTTAAAGAAACGTGTCCCAGAATTATATGAAAATTCAAAAACTCCAGAAAAAGAAGCGCAACGATATGTAATTTGTTTGACGTCAGATCTTTATAAGTAGGAGGTAAAATAAACAGTCTGAAACGGTTCAGATGCGTTTTCAAAAATGCCACGTGGAAAGGAAATATTGTCCTGTGAGACAATTCAAATTTGGAAGTTGAACGATGAAGGAATGAAAATAAGTGGAATTTAAATATAGTTAAAAGGATGCAAATCTTCTGTTGATAAGTTTTTAAGTATAAACAGAAAGCATCCACCGCAGAAACGAACAAGACGACGTAATAACAATTTCCCTCGAATAGAACGATTGATCCAGAAACACTTAGTAGCCATATGTCTGTGTGAAAAATAAGTCACTTGGAAAAAGTGAAAACACTGAAAAGTAGTGTTAGCAGTTTGTTGAAGAAGCTACCATATGTGATACGTCAATTCTTTTTTTTTTTTTTTACAAAAACCGACTTTAACTGCAAACCACAAATATGAGCGATTACAGTGGACCAGAAACCATATGTCACGAAAGAATGACCGGCTGAAAGTAATATTTAGAGATGAGAAAAAAAATCAATCTCGATGGACCGGAGGGTACTAAGCACTACTGGCATGATTTAAAACCCAACAAACGACAAAGAATCAGCCGACAAAATGGAGGCTCACTTTTAGTATGGACATTTTTTGGCTTCAGTGGTCAAGGTCATATTTGTCTCGTCTGAATATCAAAACGCCTTAACATATCAAAAAATTTTAAAAGGCAGTCCTCTTCCTGATGCGGAGAAAATAGACAGTCCTGACTGGATTTTCCAGCAGCACCACGCGACTATTCACAAAGTAAATTATAGGGTGTATAGTTGAGATTCAGAAATGTAAAACTATTTTCTTAGCCCACCCGTTCCCCGGATCTCTATCCTATTGAGAACTTTTCAGGTGTTTTAATTCATATTGTCTACGCTAATCACAGGCAATCTGCAACCATCAAAGAACTCAAAGCAGAAATAATAAACTGTTGGTATAATACGTACGATGATGCATTGTTTAATAGACAGTGAGCCAGAACGCTTATTTCATGTTATTAAATGCGCAGGAGGCTCAATTATTTATTAATCTAGCTTGAAATTTATATATTATTATTTGTTTCCACATTGATAGGACAGTTCCTTCTGACTGGATTTGTAAAAGCGTCATGCTATTTAATAATAATAAATTTTTATTCAACCCGATATACAATATATAGTGATACATAGCTTGAGCAGTATAAAAATTATAGAAATGTAAGAGAAGATCTATATTAAATTATTTTAAGTTTTGAAGTTAGAAATGGAAGAGAATATTATATATCTCGTAACAAGCTACGGTTTGTTACGAGATTCTCTTCCAAAATGCGGTGATATCGACAAAAAAAAAGGGGGGGGGGGAGATTTTTATAGTTCTGAATTATGCTTATTTTAAAGAGTTCAGTTGTTGAACTTTGGCAGGGATTATGAAAACTTTATAATTTAAATTCTAAGAATAGACTGGTACGTCGTTTTTACGGTTGGTTGGTTATGTTTTGAGAAGCGCAAGGATTTGCTTTTACCAGAATCAGAATAAGAAGTTTGTAATTTAGACTTTGATAATCTCTATTTAACAAAAATTGCGATACATACCCGGGATAAAGTTTCGAAAATTATCTGTTTATCAAAATGCTAGCCAGAAGGATATCTGAGAGTTAGCATCGATTAGTAATCAGAAATGTTGACTAAAAAAATGTTAAAATGTTAATTAACAAGTTAGTTGTGCTATTAAGAGTTACATATATGAAATTATACTATTGTATAAGAGATTATAGTTTAAAAACGTTATAGGACTTGGGAAAGTTATAGAACGTTATAGAACTTTGGTCAAAATACAGAATAGCTTAAGGAGGAGGAAAAGGAGGGGTGGAGGTTCCGTCCAGCAAATGTCACAATTTTCAGTCAGGGAAAAAACGCAAAATGTCGTTGATTCTTCATGACGCACATTTCGGAATATGTTTAGTGGATAAAAGTTTCATAAAAAACAAAAGCAATTATTTTGCGGATAAAAAAAAACAACCAAACAAACTAAAGAGCCCAAATGCCATTTTGTGAGTTCAGATTATGTTGGAAAGTTTTGTGTGTCTATTTTTGTATTCGCACAGACATTGGACAACATGCCTTATATACATTGAAGTGATAGAGGGAAAAAATGTTCAGTGTTAGTAGGAGTTCCCAGGTTGAAAAACAAAATATTATATAATCAGTTTATCTTTGTAAGCGGACGTATTACATTTTCACTTGTTACATTTCATTTATTTGTATTTTCACTTGTTACATTTCATTTATTTGTATTTTCACTTGTTACATTTCATTTATTTGTGTTATCAACGGTCATTGATAATGCATGATATTCAGCTTCTTACGAAGAGTATCTCATGAATATAGAACTTTATTTCCTTCATTAAACTCCTGTTTATTTTTTTTTAAATCAAATTTCCATACAATTATGAAGGACACACTGTAATACACTGCTAACAATGAATTTATAGTTATGTTTACTAACACAAGGACAGCAGAGAGGATGTTGCTACACAGCTGTGGTATTTATTACAGGGGCCGTGAAAGTCCGTAAATATACGTAAAATGAAGTAATACAATTTACTTAAATCTAATGAATTAAGTTCTAAATCAAACTCTTGACGTCCAGCTCATTTACCAAAACCCAAAACGTCTAGACCAGGCCCGCAGTCAAGCCGGGGCCAGCAGGAGTTTGGCCCCAGTGGCCTCACGCTTGTGCCCCATTGAGCTATTTACATATAGACCAATTGCTCGGTGCTTTGTGTCCCATATGTCCTTTGTCTTGACCCCAGTTGCCTCTTCATCCTGGCTACATGCCTGGTCTTGACCATTACAAAACGTCTGGAACGTTACTAAAACATAGGCATCTAGATCTTCACTAAAACACAGGCATTTAGATCTTCACTAAAACACAGGCATTTAGATCTTCACTAAAACACAGGCATCTAGATCTTCACTAAAACACAGGCATCTAGATCTTCACTAAAACACAGGCATCTAGATCTTCGCTAAAACACAGGCATCTATATATTCGCTAAAACAAAGGCATCTATATCTTCGCTAAAACACAGGCATCTAGATCTTCACTAAATCACAGGCATCTAGATCTTCACTAAATCACAGGCATCTAGATCTTCACCAAAACACAAAACGTCTACTTCTTCACTAAACGTGGATTGAAGTTTCCTTAAGCTACATATCCAACCAACGACATAAACCAATTTACGTTTTTAGCCTGCGAATTTACGATAGGCAAGGTAAACGAAAGACACGTTTGATACGTTGTTAAATTTAACAGTGATAAATGTAGCTTTGGTAGTGTGCCAATTGGTTCAGGTAGCGCAAGACATGTTAGAGCATGTCTGATAGAGCGAAAATATAAAAGCGTCGACAGCATAAATATTTCGCTAATGCGTTCTAACCTTGGGAAAAAGTGCTACGGTCGGTTGGTTGGTTGGTTATATCCTTATGGCGCAAGGACAACAATCGTCACTCTGCGCCAATCTAGGTGCGACAGTGCATACGCATTTAATTGTGATACGGTTAAGAAAAAAGTCGAGCAAAGTATCATTTGGGTTAAAATCACTTCATATTTAACAGTGGACGAAAATTCGCAGAAATTAGTATTTATTAGGACTTCGCTTGGTAAAGGGAACAGTAGTACTCGAAACGTTACGAAATCTTTTCTCATACGTTGGACCAGTGACCAAATTTCACTAGTTTTGGTAAGCCCTGATCAGTCGTTTAGTATTTCTTGATAAAATGTATATGAGTATCTAGTAATGATGTATATGAGTCTCCGGATAATATGTAAATGTATATGAGTATCCAGATAATATATAAATATATATGAGTATCCAGTTAATATATAAATGTATATAAGTATCCAGATAACATATATATATGTATCCAGTTAATATATAAATGCATATAAGTATCTAAATATATATATAAGTATCTAAATAATATATATGAGTATCCAGCATCATAGCTAGATTATTTTGAGCCCAACAGAACCATCCAGATTGCGCCTCAGTAACCACGGACATATTCTCCTGTTTGAATTATTTCAGCCGATTTTACGCCAATCCTCGCTAACCTTAGCTACGGCCCTGAGAGTACCATCAAAGGTTATGCTTAATAATTTTAACACCTACGCGTTAGCTCAGACTCGAGCTTCTTTACGTATATGAGAAAAAGAGACATCGTCCGCGACCTAGATTCAAATCAGGGTCTCTCCGTTGAGCCTGGAGTGCCTTAACCACTAGGCCATCGAAGACAGGAACGAAGCTCCTTTTCTCCGTATATATGGTTGTACAGTAGAGCTGGGCAGTATCGAAAATACATGTGTTTGGAAAAGTATTTTCGATACATTTATATTTTGTATCGAAAATACAAATTTCTAGGTGATTTGTATTGAAAATGCATTTAGTTTGGAATTTTTAACTTCCAATTCTAGCCACTTGGCTAAATAGATGATGCCCGAAGGTCGATTTCATCACCTGTTTAAGTAGATAGTACTTAAGCATTTGCCCTTCCTGAATTGTACTTTTCCTCGTACGATGCAAAGGAACCCGCTTCGAGGGCAATAAAACTTTATGACACTGGCTCTCCCTCTCCGAAACACATTTGCCATCTTGACCAGATATATGAGTTTGTATAACTGTCGGCTGTGTCGCTATCGCTATGTGAAAAATATCCCGGGTGACCGAAACGTTCTTTAACTTGAAAACTTTCGCACGAAAACCAATGAAATGCTGCTTTTAATCCTGGTAATAGCGCATTACACGCGTATATGAGACTGAGGTCACATGCTTTACTACCTAACTTCTATCAACGACTTACTTTACAACCATTTAGGCAATTTTTAATATTGCAAATTAATCTGTTTCATAAATTTCAACTGGTTGCTTTGAACTTGTCCTGCTTTAAGTCTTCTTAGTTAAATACATTTTTGTGATGAATCATGATAATGATGGCAACGGTGCTAATACTAGTAGTGTAGGGAAGTTTGATGAATACACAAATAGATATGCCATTTTAGATGACAAGTACTTTACAATTTCTTCAAGTGCTGGTACAGTGGAAAAGCATAGTGCCAATGATGCAAAGAAAGGAAGAAAATTTCAATAATTTGCACAACCGTTGTGGCAACAACAAACTTCAAAACTACTTAACGGCAAGTTCTACATATTTATTTAATTTTATTATAAGAGTGAAAGTCAAGGATGAAGTGGAGTATCTTCACGTCCTTAAATTCATTTGCCATAAGAATATGAGAAAGACAAGGCCTTTTCTGGCAAAGTGGGGGTCGCCACATAGGACGATCTATTTATAACGAAAAATATAAATATCTCAGAAAATATGCATCCAATTCAAAAATTGTTCAGAATAAAAGTATAGTATTTTCAAGTGTTTTTTTATTTATATATAAATATAACCACCAAGCCGCCCTTTTCAAAGGAGAAGGGGATAAAATTTCAAATGGAAATCTCTATATATTTTATTTAGAATTGGACCTCGATATAAGATCACCCCGCATGTGCGGTCATTTTTGAAAAGTCCCGGTTTACTGAATCGGAATTCTGTGTTACACTTTACTGCTTATATGGCCAGGCTCTGGATGGAAACCCGTTTATTAGGTTACTTCAAGTTCTGAGAATTCAATAATACGATACTGTCAAGCACTCATCATTACTCTGTGAGGTGTGTGGGAGGGGAAGAGTCTTCGTAGTAAAATAGAGAAGGGGAGAGGGTTTAGTGGGTGGTGTTTTTTCTCAAGAATCTGTTCTTCCCTTCTCCAGTCAAGCTTTTGGGACTAGATTGAGCTAGAGACAAAACAACCACGGGATGTATTTGCAAGGAGCAATTTTTCAAAAGATCAAGGGAATTTCATTTGCTTCACCGCATTTATGTGCGATATGTCGTATGAAACGAAAAACTTTATCATTTACAGATAACAAAAAATTGCAATGCTTTTAAAAAATATTGCCAATTAAAAGTAGCTTTTGCAAAACATAATGTAATAGCAAAGATGACACTTTAAAATACAATTTTGTCATCGTTATTTAAACTATTATGCGTAAATTCTTTGAAGTTCAAAATAAATTTGAAAATTTCTTAATTTAATATAATAGTTAATAACCCAGCTGTTTTCCGACTTATCACTCAGCACAACCTAAATCTCATATTGAAGCAGCCATCACAGCACATATACGTAGAGCGCTTATGGTGTGTAGCAGTGACTCCCTTTTTAATATTGAATATAACTGCATCCTTCAAAAAACTTTACACACAGGCATTCCCCTTAAGAGGGTCTATAAAATTTTTAACAGACTCCATAAGGAACTCTTTAACCTCCAACCTTCCACTCTTTCTGCTCACACCACACCACTCAGGTATGTTGGAGTTTGTTCATTTTTTCCATCCATTTTTGCATCTATTAAACAGGCCTTACGAAAACATCACCTTGCTCTTGCGTACAAACATGGTCATAGCATACTACAACGCCTCAAAAAGGATAGGGACCCCATGCACACCACTGAAAAGGCGGGGGTATACACCATCCCCATTACTAATAATTCCAGTAACTCCCATACACAATACATCTGTAGTACAGTTAGGAAATTACAGACTAGGCTCAAAGAGCACATGGCAGATATAAATCACAATAGATTTAATACTAGTCTTGCCCAATACATCCAATCCAATGGCGCCACCCCATTATTCCACCATACCAGACTGTTGGCACATGCCGGAAATAGCCTTAAAAGTCTCAGATTCAGGGAAGCACTGGAGATATACC
>QLNU02003225.1:12926510-12937403 GCA_006491805.2 Dysdera silvatica | reverse complement strand
TATATAATATATATATATATATAGCCTATGTCTAGAGGAGGAAATTTCCTGAATCAGCTACTGGTTAACTCCTATGCTGGTTAACAATGGCGGTTCTTCATATGTATGACCCTAAGTAGGAACACTTTTTTTTTAATCTCGTAACCGTAAAATGGCGCAGTGGTAAGGCGTTCGTCTGTCGTGCCGTTAACCAGGGTTTGATTCAACTAAAACCGTTGGACAGACGATAAGCCATTTTTTCGTCCACCGTAATCTGGAGTTTGGTTTCCTAAGCAGAAAAAGTTGGGATTCCTTAAAAGTCTATGGGTTTTTTGATCCAGACGGTTTTCTTGCGTCGTAAAATAGAGAAAATTTTTGTCTCTTGCCGATAAAATATTTCAGCTTGGATCTGAAAATAATATATACCAAAACGATTATGTTCTTACAGAATCTATGAATAGCTGTCGAATAGATCCTCTTGAGCTTAAAGATAGTTTGGAAAGCTGAAACATGGATGATAGGTTTTCATTCTGAATACATTTGGTTTCATACAACGCATGTTGAAGAAACTTAAGCTCACTCTTATCGAAATGACCATAGGAGGAATGGTTAGCAACAGATGACCTGCGCAGGTCAAAGCAAAATGCATAATCTCTCGTCTAGTTTCCTCAAAGAAAGCGCCTTTATTTTGCTATGTATGTTAGATGCATAGATACATATCAAATGGCAGAAGCTTTGCTTTCTCTAAATGTAGATGGCCTTATTCACGTGACTCATTTCCAATTTTCGGATTTGATTATGGAGTCAATCCGTGAGGAACATTTCCTTTCCAACTGGTTAGAAATTAGCATTGAATAACCCAATGCCATCGCATAATCATCTGACATGTGCAGTGCGAATATGCGGAAACGTGTCTTAGACAAACAATGTCTTTAGTTTGCTCATGTTTTGGTGATATCGTTCTTGCAGTTCGGTGGCTGTGCATGTTGTTTGTGCATTCGAAGAATGGTTGTTATTGTCATTTTGTGGTTCCTTTGTTGTTGAGACTGTGTATCAGTCTGGTTTTTGCTTCAGCAAGCTTGTGACAGAGTTCATGGCTGACAAAGTGCATAGACAATCAAGAATTTTAAGCATAAAGTTTTTGATATAGCAATATGCAATCAGTGGCGTAGCGTTGGGGAACCGGCGCGAAAAATTCTTGTGGGTGCAAAATTTCAATATTGGATTTGGTAGAAGGGAGTGCGAATGGGTTTTAGCGGGCACAAAACTTTCCTCGGGAGCTGGCAATCCACGTTACGCCACCGTACGCAATATATATATCTC
Source organism: Dysdera silvatica (assembly GCA_006491805.2). Classification (NCBI taxonomy): domain Eukaryota; kingdom Metazoa; phylum Arthropoda; class Arachnida; order Araneae; family Dysderidae; genus Dysdera; species Dysdera silvatica. The sequence goes on along the minus strand of QLNU02003225.1, from coordinate 12,936,101 downwards.
AAGGTAGCAAAAACACAACCTTGTGCTAAAGAGAACCAGCTTTTCTCAAAGTCTTCCTCGTTAAAACTCCTTTTAACAATATTGTGAATGACCAAAAATCCATTCCTTATTTCAGCCGCTCATGGTTGATCTTGTTGCCGGAAACCCCACCCTCTCAATCTTTTCATAATATCTGCCGCCACACTAATAATGCTTACGAGGTGTTAAAACATATCGTGTTTTCACAGTAGATCCATGCCGATATTTTTACAGTAGACAGCCGGATTCACTGTGATTTTCTAACGCAAACCAGTGTTCACCTGTTTGAAATTTATGTCGAATTCCACTGATAAATCTCTGTACTGTCATACATCGTTGTGATCTCGCTACTTGAAGCACTGAGTTTGTTGAGTTACTGTTGAACCACTGAGTTTGTTGGGTTACTGTTGAACCACTGAGTTTGTTGGGTTACTGTTGAACCACTGAGTTTGTTGGGTTACTGTTGAACCACTGAGTTTGTTGAGTTACTGTTGAACCACTGAGTTTGTTGAGTTACTGTTGAACCACTGAGTTTGTTGAGTTACTGTTGAACCACTGAGTTTGTTGAGTTACCGTTGAACCACTGAGTTTGTTGAGTTAATGTTGAACCACAAACCGTAACTATAAACGTGAGACCTCGTATGCGGCCACTTTTCTCTTTTTAGTCTGTTTGAATCTTTATATTGCTACTATATTTTGTAAAATACAAAAAACCTGTATATCTTTCGAGGAAAATATTTAGAAAAGCATATAGGTCATCACCTCAAATGTCTTCTTGTACTATCTTGGGTCCTTATCTTGAAAAATATAATCAAATACGATAGCAACATAAGCTGGCTACTGAAACATTTGGAAATTGGAGAATGATTATGCTGTCCTTGCTTCTTCGTAAAGCAACTTGGAAATTTCAATTTGGTCTGTAAATTTAACCACCAACATGCAGAACGCTGTGTCATACTCATAATGAAAGGGCAAGCTGCGAACAATGCGATTTTTTTTTTCGTGCAAACCATGTCTTTAAGTAAAATTATAACAAAACGATGTGTTTTCAATATTTTTAAGTTAGTGATAACCCCTTCTATGGATCCTTAGCAAGTAAAGTTCAAAGAGTAAAGAGTACAGTGTGCAAGAAAAGTTTTTAATAGTGAGAGACATCATTAACATGACTATTAGTCATATTCCCAAACCTGTACAACGTAATGGCAGATCCAGGTGGTCGTTGAGGGGAGGGCGGTATCGGGGCCTTCACCAGGGAAATTTTTAGTTTTGGACTGTTAAATAGTTTAGGTAAATGTTGTTATATTACTAGCCTTCCTTTATCTTCACCAAAATATTTAATTTATGACAATGAAGTAAAGTCGGGCTTTCCTTTAATTAAACTATATGGCTTAGGGTAGATTATAGTTAAGTATGACAGAAGGATAAGCTAGTAAAGGAGACATATACAATAACAAAAATGATAATTTACAATGTAATTAATAGAACAAGTTTAAATTTAAACTGCAAAAACTTCGTAATTATTTTACTTTTTTTATAACAAGCAACTTTTAAAAAAAATTAAGTTTAGTAAGTTGAGTAGTTTAGTAATTCGTTGCTTATTTTTATTATATTTATACGTGAGTGTTGAAAATTATTGTGTAGTTTAGTGTTAAGTGCGAAATCAAGCCATCTTGGTTTCTTTGAAAATTTGTCAATCACTTTATTTACATCAATATGAATATTTTTGTGGGTGTGTATTAAAAGTTTCTCTTCTGTCATCCGCGTTCGAAGGCAAGTTTGAAGGCGCTTCAACTAACGCAACACTTGCTGAAAACATAGCTTTAAAGGGTGAGAAGCTCGTAAAGTCTTGTAAAAAGTCTTGCTCTCATTTCTTGAAGACTTAGAGAATTTGGACACCAGTGTAAGACTTTTGTTCATTACATTTGTAACAAACAACACATAAAATATCCTTCGTCGTCTTTATTTTTTTCCTATTTAACTCTGATGGTGGGTGGGGCGAACGCCCCCTCCGCCCCTCCCTGGATCCGCCACTGGTACAACGATACCAATCTAGATTAAAGAAAAAAAAAAGCAAGTGCATTATTCGAACCATATTTTCATTCTGAAATGAATGACATTGTTTTCCCTAAAATAAACAATAAAAGATGCATCTAGTTTGACTTAAATGAATTGTAATTTGTCTGGAAGAAAAAGTGAAGTCCTCTGGACCAAAGCTGGGGTACTTGCACTCGTAACTTCATTCGCTTGTTTTGTGTGTACAGAAAGTTACTCATGCGCTAAACAATTCTTTCGGTTATTAATAAGTACAATGGGAATTATTATAATACACAATAGCTTGCGTGCGATTAGTGTTGGCTAATAACATCTCTAAGTTCCTCTTCTGTGTTTTACGGGGACTCGTTTAATTTAGATCACGATCGTTTTTTAGTGGAGCTCGTTGGTCTGATTTCGATCAAGTGATTCTCTTAACGAGTGTTGCATCTACTAGTCCCTTATTAGCCAGAGAGACAATTACTGCAGGTACTTATATGTGGGACGTAATTATAGTATTTAAAGTTTAATTTTTGCCCCCAATATATTAAGATTATTATTCCGATATATCGATACAAAGTTCGCGTCATCCTTAACCAGGATTTCATACTGTGTTGTCAAAAAGTGTCGAAATTAGCAGATATCAGGAGACAGACGAAACTTGTTAACAGATATTTTTTGGATTTCTTCTATATAAAATGGGGTTAATGAGACATATTCTCGTCTAACTAAACAATGGGAAGCAATGGCAACACTAAACAATAAAAAGGAAGAATAACAATCCAAAACGCAAATTGATACCCAGAGGACGTTGTCTGTATCAAGAGGTGCTCACGAGCTTCGGAATGGAAGCCACTGTCACGTTTAAATAGAATTTCACCCTTCTTAAAAACACTTTCCATTTCTTAATCCAGGTTCTGTGATGGTGCAGTTGTAATTCGTTCTTTTAGAGTGCTGTTAACAAGGATTCAGATCTCAACGGTCCCCTCCCAAAAAAGCTTACCGACCACTGTAGTCTAGGGGTAGGTTCCCTAGGCCTTGAAAGGTCTGGATTCATCAGAAAACTGTAGGTCCCTGCATAGCCTGACCTTTACTGTTCTTGCTGCCATAATTCACAAAATCTTCTAACTCTTGATAAGCAGAAGTAAACCTTTTGTGACTAAAGGCAGACGTTCGTATATAAACCACAAATATCGTAGAAATGTATTTATTTCGTAGAAGGTGGGGCAGTAGTTAAGATCAATTATTTCGCTTATTTTTTTTTTTAATTTGTCATCTCAAAAATTAAATAATTTTTACAAACGTTTAAGCTTTCATTTTACTCATAATAAGCCCCCCCCCCCACTTCCCTCTACAGCTATTATACAGAGACCGCTGTTGAAAGTACAGTTCGTTCACGAAAAGTAGTCCGATGGTACCGTTAGAAATAACGGGAGCTGAAGTCACAAACGGGCTAGCCGATTACAGCAGAGGGGAGGACGTCATTTCAGAACTGGTTTTTGGCGCAGACAAACGTTCGGTAAGAATCAGTTCTGAAATGACGTCCTCCCCTCTGCTGTAATCGGCTAGGCCGTTTGTGACGTCAGCTTCCGTGAATTCTAACAGTACCATCGGACTATCTTTCGTGAACAAACTATAGACATAATTTATACGAACGTGCTTACCTGTCTAGGTTTAAAATAGTTATAAATAGTACACCGTCTAGTTAATATTATTTTCTATAAAATGAGAATTTTTTAAATAAGAGAAGCAAGAAATGAAAACAAGGGTGTCAGATTTTCGTGTAGAAAACAGTCTCATGACGGTCAGTATTCATTTGCATGTTAACATTAACCTTTAAATTTTAAAGACTGTCTCAGTTGTCTTTGGGAAGTCTTTGGGCATATAATTTTAAAATAACTAATCAGTGGTTTATAAAATGCGCAAAACCTTCTCGGGTATCTTTCCATACAAACCTCTCGTGCGGTGACAAAATTATTTGTTTGTTTGGCTTTTTTATGGCGCAAGAGCATCTGGGCTATACTGCGCCAAATGACAACATTTTTAGACAGATAGTCTCAACTATACTATTTTTATGTTTAATCCAAATTTTAAATTTAGAATTGTCTTTTTGCGCAGTGTATACACATTAAACAGATAATATATTAACCCTCACCAAAAATTTTATAAACCTTTCATTGCTAAACTTTTATTAATATCTTTAACGTAACTGTAAATATTTAATACCAAATATGCTATTTTACTTGAATATAATTTAATTATACTTACTTAGTTTCCATATATCGTTTCTTTTTTTATTTTTGAGTTAAAGACAAAAGTTAATTCCCAGTTTTAATTTTACTTTTTTTGGCACATGCATTTTTAGGTTAATAGAATAAATACATTTTCAAGTTAATTAAATTATTAGATTCTTGTAATTTATTCTCATCTGCATTTCTAATTTGTAATATCATTTAATTTAATATAATAATATTAGGTCCAAAATGAAATAATTTCCATCACAGAATGTATTCGGTTCAACCTTGTTTATGACGATAACTTTTCCTGGATATTCGAATATCGATAGATTTAATCTTAATCGATTTAAGTTATAAGTGTAATTGATTATAATTATGTATCTATCGTATGGATTTGCGTCGAATTTCCGAGAAACATGATTGCAAACTAGAAATTTAATATTATAGCAATAAAGACACAGTCGCCGCTTCACAGAAATTTAAAGTTTAATAGATTAATGCATAAAACATGCGAAACATCAATATATACAGGTATATATATATTGTTGTTTACTAATTTAATCAAAAATGATAATAAGATAGAAATACGAAATACGTAATATTCAATGAACAGTTTTCCATGAGAAGTGTCTTAAATAAAGCGTTGAAGGGGACTTTTATAGCGATTTAAAATTGTTTAAGGACCTTTAGAATACATTACCTTAGTAACAGTAATTGAAATATGTTTTTCAGAAACTTATTTCTTAACCCAGATTATAAAGAGCTGCTGTTATATTACCCCTTTGTGTCGTACATCCGGGTTTGATTTTGGAAGAAAGACGGCTGGCAATGGTTAGAGGTCACGTGATGTGTGTCCATTCAAAAATAAAAATGGCGGAAGTGACGTCATGGAACTTAGACATACTCAATTCTAAAAATAAGGTTGAAATCGAGTGTTTCTAAGGACATGCTTTACTTGGATTACCCAAGATGCATCTAATTCCCTTTTGGGTTAACATCAGAGTGTTTAGAACATCAAATATTCACTGGAACCAAATATCTGCTAAATACTCTCTGAATCTGCTAAATACTCTCTCAATCATACCTTTTCTAGGGTATGAAATCTCTTACTGATACTTTTTCTAAGTTAAATGCGAAGCTTGCATCTTTAAAATTTTGCAAACTGAAAAGCGAATTCCCTAATTCCATTGAATTCTACCATTTGCTGTCATTTTGCTCAAAGACTTCTTTACTACCTTCTGTGAAAGAAGAAAGGACAACAGACGATGTTCCAAGATTGGTCGTAAGTTCTAAAATAGGAAGCTGAGAAGAAAAAATGAAAGATGTTAACAACCTACCTAGTTCCAAGGCCCTTTACAAAAAGTGGGGTCACATCCCCCAGGGCAAGCTGGTTGGTATTGCGTTGGGGGAATGCATACTAATAATCTTTTTACGATGTGAAAAAGATACCTTATTGCCACTTTTTCACTGGTGGTCTGTGAATAATTTATGTTGAGCATAATTTATGGCCTTCATTGCAGGATGGCATAAGATCTGATACAAAGAAATCCTTCTGGTAATGTATTCGATGAAACTCATAATTGCCGTGATTAGAATTTCTGCTTCGGCAATTCCGTGGTTGAAGACTGATCAAGGCAATTGTGGGTCTGATATTGCGGACTCCTAAACTTAAGGGTAAAATTAAGGCATTTGATTCTGGATAATTTGCGAACGACCCCTTATTGAATACCAGCAACTTCTCTAACATAATATCGTGGATTTGTCCTAATTTCGCTACTCTACTGGGCTACTTCTTCATTTCCATTCAACCGGTCATTCTACCACAAAAGAAATGAATAATGACATCAGACAAGTGTATTTTTTCAGTGCCATGTCGTGGTTAAAATCTTTGCAACATTAATTTAATGTCTGTTTTAAACGTCGGTTCTACAAGTTGCAACTTTGAAAAATGTAGAAACTCTAGTTTAAGCAAGCTTCCTTTAAACTGAGTCAGCAATAAAAGCAGCTCATGATGTCATCACGCAAAACGAATTTTGCGATGTACTGCCGGTTGTTTTATGAAGCAAAGAAATCTTTGCTGTACGTATGTTAAATTTTGCTTATCAAATTAATCTACGTAGTGCTACATCCAATTATCTTGCATAATGCAGACTAGTTGGATCAGATATGTAAAGTATATGTCTTTGGTGGTGTAGGAGTCAAGGCCTCTGGAGTTATTCTAATAGGGGTGCGTCTGTCTCAACTAGGTGGCTAAGGGGTGCGCCATTGCTGCTTTGTGGAATTGGATGGCCTTCCTGCTGCACAATTATTACAATGTAAGGACGATCAGTGTGTATGTTGCGATGAAAGTTGAATTTTCGGTGAGCTTTAACTTTTCCTTGTTTGTAAGACACTGCACACCCCACTGATTTTCATGACGCATGATTTGATTTGTGACACTTGCATCAACAGTCTTGTTGGATGTTCCTTAGTCATGTTAATATGAGTTGTACATAGTACGCTTGCTGTCATCAAATTGAGTGGTAAGTTGCGTGTGTTCATTTGCCCATGAAGAGTGAAATTTGGCATTACCGGAGTGTAGGGTGTTTGCGTTTTCATCTAGTGAGCTGGTGTTTAAGAATTGTGGAGCAAATTTCGCTTCGGGTTCTGTATTACCTGTGTACTTTACCCGGTCGGAATAGAGTTTCCTGATTGCTTCAGACAGCGGTATGCGGTAATTCACCATGTCTAGCAGTATTGTGCGTCATCTCCAATCTTACAATCTGAGCATGGTTACAGACTGCTAAAGCATGTATACAAGCACCCACTTATTAATTTGCTTACGGAATTTCTCAATGCTTGAATGACTCTTGTCCCTCTGTTGTCCCCACGAAGCTCCAGCAATGGCGTGTAACGATACGGGCATTAGGTCTGTTATGGAAATAACTGTTTTTTTTAGTCGGAATTGCTACTAATGTTATGACTACAGGCGTAGTTATGCAAAATCAAACAAGTTTAAACCATTCCTGGAAGTTGAAGATAATATCCTTTGTTTTTCGGCTTTAGTTCAACATGGTGAAGGATTCATACTAATCCATTCACCGTCTTTCTCGCATATATTTCACACATCGTTTAATCTCGGTTTTTATGTACCTTTTGTTTGATACTCTTGTTTGCCAAATGGGTGTAATTTTTATTATTTTACTATTATCCTGGACATAGAGTAATGAATCCCGCAATTACTTACTGAATATTACTAGTAATAGTATAATCGTAATTTGTTCTGGTGCTAGACATTATGAACCTTTCGTTAGTCTGAATGTAAATATGTTTTTAAACGTCCAAAGATTCAAAATTTTCGCAAAGTTAAGTCTCATGGCCGCATAGTTTTTTAGATTAGAAGACATTTTTCCGAAGAGAAGAACTGTAAACCATTTAAAACCGATCATTTGGTTAAAATTGTGGCAACAGAAACACACAAGATTTATTTTCGCACAGCAATTAAAACTTACGTGGGATTTTTACATCGTTTTAATCAGACTTAAAATTTATTTAGAGGTCAAGGAAGTCATGGACTATTTTTCACACGCATACACGCACGAAATCTTGAAAAGGCAATTCCATGCAAGGGGTGTAGAAATTTGTAAATTATGGGGGACGTAAGCAAATTATAGAAAGTCCATCGATTCTGCGTTATGGAGAACAATATACTTTATCCATGGGGTGCTTCAACCCCTCCCACTTCCATACGTCATTGCTCTATGCTATCTATTGGCGAAACTTTTATCTCTTCTCTGCGAAGTATATTTTTAAAATTGGATAATTTATGTTGTCGCAGTGCAACATTCTCTCTTGAAGTGATTCCGTACTTCATTTTTAATGAAAAAGTTTCACATAATTTTCGAGTTTTATTAATAATTTTTTAATATAATATAAAGTTGATTTTTTTTTTTTACATTTGTTTTCTTCCAAAATTTTGGTCTAGCAAAATGTACGCAACTGATGATCGTCTTAATTATACTCATCTATGGAAATATTTCAAACGCGTAAGTATTTAAAATATTGAGCAGATTAGCAAATTGAGCTAGACTAGCAGTGGTCTAACTGGCCTTATCCTAATCACTACAGGTACAGGCTTGTTAACATATAAAAAGTATGTCCCCATAGATAGATAGATAGATAGATAGATAGATAGATAGATAGATAGATAGATGTCAAAAACGTTCACTGATTCAGACAGTGAATGCTTCTGTCCATCTATGTGTAGATGAAAAGATTCGCACAGTCTAAGTTTACTGTTTTCTCCCCTTGAGTATAGCTTTTCTAATTTACATAATGCTGAAATTTTTTAGCAAATTTATAACTAGCTGTAATCCTATTTGCACAATTTATAATCCACTGTATAAATGTATTTCAGTAATTTGATAAGCTGTAAATCTCTATTTTAGTAATTTCATAACACGCTGTAAATCTCTATTTTAGTAATTTTATAACACTCTGTAAATATCTGTTTTGGTAATTTTATAACACGTTGTCAATCTCAATTTTAATAAATTTACAACGCGTTTTAACCTCACTTAAACAATTGTATAACACGCAGTAATCATATCATATACAATTTTGTAACATGCTGCACTCTTATTTCAATAATTGTATAATATATTTTGTAATCTTATTTAAACAAGTGTATAACATGCTGCTATTTTATTAAATATTTTTGTAACACCATAAGCTTATTTCCGTATTTTCATAACGCACTGTAATCTCATTTTCTCAACTTTGTAACACGCTGCAATCATATTTCTTAATTTTATTAGTGGCTGAAACAGATAGGGGAGAACAAAATACGTCAATAACTACCACTGGTTTCTTTTACAAATATTTTTTCCGAAGTGTCGTTTATACACCCTTCGCTGTTTACACCAAATTGGTGTTTTTCCCCTTTCCTTTTTTTTTTAGAGTACGTTGTCTCAAATTCGGACTGCGTTCTAGTTTTTCGCGTGAATTCAATTACTATAATGACTAGAATCTGACTGGTCTACAAAGGTTAATGACAAGCTAGTATTTTTGGATTTTTTCATATTTTTTTTTCCCCTTTACAATGGCACTCTCAAACGTCAGTACTTATTGGTACGAAAACACTTATCTCAATATGAAGTCTTTCATTTTTATTTTCTTATGCAAACCAGACTGTTATTTTGTGAATAGTTTTGAAGCATCCAGTGGCTATGGTGTAAAAAAAGCATTTTATTTTCAATATAGCTGAGAATAGTGTTAGTTATTTATACTAGGTTTAACGAGGAGCTATATTAAAAAAATATCTATA
>QLNU02003225.1:12901638-12926410 GCA_006491805.2 Dysdera silvatica | reverse complement strand
AATAAGCGAAATAATTGATCTTAACTACTGCCCCACCTTCTACGAAATAAATACATTTCTACGATATTTGTGGTTTATATACGAACGTCTGCCTTTAATCACAAAAGGTGTACTTCTGCTTATCAAGAGTTAGAAGATTTTGTGAATTATGGCAGCAAGAACAGTAAAGGTCAGGCTATGCAGGGACCTACAGTTTTCTGATGAATCCAGACCTTTCAAGGCCTAGGGAACCTACCCCTAGACTACAGTGGTCGGTAAGCTTTTTTGGGAGGGGACCGTTGAGATCTGAATCCTTGTTAACAGCACACTAAAAGAACGAATTACAATTGCACCATCACAGAACCTGGATTAAGAAATGGAAAGTGTTTTTAAGAAGGGTGAAATTCTATTTAAACGTGACAGTGGCTTCCATGCCGAAGCTCGTGAGCACCTCTTGATACAGACAACGTCCTCTGGGTATCAATTTGCGTTTTGAATTGTTATTCTTCCTTTTTATTGTTTAGTGTTGCCATTGCTTCCCATTGTTTAGTTAGACGAGAATATGTCTCTCATTAACCCCATTTTATAGAGAAGAAATCCAAAAAATATCTGTTAACAAGTTTCGTCTGTCTCCTGATATCTGCTAATTTCGACACTTTTTGACAACACAGTATGAAATCCTGGTTAAGGATGACGCGAACTTTGTATCGATATATCGGAATAATAATCTTAATATATTGGGGGCAAAAATTAAACTTTAAATACTATAATTACGTCCCACATATAAGTACCTGCAGTAATTGTCTCTCTGGCTAATAAGGGACTAGTAGATGCAACACTCGTTAAGAGAATCACTTGATCGAAATCAGACCAACGAGCTCCACTAAAAAACGATCGTGATCTAAATTAAACGAGTCCCCGTAAAACACAGAAGAGGAACTTAGAGATGTTATTAGCCAACACTAATCGCACGCAAGCTATTGTGTATTATAATAATTCCCATTGTACTTATTAATAACCGAAAGAATTGTTTAGCGCATGAGTAACTTTCTGTACACACAAAACAAGCGAATGAAGTTACGAGTGCAAGTACCCCAGCTTTGGTCCAGAGGACTTCACTTTTTCTTCCAGACAAATTACAATTCATTTAAGTCAAACTAGATGCATCTTTTATTGTTTATTTTAGGGAAAACAATGTCATTCATTTCAGAATGAAAATATGGTTCGAATAATGCACTTGCTTTTTTTTTTCTTTAATCTAGATTGGTATCGTTGTACCAGTGGCGGATCCAACGAGGGGCGGAGGGGGCGATCGCCCCACCCACCATCAGAGTTAAATAGGCAAAAAATAAAGACGACGAAGAATATTTGCTGTACCATTTAAAACTTTCTGACCAGCCTCTTTGAACTTTACTTGCTAAGGATCCATAGAAGGGGTTATCACTAACTTAAAAATATTGAAAACACATCGTTTTGTTATAATTTTACTTAAAGACATGGTTTGCACGAAAAAAAAAATCGCATTGTTCGCAGCTTGCCCTTTCATTATGAGTATGACACAGCGTTCTGCATGTTGGTGGTTAAATTTACAGACCAAATTGAAATTTCCAAGTTGCTTTACGAAGAAGCAAGGACAGCATAATCATTCTCCAATTTCCAAATGTTTCAGTAGCCAGCTTATGTTGCTATCGTATTTGATTATATTTTTCAAGATAAGGACCCAAGATAGTACAAGAAGACATTTGAGGTGATGACCTATATGCTTTTCTAAATATTTTCCTCGAAAGATATACAGGTTTTTTGTATTTTACAAAATATAGTAGCAATATAAAGATTCAAACAGACTAAAAAGAGAAAAGTGGCCGCATACGAGGTCTCACGTTTATAGTTACGGTTTGTGGTTCAACATTAACTCAACAAACTCAGTGGTTCAACGGTAACTCAACAAACTCAGTGGTTCAACAGTAACTCAACAAACTCAGTGGTTCAACAGTAACTCAACAAACTCAGTGGTTCAACAGTAACCCAACAAACTCAGTGGTTCAACAGTAACCCAACAAACTCAGTGGTTCAACAGTAACCCAACAAACTCAGGTCTGCAACCAAATAAAACCTGGGTTCAATAGAAACTACCAAACCTAAGGCTCAAGGCGGAGATCACAACGATGTATGACAGTACAGAGATTTATCAGTGGAATTCGACATAAATTTCAAACAGGTGAACACTGGTTTGCGTTAGAAAATCACAGTGAATCCGGCTGTCTACTGTAAAAATATCGGCATGGATCTACTGTAAAAACACGATATGTTTTAACACCTCGTAAGCATTATTAGTGTGGCGGCAGATATTATGAAAAGATTGAGAGGGTGGGGTTTCCGGTAACAAGATCAACCATGAGCGGCTGAAATAAGGAATGGATTTTTGGTCATTCACAATATTGTTAAAAGGAGTTTTAACGTGGAAGACTTCGAGAAAAGCTGGTTCTCTTCAGCGCAAGGTTGTGTTTTTGCTACCTTGAGATATATATATTGCGTACGGTGGCGTAACGTGGGTTGCCAGCTCCCGAGGAAAGTTTTGTGCCCGCTAAAACCCATTCGCACTCCCTTCTACCAAATCCAATATTGAAATTTTGCACCCACAAGAATTTTTCGCGCCGGTTCCCCAACGCTACGCCACTGATTGCATATTGCTATATCAAAAACTTTATGCTTAAAATTCTTGATTGTCTATGCACTTTGTCAGCCATGAACTCTGTCACAAGCTTGCTGAAGCAAAAACCAGACTGATACACAGTCTCAACAACAAAGGAACCACAAAATGACAATAACAACCATTCTTCGAATGCACAAACAACATGCACAGCCACCGAACTGCAAGAACGATATCACCAAAACATGAGCAAACTAAAGACATTGTTTGTCTAAGACACGTTTCCGCATATTCGCACTGCACATGTCAGATGATTATGCGATGGCATTGGGTTATTCAATGCTAATTTCTAACCAGTTGGAAAGGAAATGTTCCTCACGGATTGACTCCATAATCAAATCCGAAAATTGGAAATGAGTCACGTGAATAAGGCCATCTACATTTAGAGAAAGCAAAGCTTCTGCCATTTGATATGTATCTATGCATCTAACATACATAGCAAAATAAAGGCGCTTTCTTTGAGGAAACTAGACGAGAGATTATGCATTTTGCTTTGACCTGCGCAGGTCATCTGTTGCTAACCATTCCTCCTATGGTCATTTCGATAAGAGTGAGCTTAAGTTTCTTCAACATGCGTTGTATGAAACCAAATGTATTCAGAATGAAAACCTATCATCGATGTTTCAGCTTTCCAAACTATCTTTAAGCTCAAGAGGATCTATTCGACAGCTATTCATAGATTCTGTAAGAACATAATCGTTTTGGTATATATTATTTTCAGATCCAAGCTGAAATATTTTATCGGCAAGAGACAAAAAGTTTCTGTATTTTACGACGCAAGAAAACCGTCTGGATCAGAAAACCCATAGACTTTTAAGGAATCCCAACTTTTGCTGCTTAGGAAACCAAACTCCAGATTACGGTGGACGAAAAAATGGCTTATCGTCTGTCCAACGGTTTTAGTTGAATCAAACCCTGGTTAACGGCACGACAGACGAACGCCTTACCACTGCGCCATCTTACGGCTACGAGATTAAAAAAAAAAAGTGTTCCTACTTAGGGTCATACATATGAAGAACCGCCATTGTTAACCAGCATAGGAGTTAACCAGTAGCTGATTCAGGAAATTTCCTTCTTTAGACATAGGATATATATATATAAAGATAGTATACGCCCTTTCTTCCTTTTGGGAAAAATAGGAAGATTGAAAAATTTTTTTATGAAGGGCTTTTCACGTAGCTATTCGAACTAATATTTTATAAATTTATTAAGATCATGGTTTTATATGATAACTAACAATTTACATTATTTGCGCTTAACCTACTCCCCCCTCAAAAAAAAAAAAGACCTGCCCATGGGCATGTTCCCTACCTAGAAATTCGCCATGGTGATGTCTGTTGAGTAATCAGAAAATTGATAGATCAGGTCCAGTTTGCAGCCTAGTTCCCTTTCTTTTTCTCACTTATAAATGAAAAACGTCAAAAAAATTTTAAAATAAAACTAAGTGTACTAAGAACCATACATTGGTCTACTCGTATTCTTCTAATAAGAAATTGCTTCTCCCCTGACTTTCTCATTTACACATATCCAAAATAATTCATGTTCGTAAAAAGTGTTAATTAACTAACTAAATAACTGAGGAGGACGTTTCAAATAGGTAAGTATAAAAAGTGTAAGTAAATGAGAAAGTCTGTACCATATTTCACAATGGAAGGTGGAAGGAGGTTTCATATATCTCGGAAACTTAATATTAATTCTGTATGTATCTCACTTCTTCAATATAGAGACCCATACTATAAGTACTAGAGGTCATTAATAACTGAATCTACACTATTTTTCTCCACTTACTATAATGTATCAAATGTGAATATTGAAAGTATACATTATTTTCCAATACATATACGTACAATGGCATATGGTAGATATATACAGATAAGTAGGGCGTTTTCATGTGTAACAGGTAAAGCTTACATGGGAAAAGACTGAAATCTTGTTATAAACAGTGATAGGAATGAATCAAGACATGAGCTATCGAATTGAAATTGACCAAATAATTATCATTTCCTGAATGTGTTTAAAGGGAGGGTTACTTGAGCTGCAACTAGGCCAGACACTAGCTAATTTCCGACTGTATAGCTAGTTGGAAACTTAAAAAATCTACTGAAAATGATATGGAAACGATTCCAATTCTATGCATTTACAATCAGAAGAGGTTTAACATATCCACGCAATTTAAGACTACGCCTGCAAATGTTTTCCAATTTAAATCTGAAAGCTTGGGCATGGCTATCAGATTTCTCGAATGATATCTTTCACGAATACATCTATAATCCATTCGTGTTTTTAAACCATACAATACAATATGTATAATCAAGGGCGCTTTTAGATTCAAGCACGAATATGTGTGGGAAGAACGATCAACAAGTCATGCTATGTCATACACACATTGAATTATTTAGCATAATGTGAAAAAATAATGTACATATTCACGTGCAAATATGAACTGCTTATTATTAAAATTGTGGTATCGCGGAAAACTCCACAGATGGGTCAGAAATTTACAATAGGGGTAGACCATGAGTAAAAATGTAAATGATTAAATTGTATTGCAGAAGTCGTTTTCCTGTCAAATCCTTCTTTTCTTCCTTGTACGATAAAGGCTACATATTTAATACATATAGCTTTGATATTTGTTATCTTTCTTAGTTGGAAAATGTAGGAAAGGAAAGGAAGAAATTATGGAAAGAACAGGTCAAGAAATATTTGGAAGAAAATAGACTAAGAGAGGAGTGAAGAAATCGCGATATCTGGAAAAGAAAACAGCAGAAACAGCTGCTCTATGTGAAGTTTGGATCAGCTGGAGTAAGATCTCTTTCTCTTATTGGTGATACAATTCCAATGATCAGTAGCATGTATATTTTACTGCAGTTTCCATTTGTTAATTAATGTTTAAGATGATTAAATACCACTGGACACGTACTTGACATTCGAAGAAATAAAATGAAAATTCTCTAATCTCTAATAAATATTTCACTTTCCTCAGATTGGTTTATTAATGATTAATTATATATATGCAGTAAATATAATTATAATTATTAATATATGTTATTTATTTTATTATAATAAAAAAAATATATATGCATTATATATTAATTTTTAATTACATATGCATTAAACATTATTATAATTACTAATATACGTTATTTATTTTATAATTATAATAAGCATTAATATATGCATTATATATTAATAATTATTAATTTTATATGCAACGGTTGGCGTGGAAATACTTGTGAATGAAGAATGGTACTAAGTGGAAAAAAATAATAAAATACTAGACGACCAACACCAACGTAAATCCCAAGCTGCGATTTAGCCATTCCGATGAAAGGTTCTTCGGTTGAATTTATGGCGCAAGGACAGCAAGGGTCAATGAATGACTCTTCGATTGTTGCTGCAATTTTAATAGCTAGCAGTTAACACATAGGAATGAATGAATGAAAAGGAGGCATTGTGGTAAGGCGATCGTCTAAAACCTGAAGCGTAATATTTTATTACTTGCAATAATTTTTCTAGACTTTTATAAACGTTTATCATATTAGAAAAGAGAATAACTTAAACATAGTAACAATTTCGAATAGTATAAAGTTCCTCTGTTGAAAATAGGATGTGAAATCACTGCGAAATGCTGTGTTTCTGCAGCAGGAAACGAAGTATAATTTATGGCCTATGGATGGGGAAAGAAAACCTTATAGTTGAATGTGAAAAAGGAAAAAGAGTAAGTGTAGGGTGTGGGTATAATATTTTTTCAATAAAGTTGCCACTCCTAAAAGTGAAAACAATTACTTTGCTTTCCGTAATCCTTAGTTAAACGGATTCTTTAAACCAGACGTCTTCGGTAATGAAAATTTATTTAGAAACAGACAGAAAAATGCGCAATTTCTGGAAGTAATTTCCATACTGTCACTAATGCAAGGGCGAATACAGAAAATTGTTGCTGCGAATATGCTATACAGGGTGTCTGAGCACCAGGGTTGCAAACATCTAGGAGTGGTAGGGTACACCTAGACGAACAATATTTGTCATAGAACCTAGGGTCGCAAACCACTCACAGCGCCAGTTCTAAAACCGTCCAGCATGCACAAATAGTGACAACCAGTGCATGAGAAGCGCAAAATGCGATGTCCTAATCATCTATGCACTTGAGCAGCTGACCTGAGTTTTATCTGGCGATTTTCATGCACTGGTTGTAAATATTTGTGCATGACGGACGAATTTATAAATAACGCGTGAGTGTTTTGCGACCCTAGGTTCTGTGACAAATATTCTTCGTCTATATATGTACCCTATTCCTCCCAGATGTTTGTAACCCTGGTGCTGAGACACCCTGTATATTACTGATTAAGCCCTGTCTGTAAGCGCGCTTGATTCGAAAGTCTGGTTAAATCCATGATTGAATCCATCAATGATTCCATTCCAAATTAACTATCGCTCTGCAGACGTAAAATAAAGGAACAGCATCTAGTATTTACCAAGGATTTTCAAACAAATAATGTTTACCTGACGAAAATTCCACCACTTTAGTAATTGTTTGGATATGAACCTTTTGTTAGAATAATAAACCGTACATAAAATACAAATAACGTCCAAGTATGTCTGCAAAAGTAATACTATACAAATTAAATATTAGTATAGGACTATTCTATTATGGACACTTGAGTCCTTGATCGTGTATGTTATAATAATTACATATTATATACGTATATTAAAATATTTGCACATATTTCCATATTTAAATTACATTACCATATTTAAATATATTATATTTTCTTTTCTCGATTGGCTTCGCTCCCATTCTCAACCAAAAACGTTTGAAAAAGCTTCCCTGGGTCGCAATGTATGCTGTTTCGCAAACCCTTAGGCCGTTTCTGGATGGATGATGTTATTCACATGTATATATAAAAAAAAAATAAGAAAAAATAGGCATCTTCAACAGACAATTTCTTTCCTCTAAGATAAGGGAAACACAATCGCCATTTACAATAGCGAAACAAGGAAAACCTTTAATTCCATTACCATTTACAATCTATTAACATTAAAGATCCAAAAGAAAAAAGCAATTATCAATATTAAACACGTATTAAATATAATGTGCAAAATAATTTTATTCCACGCACGGCCAATATTATTTAGCAACGGTTTAGCAATTTAACGCAAGCAATTTCCAGAGAGCGGGAATTTGAAAGCCTTCGAAGAAATTATATTTATGTAATTGAATAATTGAGCACCGATCGTTTAATGAGCAGCTGGAAATTTGACTTTATGGTAAAATTATGCAAAAGTCGAAATGTGATGAAGAGAAACCTTGGACGGAAGGAATAAGAAAGATGGAAGACGAGAAAATTAGATTCATAGAGAAACGGCTGAAGAACAACTAGAATACAATTTTTGGTTAGAACTGATACTTAACTAAAACGGTTACCCGGCATTCTACCCAAACGGCATATTTCCCAAAGCTCCCGAGTAGCATGGATGTTTTGAATTTCTTTTCTTCGGCATGTAATTGGTTAAAAATATGGGAGTCTCACACTTTTAACCAATCACATGCCTAAAGAAAAGGAATTCAAAAATTCTCGTGCTACTCGGGAGCTTTGGGAAATACGCCGTTTGGGAAGAACGCCAGGTAACCTACTAAAACAATCCCAATGTAAGCATTAGCGTAACTAGGAGAGGCTCAGGGTGCGGACTGGCCCGATGAGCCCTCATGGGAAATAGAGTCCTTGTCCCCGAGTCCTCTAAAAATCCAAAATATGCGCCCTTTGAGAGGACCCAGTCCGTTCCCGGACTTAGTCCCTCCTAAACAAAATTATTTTCCTTCAGAAAAATTAAAATTACAAATAAATACTACGTGGTAACAAATGGGGGGTAAGGGTCACTGGCGTCTTAACGGATGGCCCATCTGGGGCCCCGACTCAAACATGCGCTTGAAATTGGCGAAGTTTATTATACATTCCACTTATTGGAGATATTTGGATATTTAAAAGGTTAGTGTGAAAAAAGCCCAAAATATGATAGAACCCAGGGTTCCCGGATGTATTAAAACGCCTTTGGACAGAGCCCATCCTCCCAAACGAGTTACATTCACAAATGTGAGCTGTTTTTCACACATCGTAACTTGTCTATCTCCTCTAAGAGAACCAACGTTAATTACTTGGATACTGAAGGTTTGGAAAGGGCGTATATTTGAAATCATCTGGGTCAGGCGACGGTCAGTTCGTTGCCACCTGTCAAAAACTTTTTTTTTTTTTTTCAGGCAATAAAAATGCTGGGCAGTCCTTCGTCCCATGACCCTATTTTTCCTTTCGGTTTGTATTATAAAATAATTTCTTAACCTCGAAGGGGCAGCCTTAGAAATAACAATGGAGCCCTAGTCAGTGCTATGTTAATGGGTGGATCAATGGAACCCGGGCTATAACTCATTTCGGGTTAGGGCCCGGGTTCGCTAGTCCATCCGTCCAGAATGGCCAACTGCCTCTTCCGTTTTACGCTGTCTGAGCGTCCTGTCTGAGATTACAGCACCGCCTTATTCGGCCACTCTTCTCATTGAGCCCATGCCCTCTGGGTAGTGAGTAGTAGTAGCTCTTCCGTTAACAAAAGTAGCATTTTTTTTCTTTATATATGCGTGTAGGTGTTTATTATATGTTATACCTTTCGTATTACAAAAACTTAAAATTTAAAAGCGTGTAAAAAGGATTTCAAAAACTGACCGATCCTAGGAGCCACCCCCCTCTAAATATATTAAAACGGCCCTAGTACAACTTGTAGCTACTTCTAACTGTAATGAACTTTCCAATTCAAACGTTCTTTTCGAAAATTTAAAAATAAATATCGGTACCTGAGATGATTTTCTAAGAAGTATTTTTCTTTGATTAACTGTACTGATGTAAAGGAACACTTTGAGCAAAATCCTCAAATAAATAAAGTACTCAAAAATGCACATATACAGGGTGCACCTGAAACCTGTATGCATGTGATTAAAATATTGATAACCTCGAGTTACATAAGAAATATAAATAATCAACGAAAAGGGAAATAATTTTTGCTAGCCCATGCTTTCCTGACTCTGATAACTCTAGATTTTTACGACACAAGGGCAGGAAAGTTCGTGTCATGCCGTTATGCACAGTTTTACAATAATATATATGAACAATTCCCCAATATACATATAACAATTATGGCAATGCGTATGAACAATTATCCGGTATATATATATATAACAATTACGGCATAACAATTTTGCATATGAAGTTCCATGAGTCGGACACAACTAAATGGATAAATAATCATCATATGAATAATTCTCCGGTATACGTAAAACAATTACGTAAAAAATACGTATGAAAATTCTCCGGTAATATACCGCCCTCCTTTCCTCCCCCCCCTAAAATCGGTGTTTGACTTAGTCAAAAATTTTAAAAATAATTTTCTCTTAGAGTCATTTTTTCTCCTTACAATAAAATCCGGGCGCCAAACTTGAAGATATTCTTCCTATGATAGACCTAGTACCATGGGGATATTCTAAATTTTTTGCGAATTCAAACTTTCCTGCATTAACCAAATCAAGCGTGCTTTATTACATGGACTAAAGGAGCACGAAATATACATCGAAAAGGCTGAACTACGCAAACTTTTCATCACAGTTCACTTGCTGGGATAAAGAATATAAGTTTAATTTTCCAAATACCACTCATCTGTCAACCCAAATCGCTATAAGAATTCAATTATTTGGAAGCTTTTACATGACGTGAGGAAAATATTGTGAATGATCACAAGTCGACATCTAGTTTTAGTCATGCGTGGAAAAACTTAACCTTTCCATCAATCAACAGTATAACCTCAACATCTTCAACTTCTCTTGTACCGCTGACAGATGCACACTGCTGTCGCCAAAAACGACAATAATCTGGCGATAAATTCCCTAATTAGCAACAACGACAACAGACTAGCGGAAATTGAAACACTTCAGTATTCTTTCCTTTTTTACGTATATTCCTGACTAAACTCGCCTGAAACATACGTTGAAACCGCTCATTAATTGTTACTACGCCTACGAAACGTTGGATTTATATTTTTGATTTATTCTGGGTGATGTTACACTGTTATATTATTTCTAGAAATTCGTTTTTTCTTTTAATACAACATTTTTGTATGAAAGCTAAATTTTCCACTATAGGTAAAAACAATGTTTTTGCACAACCTGTATGAAATGCTCTTAAATGCAGTTCACTTATTTTTTCACTAATAGTTTAAAGTCAATAGTTAATAGTTGGTAATCAAGAGGCGTAGAATTTTGAACACGGACGTGTACAAGCACTGGCGTACGCAGGGGGGTGTTGATGGGGGTTGTAACTCCCATTGCAATGAAATTTTGTATATTTAACATAGGAATATGTGAGTTGTAGCTCTGTAACCTCCCTCCCCTATAAACTTTCTGCGTACGCCCACGTATACAAACTGGAGTTTATGAGGCTAAACCCTAATTTAAAAGAATAATAAAAATTATAACTCAAGTGACACAACTTCTGAAACAAATTTTATTAATGATTTTTTTAATTCTCTAATTTTTATTAAATACCCCCTCCCCCGTTTTGAAATCTTTCGTGCGGATATGATTTTAAAACCATCATTAATTAATATCGATTTTATATAGGATATGATTATTTGGTTGGTTGTATTTTTATGACGCAAGGACAACGAGTGTCATTCTGCGCTAACAAGGTTATGTAGGATATCCAGCTTATTTCAGAACGGTGTGTAGTATTTCGATACTAATTTGTTGATAATACATAATTACGCAATGAAACATTCATTCCTATTCAATTTTAAAAAAAAATAAAATATTTAGATTACTGCACTACACATGCAACTGCATTTTTACTTCATTATTAACTGAGGCAGGGTCTTTAGCCTCATGCCCAGAGGACATGCAGTTAAAGGTGCAATCTAAATCTTAGACTGCCTATTCCACCAAGGATGTCGCACTCGGGGGGTACGGCATTGTAGAAATAGTCCAACACCTCTCTCTCTCTCTCTCTCTCTCTCTTGCCAGTGCCCTCGTACTGCGCATAGTTTTAAAACTAAGGGAATTGGGAATTCTTAATGTTATTTCAATGAGAGAGGGTAAATATTTTGCTCTTTAACTATCGATGTGCTTTATTTGTAAAAAAATATTTTTTCAGAAGATTGATAAGTTGTGAACACTTACAAAAATCACAACAAATCACACTTCTTTGGGCATCTTATGAAGGAGAATCCACGATAAAAATTGGCACAAAAATTGAAGATCAAAAACAAAAATTCTTAGAAAACTTATTATAATAACGAAATTTTTCAAACAAAAACAACCATTGTTTAATAATTTTCCATATTTATATAAGGGTTATTCCATGTCAAGTAGTACAATGACTTTTACCTTACTATTTTCTATGGCTTTCGTTTTTAGCATGCTAAAAACCAGTATAAGGAAAAGCCCCAGATTTCAGTGTTTTGGTTTTTTTTTATCCCGTTTTTTAGTTCTGGTGGCTTGAAATTGACAAAAATAGGGAATTTTGGCCTTATCTGACTTCACTTAAACCTAAAAATCTCATCCCAAAATTGGCATATTTTAAAATCCAAAATACCATTCTCTTCATAATTTCATGGACTTTAATACGTATGCTATGCTACCTTATAGATTACTTCTGAATTTTTGAATTAATTTAAAAATTTAAAACAGCTGTATCACTTGCTATTCAAGCTATACCATACATCTCCCATTGAAAAAAGCTATTTGCTCACAACTTATTTAAAGCATGCGTAGTGACAACGTGCCAGTAATTGTAAGTACTACAAAATTATAACAAACAGTTTTTCTTCTGATTTCGTCATGAAGTTGATTGGTTGGATTTTTATGGCGCAAGGACATTCTGTGCTAACTACTTCATGAAAACAGATCCGTCGGTATGATTTTATAGCGTCGCTACGAGGCGTTTCAGGATCGTGCACTGAACTCCAAACTGGAGGAAATGATAAAAAAGGGGAGAGGCGATAATTGTGTTCCTATGTGAAAGAGCAGGATTTACGGTTTTCTGAGGATACCGAGACTCCACTGTCGATGGAACCAAACACCGAACTACGGTGAGTAGAATAACGACATACGTTCAAAGGTATCAGTGACAGTCAAACCAAGGAGTTACTTGTCAAAAATATTTTTGTAGCTTTTCGGCTAACTTGTACCTAAAATTTCTAGACGAATTGGAAAAGTTGTTTTTAAGTTTACAAGAATTTTTGGTCAGAAACAACCAACCCCACACAATGGTATTTAATTATTTTTATACTTTGACTTGATTCTTCAATGCCGGTGGATACACCAGACAAGATATGCAACAACAATTTTTATTAACCGTTTTTATGAGCAGTAATGTTAACGCCGATGTTATGGCGTGGTTAGATGGTGAAACGTTCGCAAAGAAAAGAAATGTTTTCACACGTACGGCACCATCCTACGACCTTCCGTAGTCCGGACGGGAGCTCCACCATCTGAGTTATGAACGATGATCATTCAATCCCTTACGAAAGTATTTAAAGACTATTTTCCAAAACCGGTTGTTTACCGCTTAAGTGTTGCCAACTAAATAAATTTCCCATAAAGTAAGGGGGGAAATTTCGGTCATCTGTTGTCTATTACGCATGCGCACCAAAACATACGCACATAACGAACAATTATAGCTTATACTGTGCATTCGCGCTCAGTTGGCGCGTGATACCGTTAGCAGACGGGTTAGTCCATTGCAGTTTAGGGAAGGCCGTCTTGGAGGAACTGGTTTTTCCCACATGAAAAACCAGTTTCGGCAAGACGCCCTTCCCTAAACTGCAATGGACTAACCCGTCTGCTAACGGTATCAGGCGTCAGGTCTGCGCGAACGCACAATACGTAATAAATCCTACAGTGAAGATTTTGGTTAATCCGAAAATTTGTTAATAATAACAAGTCTCTGTACTAGTTAGTTCAAATTAAGGAAACTGCTGTACGTACAGTGGGCAGATAGTAAGTATTAACGAAACAATACAGAGTTTCACCAGGAGATTCCATAACAAACAGTTATTTCGACACTGGCGTAAGGTTTAAAAACACGACGTTTCGGGAGCCAACTGCTCCCTTTGTCAAGTGAAGGCAGAGCCTACATTAACGACAAGCTAAGTGAAGGCCTTAAAGCTGCGCGACCATAGTTACTTCTAGCAGATCCAGAAGGTTTGTATCACAATTCACAAAACTTACATATGAGACGTTGATAATCTTTTTACACACCATGCCAGAAATAAAATCATTGTTATTATTAATTATATACAACTATTAATAAATGTAGTAGAGAGTTTCAAATTAAAAAAAAATCGTAAACCATTACCAAAAGGTCATTCACATTTAAATCTTCTATACGCAGATTAATTAAGTTTAATTATAAATTAACCATTGTATAAAACAGGCAGATTAATCATCCGTCTGATTTATACCAGCTTTATAAAGAGCATATGATTATTAATCGCCTATTAATCTCTAATTGAATAATCTCAAAACCGATCGTCAATGAACAAAGGGGGGCCATAACTCTAGATCATGGTCATAATGACTCTAAAAACGATCTCTTTTCAAATACAATTACAGGATCTCTGATCTCCATTCAAATACAATTACAGGATCTCTGATCTCCATTCAAATACAATTACCGGATCTCTGATGCCATGCCCAGATAGTCTGTAGTTCACATTACGTCCCTGTACTGTTTTACGTCTTAATTAAAGTCAATCTAGCGACTGCTGATATGCACAAGGCTTGTTATCCTTAATCATGCGTGTTTTTTTCCAATCAAATAGATTCATAGATAGCCTTCATATGACACGGTACTCGTCCACAGCTGCGCTAAGTAAATTGACGATTACAAGGACGTGGTAGTCTGACCCCGGAAATTGTTAGCCATGGGTAAATGTTAAATCTGCAAATACGCACACAATACCATCCTCCGCATTTCAATATTCTGGTAAACAGGTACATTCAGTATTGGGTGATGATTCATATGTATTTCCCGATCCATGTTCTTCTAAATGACGTAACTAGTTTCACAAGCAAAACTGTTATCTAAAATCGAATGTTTAAATTAACATCCTGTTGCAGATGACACATTTTGTCCCTTTTGACTGGTATCCCCAAATATCCCTCTGATGCGTCACTAACGCTTTTTGGACAAAGGAATTATGTATGCGCTACAAGCTCAGTACTGACATGCAGGGTATGAATAAAAATGCTTCTCAAATGGAGAGTCATCCGCACGAAAATGGTCTATGTTTAATGGTGCAAAGATGACTAATATGATGTTATGCCGGGCCCTACATTTTCTTGTGGAATTTTATCCCCTTTCGGCCCAGGTAAATCAGGTTTAAGGAAATTTTGGGAAACGAACAGCAAGTACTGGAGACTTGTTCATCGAAATACTGATAATAATTAACATGTTCGCTGTGTTATCGCTTCTACAATATTTTGTATTTATTTGTTATCCATCAATTTTGATAGGGCCAGGGGCCCAATTTTTTGGGGGGAGGAGGGAGGGAAGGGGATCCTGGGCCCCTACCTCCGCGCATATCAATTTTGAGCAAATGCACTGTATGGAGCTACCGCGTGGGCAAGAATACCCCATGTAGGGAGTGTTGGCCAGAAGCGCCTTTGGCATAAAATAACAAGAATAATAATTTTTTACGCAATTTGCAAAAATAAAATAAAATTAATTCCAAGAAAATTTTATTTCCTTCGAATATAAATATACCATATACGTGTGTAAAAACATAGCATCTCGAAAAAAAAAATCTGTCTTACAAATACTGTAATATATTTTTTACTTTAGTACATAATATATCATTTGTTACATATTTATCTTCCTAAATATGTAGCTGTCACAAAATTCCTACTTTTCATATTTTATTATAAAATTTATATTTTTATATCTAGAGTATCCATAATATCATTTTTAGTTTACGTTATTGATAATCGGTAAGACATTTTGTCAAACATTTTGGATCCCAAATGGTTTTTCATTAATTTTAACTTTTAAAACCCATTTTCTGGAATTCACTGATGCAGATAAGGTTAAATAAATAAGCAATGCGATAACAGTATTTAGAAACGTATGGATGAATTTGTGTTCATACAGTAAACATGACGTAGTTTACTGGATGAATTTGTATTCATCCAGTAAACACGACATAGTTTCAAACTTCGGGAGGAGACATCTCTCTCTTTTTAATGGAACATTGCAAAATCTCTAATTCTTTAAAGACATAACTGGCAAAAGCCGGGAGAGGGTGGATGGGGTTGTAACTTCCCATTGCGATGAAATTCTGTATATATAAATACATGAAGTTGTAGCTCTAACTCCCATTGTAAACCTGTAACTCCAACTTTTCAACTTTCCGCGTACACCAATGATACAGTCAATATTTCGCTCCACAAAACCATTCTTGTCGCGCATTTTTATGTGTATAAAATTGTACAGTATTTATGATGTTATTATCCTTTACAGTATTTTAGTGGCTACACTAAAAGTATCCTTTACAGTATTTTAGTATACCTTTATGGCTTTATCCTTCTAATTTCTTGTAACTTGGATAAGTTTGAAGTCTGAATAGTTTCAACTGCGTGTACAAATCTTGATGCAATCAGTAGCAACATGGTGTCCAAAACCGTGAAAAAAAATTCTGACCTTAAAACGCTGCTTAGTATTATTTATTGACTCATTCAAATATATTCTCATTTTTATCCCTTTTCGAATTTCTGGAAAAACAGGACCGATGTTGTGATTGTTTGTCATTTTCTTTGCAGAAGTAATAACATTTTCGAAATTTTGATCAGTCTTGTATTTCTTTAAATCTTTTGCAATGGGACAGATATCTTGTAGCTGTTTGCATATTAAACGTCGGATTCTTCATTATTTTGCTTACAATATTTACGAGACTGAAGATGTACCAAATATTAATAAAGCAAACAAATTTATAAAATTCAATAATTTATAAAATGAACAATTTTTCAAATTAAGTTGCCAGCGCGGACTCTATGATCGATAACTTTAATATCATCTTCCGTAATATGTTATGTAAAAGAGCGATACATTTCTTTAATTTTACCTTTAAGCGGCCTTATTGCTCAAATTCTTCTTTCCGACCAATTAGTAAAAAGCGGTTTTAAATTTAAATTTTGAATATTTTTTTATATGGTCCATGCTTTACAGCTGTTGAAAAATAATAGTACAACTCAGTGGCGACCCGTTAGTCGAATGTATGGTGCTGTTATTCAGGGGCGTATTTAGCGGTCACTCAAGGAGGAGGGAGATTAATGACTTGATTTTTGGAAATGATACCTCATTGGACCTTTACCTTTATCTTTTCAATGTTATTATTCAAGGGGGGGAATCGCCACCCCCGCTCCTACATCCGCCCTTGCTGCTGCTAAGGAATTGTATCTTAAACTAGATTTTTAACGGAACTTATAGTATAAAGAAAAGTTAGAACGATCAAATATTCCATTTATTTAAATACAAAAGGCATTTTCTTCGCAGAAGACTGTCTTTTGCATATCGGTTTTTATCCCAGACCTTATGACACTAAGCTAATGAATCAATCTTCCCCCTCCACAGCTGATGCTTCAGGCTGTGCCCCTGTTCCTAACAATGTCAAAAAAATTATAGGAGTACTATATAAAATAAGAGAAAAAAAAAATTTTCCCGACTTACGAAAGTTGCAATATAATATCTATGACATCAGAAGACAGCGCATCCGGGAACCTTTAAAATGAGACCATAACAAACGTGTCACGTTTTAGTTTATTTAAAAAAAAAATATTATAAATGACTTGGTCAAAAATATAAGTTTATAAGGATTTTTTTCTACAGTAAAGAATTTTAAACTGTATTTCATTTCATTTATATTTCAGTGCACAAATATTCATTAGTATGCAAATTATTTTTACCGGTGATGTGATGTCATCTACTGACAAGAGAATAAAAAGTGGTGTGTAATTGAAAATTTGAGCCAGTCGTAAAAATGCCAACAGCTAGGCAATTTCGCGAATGTGAAATTCGACAAATTTGGAAATTACATGGCAAAAGTATGTCTCAGAGGAAATTTGCTGGGACAATTGGATGCTTCCAGTGTGCCATTTTCGAACGTTCTTTGGAGGGGAATTGAAGGAACAACGCAAAAACATTATAGTCAAAAATCATGTCGTTCGTTAAAAAGCAAATGCAGAATTAACAGGCTTAAAACGGTAACAAAATCATCCGACGCAAAAATAAAGGGCAACCTTAAATTAATCGTGTTCAAGAAAGGTAATTTCAAGAGTTTTTCAAAATTCCCCGGATATTATACATACAAAAGTGCGTCGAAAACCACCACAAACTTCAAAACATAAAAATTATCGTTTAAATTTTGTCAAAAAGACGATTAATTGGACCGATGAATGGTATTCAGTCATATTTTCGGAAGGAAAAAAAAATCAATTTGAATGGGCCGGATGGCTATAGTCAGTACTTGCACGATTTAAGATTCGAAAATGAAATGCAAATGACCCGGAAAATGGGAGGTGGTTCGGTCATGGTTTTGAGCAGGGTTTTCTGCTCAAGGAAAAACTAATATTGTGTTTCTGAGCACACGAATTAAATCTCAACAATACGTCACAGTACTTGAGAATTAATTACGTGTTTATGATGAAATTTTAGGTGGTGAAAATTACAAATTTCAGCAAAACAATGCGTCTGTCCATCGTTCAGTGTATGCAAAAAACTGGCTTAAAGAAGAGAATTTTGATGTAATTACATGGCCTTTACGTTCACCAGATATTAGCCGCATAGAAAATTTATGGGGCATAATTGCGAGGGAAATATATGTAAAGATGGGGGACAATTTTCTACGATTGATGAACTCAAATTAATAATTACAGAAGAATGAGGACGCATTCTATGCGAGACTCTCTCTTTTAAACTTAGTTGAATCCATGCCAAATCGTATATTTAAAGTAATAGAATCATGAAGATTCTACGAAATATTAAAATTATGTAAGTTTTATTTATATATATAAATGAATGTAAACTTATAATTCTGTCCGTATCAATATTTTTTCTTGTGTAAGTTTGCAGCAATTCGCTGAAAATATTTGTGATATTGTGAGCAATACTGTCGAACATATTACAGTAATTACTGGTTCTTTATATTTGAAGGACACGTTTTTTCCTTAAGTTTTTAGCAACTTTCAGGTGAACTTATATTTTTGTCTAGCAGTGTATTAGATAATGACAATCAAGAACTCAAATTTCATTATAAATCCCAGAAAAATTAGATTACAAGTTATAAAATTAGAATACCAGTTCAAAAATAAGATTACAAGTTCTAAAATTAGATTATAAGTTCTAAAATTACAGTTCTAAATTAAATTACAAGCCATATGTAAATGAGAGCTATAGATGCGGGTTGATGAAGAAGCCTTGAGAAAAACTTTTCATCATCTTTAGAGGCCCACAACATGCTAAAGCTGCAACCTTATTATGGTTCGCAGTAGGCCGGAAACGAAGAAAATATATCTTGTCAACAACTCACACAAACTTTAACCGTAACACAAAGAACCGCCTACTCATTTGGGACGCACTGAAAAGAATAAAATAAATCCAGCTGCCAAGCCGTGAAAGCTTTTCACGAAATTGTAAGATGAAAATGGCGGCCGACGCCATTACGAGCAGCAAAATGGCCGCCCAAGGGTCACATTTTCTACTGCCCCCGAAAAAAAAAAAAAGCGACATTCTTTCTGGGTGAAGAAGGAGCGGACGCAAGCAGGTAGCATTTAAATTCCTGAGAGGAGAAGCAAAGACTTATTGGTCGAAGCTCGTTAGCATAACGCAATCCCCTACGCATTCGGGATTACAGTGCAGCCTCCGGCGGCCACCCTTACCCAATCGACGTATTCAGCTCTCTAACCGTTCATGAAATAGGGGCGATATTTAAGATACGGAATTTGGATATGAAGGTGCAGAACGCGCTGATACCTTAATTTTTAGAAACTGAATCACATGCATACATTTAATTTCATGTCTAAAGGTGATTCAGTGATTCACTTGGAGACAAGGATTGAGCAGTGGTGTGAACGTAAAATAAATAGTACCCGGGCGCTTTACACAAAGTGAATCACATTGAGATAAAATACTAGTAGTAAATGTATTAAGCTACACTATATGATGCCATACTTGTGAACATTATATTTAGGATATTACAAGGGCGGATCCAGGATGTTATTACGGGGGGGGGGTCGGGGCCCTCACCAGGAAAAGTTTTAGTTTTGGACTATTAAATAGTTTAGGTAAATGTTGATATATTACTAGCCTTCCTTTATAACTGGGTTGTCTAACATACCGCCCGAGGGCCATAGTCCGGCCAGCCTAAAACTGTTTGAAATAAAAATTCCCAAACAAGAATTTTATGGTTTTTTTTTAGAAATAAGGAAAAATTGTGGGGACAGCACAGGTGACCCCTTTCTATATCGAAAGAGCACAAACAAATAACTGGAAGAAACTCTAAAGGGAGGCTATTAAGTATAAGGTTTGTTTCTCCTTTTTTTTTAAGAAACCACTAGACAGCAAGATCCGTGAAAATTCTTTAAGTGGCCCGCTACCCAAAAAGGTTGGACAACCCTGCTTTATACTCACCAAAATATTTGTATTACTGTGTCTGCACTGTGTATGTCTGCACTGTGTACATTGTATACAGTGCAGATTGTAGTCAAGTATGACAGAAGGATAACTTAGCAAAGGAGATATATACAATAACCAAAAACGATAATTTACAATGTAATTAATAGAACAAGTTTAAATTTAAACTACAAAAACATCGTAATTATTTTACTATTTTTATAATAAGCGACTTTTTAAAAAACTTGAAGTTTATAGTGCAAAGTCGAGCCATCTTGGTTTCTTTGAAAATTTGTTAATCACTTTATTTACATCAATATGAATGTCTCTGTGGGTGTGTATTAAAAGTCTCTTCTGTCATCCGCGTTCGAAGCCAAGTTTGACGGCGCTTCAACGATAAAAAACTACGTTTTGCTGAAGCAACACTTACTGTAAACGTAGTTTGAAAGACGAGTAGCTTGAAGATTCGTGAAAAAAACGTCTGGATCGCATTTCTCCAAGACTTGGAGACTTTGATGTTAAGACTTTTGTTAATTACAGAAGTAACAAACGAAACAAAAAATATTCTACATCGCCTTCATTTTTTTTCCCATTTAGCCCTGACGGGGGGAGGGGGCGGCGATCGCCCCTTCCGCCCCTCACTGGATCCGCCAGTGGGCTATTATTACAATATCTGAAACGTTTCTTTTCCGGGAACAACTTTTAACCACATTTTGAAATGAGTTTATACATTTACATCATTTGTTTAAATAATATATTTGAAATAACTGCAAAATTAAAGAATCATATGCACATTAAATATTGGATATATATCACATATGTAAGATATTATTACCCTTCACAGGGATAACACAATTGCCAAATAATGGTCAACATACAAAGTCACCGGGGCGAGTTTTTTTTTTTATGAGTTTTTTATGGAGGATTTGTTATTACTAACAACTTTGGCGCCCACGTATTATTAGCTCAATCTGGAGCGTTTTTTTATTTGTTTGTTTAGGAGAAAAATAAACTCTTTTTCTCCTTCACAAAACAAGAACCTTCCGACCATCCGGCACGTGAAAGGGCCTTCCGTCATCATGGGAGCCGTTCACCTCCCACTCTCCCTTCGTCTATTCTTCCTCAAGGGAGCGCTTGTTTAAAAAAATATGAGCTCCACGCGTCCGGATAATCGAAGATAAGAATGACTGAGGTCGGTATAATCAAGTTTCTACCGTACTGCAAAAACTACTACTATTATTTATTTATTTATTTATATTGCTTAGAGATGTAATATGGGTCATCATATGGAATGGGACTAAGAACTAAAGTGACGTCCAAACCACGATACGTTTAGACAACCGAGCGTACTAAGAGTGTGTTCTTACTGTACAAGGATAGCAAGTACTATACTGCGCCTGGATCCTCTGTTTTCCGAGAAGTGCGAACCTACGATGCCAAAGGAGCCAAACCCCGGGTTACAATGGGTACAAAACTCTATCACGTTCTACGATGCAATTGGGAATCTAATCCGGGTTAACGGCACAAAAAACGAACGTGTTACAACCAAAGCTCCTAAAAAAAAGGGAGCTGGCGCAATCCGACATTTTGTTGCCATCGTATCACATGATCTCATTCACTGCTGTATTAAAGTTGAGTGATTTACAAGTGCGTTGGCGCAGCATAGCCCGCATGCTCTTACGCCATAAAAAATCCAAACAAACAAACGTGTTATTTTTAATAAAATAGGGTGAACAGGGTGAGTATGCCGCTGTAGATTTTTCAAATCACCCGAGGAATAAACGTAGAATGTTTAGATTTGCAACAGAAGAAGAAAATGGATTATTAATTTTCCAATGGTAAACGTTGTGTTATGAAACCGGAAGTGTACAACAAAATGGCGCCCGACTAGAATTCTAGGGACTCCAGTTACAACTATGCAGCCGTAGGATATCCTCCCATGCTTTAATTAACTCCGAACTTGACGGGTTTTTTAGCATTCCCGTTACTCTTTAATCCGTAACTGGGCTGGTGAACCTTTATGGCGCAAGGGCAAAAGGGTGCTCCTGCGGTTTTCCGAGGAATCCGAACCTGGCAAGGCCTAGGGAATTAACCCCCCGAACTATGGTGAACAGTTAGAAGACGAGCGTCCTTTTTTGGCACAGGAGAGAGTCGAACCCGGGATAGTTGCACGCCAGGCGAACGCGTTACCACTGCAAGGACACGTTTTGATTTAAATAAAATGTCCTGATTAACATATCACCATGAAATTTTAGCTATATTTTTCCTACAGATACTTTTGTAAACAAAATAAAGATTTTTGTATTTACAAAACATAATAGCAATATAAAGGAGATCAAGACTTTTTTTTATGGAAAAGTTGGTTGGTTATATTCAAATGGCGCAAGAAAAATCAAGACATACTTAAACTTTTTTTTTTTTTAGTAAAAAGTTGGTTGGTTATATTCCATCTTCATAACTCCACCTCGTTTTGGCACCGACCTTACTGTTCTTACGCCATTTGGTCTGCTCAATAACTTTTTATGAAAGTTGTGGTTATCAGCCCATTCATGGACAGCTAGTCTTCTGCTCAACAAATAATATAAGAAAGATGGACAGGCCTAAACATAGCAGTCCTGAGACCATTGCGTCCTCAGTTAGAAACAGGGCCCAATCCAGGCCATAATGGGACAAGGGCTTAGTATTTATTCAGGACCTCCTACATTACTCACAACAAAATTATTTCAATAAGTAAGTAACAAATTCGAGCTCTTGTTATGTATTATCTTTTAATCTAACTTGGTTTAAAGCGGTTTTCAATGACGATCTAGTTATAAAATAACAAAATTAATATTAATAAATTACTAGGTTATAGTAAAAAAAAAAAAATTTAAACTAACATTTCGAATTTGCTAAAAAAATCATAAAATTTGCGGCTTGATGTGGGACCCAGGATCGCGTCATCGGAGGCCCATGCGTTAATCTGGCCCTGGTTACGACTATAAAAATCCATTCTACGTTATTTTATGAAAAAAATGTGTACTTACGTTTTTTTCAATTAAAAATTAATATATGGCAATTAAAAATTAATAAATATCAAATAAAAATTAATAAGTAATTAAAAGTGTATAGCTAATCACGACTTAAGTAAATTTATCGTGGTTTTGTGCTGAATCAGCTATCTTTAAAAGTCCTCAGTACTACTTGAGGGTACGTTTTCCCTAATTTGTTTTCCAAATAATGGAATCTTTTCAGTTCTTGTGGTTTCCAATCACCCAATTGCGTATTTTGTTTAAAAGGAAGTTGTACAATATATCTTTCTGACTCGTTTCTGATAACGGTAGAATTGTAGTGCTCCTCACAATCATGCTCTTTCCTGGAAATAGATGCATGTTGTGGAACTGATTCCAGTTCAAAGAATTTCTTTAGATTATGATTTAATTGTGTAAATGCATGGTAACTTAACACTGATTTAGGATGAGAAGTTTTAGAGAAGATTCTCCAAGACAACAACCAGCCTAGTTTCAAATTTAAAGCAGCAGGACTCCCAGTTGGACCACAAATTGTCTGGCCAACAATCAAATCACAAAACACGTCTACTCCCAGCAGAATATCTACAGATTTAGTAACGTTAAATTTCGGATCTGCAAGAGTCAAGCCTTCCAAACGAGGCCATTGAAAATTTGACATCTTAAAATTCGAAAGGTCAGATGTGACTTTTTCCACAATCGATGCACGGGTTTTGAAAGTATTATTGTTGAAGTATGGCGAAAAGGTTATTTCAACATCATGGTGGGATGTTTCTGCAACCGAGTCATTAATCCCTGAAATGACTAATGAGGTGGGTGTAATGGGGAGGTCTAAACCTTTACATACATCATTTGAAATTAATGAACTTTGTGAACCATTGTCAATAAGATCACGAATGAGGATGAATTCTCCTCTGGAATACTTGACACGAATTAAGGCAGTTGACAAAAGAACATTATTATTTACTTGACTGGAAAAGCTCTGTGCATGGGTTGAGTCAAGTTAATGTTCACTCACTGGTTGACATTGAGGAGTGTTTGAAGCCAGGGATGGTAGAACATGCTCTGAATATGGCTTGAAAGCATGAAGCAGAGTGTGTGCCTTTCCTTACAAGATTTGCATGTTTTTGATATTAAACATTTGTTAGAAAAATGATTGGCTCTGATGTAATTTACACGAAGTTTATGATTTTGAACGAAATTCCACCGTTGCTCAAGGTTCATCTGTGTGTTCGCATTTATGTAATAGATGATTATTTTGTTTGCATAGTTTACAAAGTGTGTTGTTGGATTTAATAGTAAAATTAAGCAGTGATTGCGAAATGCAACCCTTTTAGGTTCGAATTTAGATTTATAGTCTTTATGAAACACTTCTTTGGTTT
>QLNU02003225.1:12873372-12901538 GCA_006491805.2 Dysdera silvatica | reverse complement strand
GACCACAAAGACCATATTACTTTTCCGTATGGTTTCTATCTCTATAGGTTCATTAATTTGACATCAAAACATATGGACTAACAGAAAAAATAACTTTATAAGTACAAAATATCGAATACCATATAGTGATACTTAAATTTTCGATGCTGTGCATTGGTATTTAAATTTTAGATACTGACTGTTTCCTAAATTTTAGATACTGATTGTTTCTTAAATTTTAGATACTGATTGTTTCCTAAATTTTAGATACTGATTGTTTCCTAAATTTTAGATACTGATTGTTTCTTAAATTTTATATAATGATTATTGTTTTCTTAAATTTTATATACTGATTATCGTTTCTTAAATGTTGAATACAGGATATTGATATTTAAATTTTAGATATCGTATACTGATATCTGGAGTGACATGGAACGAACTGCTCCGGGGAGCTAAGACTTGTGTGGAAAGCATTTGGAGAGACCTTCATCCAGCAGTGGATAGATAATGGTTGAATATGATGATATTGATATTTAAATTCTAGATACGAGATTGAATTGATATTTAAATTCTAGATACGAGATTGAATTGATATTTAAATTCTAGATACGAGATATTGCTACGTCAGCCTATGTCCTCAACAAAACGCATACACCACGTGTCATTGAAAGGACTGGCGGACGGACAGCAAGGTTACACTTGCTCAAAGAGTTATGGGAAAAAATTTTCATTGTTCAATGGAAATTCTAAGTCTCAAATAAATGTACATAAAATAAAAAAAAAGGTTTGGATTGCATATTGTTTTCACGAATTTTTAAAATGGCGGTATGATTTATCTAATCACAAACTTTCGTCTGGAATAAACATTTGGGTTCTGAATCATTAGTACCGTTGGCAAGGGGGATGCAAGGAGCGAGGGCAATTGTTCTTATGAAGATAAATTAATGCTTCTTTCATGAAATTGTACGTGAGCACACTTTCTCCCCCACTTCAAAACTGCTGTTTATATACTATTAGCATAGTTTATATAGAGAGTATAGTGTGCTAGCAATAATATATATGGGTATAACATAAAGGAGCTGTGATATATAGAGAATATAATATACAGATATAAAGTACTAGGTGTAATACAGTATATACAGGGTAATTCTAAATTATTGTCAAGATGGCCAAATGTGATGTTCCAGTAAGATGAGGCACCACTATGTTAGGATCTTATTGCTCAAGAATTTCTTGACATGCGTTTTCATGGACATTGGTTTGGGTGTGGTGGACAATTTCCATGGCCTCAGCGCTTACCCACTTGCTTTCTATCTTTTTGAAGATGCCTGCAACGGAACCCACAATTTTCCGAGGAATTCGAACCCGTTCTGACCCAGGGAACCAACCCTCAGCACTGCTTACGTTTTTGAGGTGCAAAATTCACGTTGTGCTGGGATCTACATATCCTGAGAAACCTGCACCTCTGCTTTCAAGGGAGCCGAATCCAAGACTAGGGTTTTCAGGAAAATGGTGCACGTTCTACGGCACTACTAGGGGTCAAAAACAGGTTAACGGCACGGAAGATCATGCATTATTGTTACACCATCGCTGGGCAGAGAATCTGACTTTTTTTATTTGCAATAAAATCCGAACTTTTTAAAATATGTAGAAACAATCCCCGGACTACATTGAGCAGTGAGTTGGTACTGTGGGCAGCTGGGAAGAAGGTCCCCAGAAGTTGTCAGACTAGTTTAACTTGGAAGAGTTAACTAACCAAAATAGGGTAAGGGTAGTAATCCGGGGACATTTGTAAAGTATAGCAACTGTGTTTTCTTTCCGTGTTACCCATCGCGGAGCCTTTCCAACACCCCCCGCAAAATAATCGATCTGCTTTGATTGACAGTTTCGCTAGGGATTTTCTCCTCAACGGCCAACAGAACGTTTTTTGTTTTTTTTTAATCGTTGGGAGCCGAACCCAGATTAACTGCCTGCTAGGTGACTGTCTGTTCATTTGAGTTTTAAGGCGCAAGGATAGCAAGGGTCCTTCTCCGGCGGGGCCTACAGTTTTTAGAGGAATCCGAACCTCTTAAGGTCTATGGGGCAAACCAACTCCTCGGACTATGGTAAGCAGTTAAGCGGTAAGCATTTGGCACAGTTGGGAGTCGAGCTTGAAATAACTATACGCTAGAAGAATGCGTTACTACTGAACACAGCAGGGAACTTAGTGAATGATAGAAGAACGCGTTACTACTGCAGGGAACTTGGTGAATGCTAGAAGAACGCGTTACTACTGCACACAGCAGGGAATTTGGTGAATACTAGAAGAACGCGTTACTACTGAACACAGCAGGGAACTTGGTGAATGCTAGAAGAACGCGTTACTACTGAACACAGCAGGGAACTTGGTGAATGCTAGAAGAACGCGTTACTACTGCACACGGCAGAAAACTTGGTGAATGTGTCTTTACCACCGTAGGACATTCTGTAGTACTTTTTTTTTTATTTCATATAGATAATAAAACTTACAGTTACACTTCCATCTTCCGTAAGTGGTCTTATTTTGTTGTTTTCAGTTTAGAAGTTGTGGGCAACGGAAACCGCGACCATAATTTGGATTCACCCTGTATAATAGAAAGATATCTGTAATGTTTGTGTTGAGTTTAAGGATTTACATTACAGGGCTTAGATTATTTGGACTTTCACTTTTTAAACCTTCAGCCCTCTTCCAAATAGGACTGAAGATTTGAAGTAACCTCAGTATCAAGGCCTGTTTTTCTTTATATCTCGAAAATCCGAGATCATAGGGGCATCAGTAGAAAAGCCTTACTTCATCATTGGAAATATATATTTTGCTAAACTACATCATTCAATTTTCACGTACGTTTCTAAAATCTTCGAAAACGAATCACATAGTTGTATTCCCTGGGGAATTTCGATATTAAAAAGGTTTGTTTGTTTGGCTTTTTTATGGCGCAAGAGCATCTGGGCTATACTGCGCCAAACTATTAAAAAGGTAGTTTTGGGCTTCAGTTGTATCCGTATGATGAGCCCGAACCCGGAAACATGAAATATAGAGTTCAGGCCGAGTCCGTTTCATCTCTAATAAACACATCTTTCACAGTTCGTCTGTTTTACGGCGCAAGGATAATAAATATGATGCTGCGCCAGGACCTACAGTTTTCTGAGGAATCTGAACCTCTTATGACTTAGGAAACCAACCCTTGAACGACAGTGAGCAGTTTATCGCCAAGTGTCCTGTTGTGACACAGTTGGAAGTCGGGACTGAGATAATAACACGCTAGACCAGTGGTCGGCAACCTTTTAAAGGTGTTGTGCCAAAGTAATGCTGCAATCTTCTTCAGCGTACTAGCCTACACTATTCCAAATTGTAAAAGTTTAATTTACTATCTGTTAGTGAAAAAATTAATAATTTAAGAAGATGCAAATTAAAAAATCAGTTTAGAGAAAAAACTCTTAGTTGGGGAGGGGGGACTCTTTACAATTTGGAGAAGGGGATTCTTTACAATTGGTTTTATTTTGAAATCACTCCACGTACCGTCCAAAAAATAGTCCGCGTGACATGGGTTGCCGGCCTCAATGCTAGACGACAGCGTTACTACTGCGCCGCCGCAGGGCCCACCTTTAATAGTATCATTTTTGTGCTGCTACTAATTTTATGTTTATTATTATTGATACTAATTGAAAACGATTATGCATTTCGTCCTTATTAATTACATTCTAATTAGAGCAAGAATCATTAATCTAATCAGCACTAATAACTACCTCTATTTAATAAAAATGCATGGCACACGCTTTGCATTACTAGCAAATCAATTCTCTCTACGCTCATATTCTTAATTCTTCATATTTTCATCCCCGATCGTGTCAATATAAAATCGAAAAAATCGGAGAACGCAGTTCAAAATGCGCCGTTACTGTAATGACGTCATTGTTGTAAACTCGATACTGGAATGTTTCCTTTTCCGTACAGGTGAGTAGTTACAGTATGCTGCAGCTCGGATACCGCTGAATTCATGACAATTTACCAGCATAGAATGGCAGTAAAATAATAGCCTAAGTTGGAATAGTCTTTCAAGTGATATTGACAGGTCATGGATGGTATGCGTTTTCCACCGTGACAAATTGATTTCGTTTTTACGCTCACTGGGTTTGGCAGCAGTCCGACTCACGGTCGTCAGTTTATGAAAAAACGAATGTCGATTCTGGACAAAGGAACACGCGTACAAGGCTCTCATAAAGTCAGTTCGGATATTTATGGTGGTGAGTTATGGCGCAAAGTCAGTTTTCAAAAACAAAAGAGCGCCAATAAAACCCAAGGCAGCGAAACAAAGGTCATCCAGCTAAAATTGAATTTTTTTTTTTCCTTCGGTAAAATAGCATATATTTACGAACAATCAATCCTTCAGCCAGCAACCAATCGAAGATATATTTAGGAAGGTTTTAAGGGCGCTTAATTCGTACATAACTTCTATTTATCCCATGGCCGAATTTAGGCGCCATGGGCATAACGATTTTTGGTCCCCCTGCCATTGGCGTAACCAGGGGGTTAACCCCTAGAAAATTTCTTCTAAGCATTGAGGTATATGATTTAGTCCCCCCTAGAATAGGGGTCAACCCCCTAGAAAAAAGTTAGCCGCCTAGACTTCGAAGCTAGTTACGCCCATGACACCTCTCCTGCCGTACTTACAGAAAGAAATAAAACTCTGTCCTTCCGCCCCCTCAAATGCGACGAAAAATCGCGGAGGATAGGGAAGGGGCGACATTTATGATTAGCCTACCTTATATGCATTATTATAAGATATAATAATGATATTTTTATAAATATATAGTGTCTTTGGCAACGATATTTTGGATATTGAGGGAGTTAGGCAAGGGCGGATGCAGAAAAATTTCAGGGAGGCGCAAAGCTCGAAAATTTCACTTGCAAGTTTAGTTGTAAGCATTGTTTTCTTGAAAATAATTATTTTTAATGTAAATTTATTATTCTGATGGGAGCACACGCCCCCTTCCTGGATCCGGCCTTGAGAGGAGCAGTGCCTATTTCACACAATTTTTCAGAATTTCAGATTTAGATAAAAGGTGGAGGGCGCCTTCTCGGGGAGAGCTGATCGACAGAATTCTACGGTAAATAAATTGCAACTAAAAAAAAAATCCGCAGCCTCTTACGCCTCTAGAAATTTGGCGCCCTGGGCAAGTGCCCAACTTGCCCATTTATAAATCCGGCATTGATTTATCTTAAGATTATTTTAGGGCGACAATTTATTCGCGATTTTTCAGGCAGTGGCCATTCCTGACTTAATTAGAGCGCTTTAGGGGGGCTTTTTCTTTTAATTTATTTATACCATTAGAATTCACTTAAATATTGTTTTACAACAGAGACTTTCAAGCGGTTTATCAGGCCACACTGGTGTGTTTCGGGAATTTTCAAAATATCCAATACCAGACTATTTAGTAACAAGCACTAACCTCGTTTTCCTAAGATTTTCAAGAAAAAAAAATGGCATCAGCCAACACAACCGTTGAGGATAATAACGGAATGGGGATGGTCAACTATTCCAAAGAACAAAATCAATTGGCGAACCTACTGAGCCAGCAAGCTAACAGATTGTCCACTAGCACATCCGAGAAGACCGAAATGTGTTTCTTATATCTTATTGGGGAGTGTTCAAATATTACGGAAGCACCTTAGGGGGTGCCATTTTGCTTACTTGCCCATGTTGGCCAATGTTAATTTTTGCTTAATGGGAGGGGGGTTGAAATGGCCAAAATATTGCTTACGTAATACTCGAACTCTCCTTTATTAATATTTTTTAGGTCAATCAAAAGTATATGTACTTTATTTATTTATTATTACTTATCTATATTTTTATCAGATCGGCGAAAAATGTATTTTTTGATGCGTCGCAGAATTTTAGTAGTTAATTTTGGAGTGTCATGAGATGAAAAAGGTTGAAAATTGATGTTTTAGAGCGTGGAATTTTTTTTTCTGAAATATTAAAAGCAATTTTTAATTTATACTTACGAATATTCAGGGTACTTTTAGAGCTCTTCTTAACTTACTTGCAATAATCCAACATTTTAGGGCGTCCGTTCATACTCAATTCTTGGATAAAGTTTCAATCCAAAGTTTAGTTCGAAGCATTTATTTTAATAAAAACGATGAATTTCAATAATCAACAATTAAACAAAGAAAATTTGAATAAAAATAGACGAAGCTTTCTTATGAATTGCAAATAGACGAATTTTAACAACTAAAAATAAATAAATTCTAACAATTACCTAAATGAACTGATTGCTCCAATTTTTTAAAGAATTAGTCAAGAAGAATACATTGGATTCAATCTAATTTAAAAGAAATTAAATTCGATAACTGATCCAAATCAAAACTTTATCCTTCCCTTCTGTAAACTTGGTCTTTGCTTTTAAGGTTAAATATCAATGAAATGCCCAAACGAGCACCATAGAAGTTCGATGTCATAAATCTTCAAATGCTTCAAGGCAATATGGCTTGAAGGCAAGCGTGCGGACCCTCCTCCTTAGTTTCTAGAAGCAAATAAAATGCATTGCCCGTTTTTTTACAAAATCCGCACCCGTGCAAACCCACTAGGTGCTCGAGAAAAACCAAACCAATCAAAAATACCTCTTTACCGAGTTCTACACCAGTCAAGAGCATTCAGCGTAAACTCACTCATAATTACTACGATCCCTAGCCGAGTTTTTAAGTAGTTTCACAGCATGGTTCCTATTGTATCTCGTTAACTCTACCCCATCAGAACCCCCCGATGTTTAAAAAAGTGTGTGATATGGGGGTACAGCACTCAAGCTAATAGTTAACGGCGCATTTACAACGTTTTACTGCGAGGTCAGAAAAGTATGCGCTAATTCGCTAAGAATCTGGTTAGAGATTAAGAACGATATAACATATTAGCACTTGAAGATTTGTAAGAAAAAACGGTAAAATATCAGAATACGGTACCACCGCCAATAAAGTAATTTGGCCAGTTTCCGTCGTTTTTGGCAACTCTTGTTAATATTGCCATTATGTTCTTTTCAATTGTTCTGTTATGTTATTCATAAAATACAATAAAAACTCATGAAAGCCTCGATACCAGTATCACGTCTAATTAAGTAACCGAGAGGGCATAGAGCGCCGTTACACGGTTCATCAATGTGGGGTGAAGGCCTCGTCAGCGCTCGGCAGCTCTGTAGTTATTGTTTTTAATCATAAACAATAAAAAAACCCTCATTAATGTATCGGTATTACGTTTAATTAAGTAACCGAAAGTTATAATATAAATAGCAGTCATCAGTATAATACAGATGGGAAGTTCCTTTGTAAACAATCATGGCGACCGGAAATAAAGCGAAAGCGCAAAACAACTCCGCATTAATCCATCATGACGTCACAGAACGAAAGTCGTTGGTAAGAAACCGGTACCGTGTCCTAAAATTTAACAAAACAACAACAACAAAAAAAAAGACGTAAATAAATTTTAAACATTTGTTACGTTTTGTGGTGCGAGGACGGCTATGGTGATGCTGCAGCAGGTCCTGCAGTGTTCCAAGATATCTGCAAATATCTTTTACCTAGGTAAGTTAAAAAAAATAATAATAACTGAGAATGAAATATCAACGTTTCGAGAAGCTGAGCTGCTATCTTCAGGAAGTGACTGAAATGAACCAGAAAGGAAACACGAAAGCGCTTCTATTTACACGAATCTGTACCCTCTATTGACTGGAAAGCTTGACGAAAAAGGATTAGATAAAATTCGGAAGATATTGTGGAGGGAGGATATAGAACAGGGTTCCCACTTGCCTTGGAGAAAAAAATTCCCTGACATTTTCAAAAAAAAAATCCAACTTTTTCAAAAAAATTTCTGACTAATCGCAAACTAAACTTTGAATTGAACTTCGGTTTTGGGGAAAATAGATTCATATTCAAGCACTGGCGTACGCAGGGAGGGTGTTGATGGGGACTGTAACCCCCATTGCAATGAATTATTGTATAACGCAGAAATATGTGAATTGTATGGAATCCATGATGGAAGAATTAAAGAAGACAATTATAAAACACGCATACACATCCAAGAGAGGAAGAGTCCAGTACAATTTAATTTTTAATGAATTCTAACAGTATTCTCCATGCTAAACTGAATGTAGGAGTAGATTTTGGATCATTAACAATATTGAACATGTTCATTTTATCACTTTGCTTAGTAGTTCCATTTGGAACACAGTACTACTGAGATAATTTGGAAGTGTTTAATTCTATCTAACGCGCGGATAAATCGAACTTTTCCCACGGTCCGATGAATCGAAACTAAATTCTTTAAACTTTCCTAATTCAAATTCTTCGATAATTCAAACCAAATTTACGGTTCCTTCAGTTTCGAACTAACCAAGTTTGACTGTGTTACTGTGTCAATACCAACGTATTTGTAGGCATGCGCATTGCGTATGTGTAGAATTGTATATATTTAATTAAATATCCAGTTTACTTTTATATAATGATTAATTTACTTTTATACAATTATATAATGATTTTTAATAATCCATTAATACCATTTGAACTTAATTTCTACGAGTCCTTTTCAATACTTCAGAATCTTGACAGTTTAGTGAACACCTCCTTAGTTAAAATTAAGTCTGCGTGGACCCAATTCCTTAAACTTAATTTACTACATTAAGGTTTATTTGTATTCATTATTACCCCCTCCACCTTCCGTTTAACCTTTTTTAACATCAGTATTAAAAACTATAACTGATGTCGGTCTTCTGATTGGTTGGTTGTATTTTTATGGAGCAAGGACACTGGTCATTCCCGGACTTCTAAATTGATGTATTTTCGATTATACGAATATTTCGGTATACTGACGTAGGCTCGGTCGCAACTGATTCAGATACTATATGGAACAACTTTAACAGATGGTTAGATTTTTATAGAACAAGAACAGCAAAGGTCAGCCTTCCGCAAAATTTTAATAGAAATTTTAAAAAATGTAAATTTCTGTATACAAATGTAAAAATATAATTTCATATGTATATTTAAAAACCATTTAAAATGAGTATATAATTTATTTTATATATATATATATATATAGTTCGTAGTTCTTCAGTGAAAGGAAAACAGAAGTCATGCTGTTTCCTGATTTGCAGTTCTTCGAGGAATTTAAACTCCTGATTCAAACGAAACCAAATCCACCAGAAAAATGGCACAAAACCACTGGGAAACCAGTCGAACTCGGGTTAATGCCATAGTAGACGGACGCGTTACCATTACACCATCATGACACGACGCAGTATACCCACATTTCCCCCCAGAATTTAAACTTTTTCATTATCTAGTAAGCAAAAGCAATTAGTAAAAATAGTTAAGGGAAAAAATATCTGTTAATTCCTATTAAAACACGAAAAATATCTGTAAATTCCTATTAAAACACGAAAAATATCTGTAAATTCCTATTAAAATACTCTATTTGCTGCAACCATTTATATTAACAGGTTTTGTTTACTGTCGTTGACTTAATTTTATTAACCCCACCCCCCCCAAAAAAAAAAAATTATTAACTTGTTTCAGATATGCTGTTGCAAGATACGCGTTTGCACATTATCTTACATT
Source organism: Dysdera silvatica (assembly GCA_006491805.2). Taxonomy (NCBI): domain Eukaryota; kingdom Metazoa; phylum Arthropoda; class Arachnida; order Araneae; family Dysderidae; genus Dysdera; species Dysdera silvatica. The sequence continues at coordinate 12,891,937 of QLNU02003225.1, read as the reverse complement.
TTGTATTTACTTTGTCCAAATACGACATAATTTAGCACTCAACATGAATCCACTGTTTTGTTTTTTTTTTAGATATTTCGCACTGTTTGGAACAGAGTGTTGCATATAAAAAAATAATAATAATGCAGTGCACTTCCCGAAAATTCGTGCGAATGATAATACACTATTGTTCGAAAATTTGGAGCACCAAATGTTATTTGGTGTACCAAACCGTTCACGAACGAATGAATCAATGACCGTTTTTGCCCATCTCTCATAAACGAGCAGAAACCTGTTCCGAGATTCAGTTAATGAACGATGGGGCGTACCGTTTCTAGCAGTAGCGTCGTGTAGAGGGTGCCACCGGGGCTCAAAATTTCTTTCTTTTCTTTTTGGTTTTACGGCTCAAAGACTACAGTGGTCATGCTGCGCCGGGACCTACTGTTTTCCGAGGAATCCGAACCTCTTAAGGCCTAGGGAACCAAACCCCGGACTACAGTGAGCAGTGCGATCTTTATGAGATCTCTGAGTAAGCGTTCTTTTTGCACTGCTGGGAGTCGAACCCGGATTAGCCGCGCAATAGGAGAACGCGTTACCACACTGCGCCACCGCAGGGCCTCAAAATTTCAATATTGGACTGGTGGTAGGAAGTGCTAACGGGTTTAGAGGGCGTAATACTTGACTTCGGCTCTGGCAACCCACAGTTTTTAGAAAGCCGCAGTGGGTAAAAACAAAATCCGATCACCGCCCATTATTCCCGTTCCTAAGGACGTACAAAAAAAAAAAAAAAGACGTGTCGGTAGACTCGGAATAATGTCTTCTACAAATAAATGTGCATGTCATTTGCATAAGGGGCCATCTTCATATTAAATTTTGGACCAACTCGATTTTTTTTAAAGGGTAACAACACCCACTTTTTGGATTCTGATTCTCCAGGTCAAAACACCTAGATTTCACATAAAATTTATATATTTTACTTAAGCTTTTGGGGAGCTATGATTGTTTGAAATTTCGAGCTTCTAATGTTAAATTGCTGCTGTAATTTTTCTTTCATAGTTTCCGAAATAATCAGCCTATCCTACTAATTCATGTTGCATATTGTAGCACTGAATAACCCAAACAAAACATATACCATCACTTATCTCTAAACAAATATTTAATATTAATTATGAAATTCATATTTGAAAAAAATATGAATATAAACGTGGGTGAATTTTAACGACAATCTGTTTAGCAGTCTCAGAAACCTTAGTATGTGAATTTTTACTTCATTCCCTTTAGTATTTGTTTAAATACAGACCAATATTGAAAATTGCATCATTTTGAGGCTTTTTAGGGACCATTCATCAATTGCCGATGGAAACTGCTAAGGAGAAAGCTATCAAAATTGCAGTGCGATGCAAAGTTTGGGGCTATTGTGCAACGTGTGGAACAGACATTTTTATTGCATTTGTGCTTAGAAAAAATCACAATTTAAAGTGTAATGAAAAACATGAAAGTCGATTTGATTTATCGAACTTATCCATGCGTACTAAGTCGTTTTCTGGTATAAATTAACTTTGCATTTAATATTATATACGCTTTTTATATAAAAAAAAAATTTAAAGCGATTTCTAATGTAATATTACCGGGTTCTGGAGATAGGTCCAGACCCATGGAACCCCTTTATTTACGCCACTGATGCTGCCCCTAAAATTTAAGGGCCTCAGACCCCACACGCCTTTAATAATAAGTTTTTGCATTCAATATGCCATATCAAGTAAATAGAAAATTCTGCAGTATGCGTAACCTTCATTTTACGTTCTGCCATATGGAGACGGACCCCAAATGGTTTCTTTTTAATATCCCCCGTATTTATGATCAAAATTTCACACAAATTTAAATTTACCATAATACCGACACGGGGAAGCTCATGATGACATAAAACATGGGTATTGCTTTTTCATTTTTCGGAAATAATAAACAATTAAATATGAAGACGACCCCTTATGCAAATGAGGTGTACATTTATTTGTAGAAGGCACTATTCCGAGTCTACCGACATATTTGGTTTTTTTGTACGTCCTCAGGAACGGGAATAACAAGTAACGCCTTTACAGTAATCAGGGCCTGATTACCGTACAGGCGTCCAAAACCCGGGCTTTGGGGGCCTGATTACCGTACAGGCGTCCAAAACCCGGGCTTTGGGCCCCGCAATTTTAGGGGCCCCCAGAAAAGCCAAAATATTACTTCATTTTTATATATAAATTTTTTACTTTTACCAAGTCTTTTCCTAAAAAATAAAAAAAAATTGCAGAGCAGTAGCATTGTACATTTGTTATTGTAGTCTTACCTCCCAATAAAGGATACCCACGGGACAAGATATTTTGCCTCTAAAATGGAGGTGTCCCTACTTTGGAGGTACATGTGTCGATATATAGATATTCTACGGTTTCGTTTACTTTTTGGTTTCACGGCTCAAAGACTGCAGTGGTCATGATGCGCCGGGACTTACTGTTTTTCGAGAGATCTGAACCTCTTAAGGCCTAGGGAACCAAACCCCGGTTATTCTACGGATCAGAGTAATCGTCCCTTATTTGTAGGAATCCCTTACGAAAGGTAACACTGTATTTACCTATCCAACTTATGATGGGACCAAGTCTGCAATGTCCCCCCCGAAATGGGTTCAGCTGAGGACATTTCCAAATTTCCGTGTGGATAAGGGCCCCAAATAAGGCATGATCGGGCCCCGCGGGCGGTGATCTTTTTTTTTACTCACTGTACCTCAGACACATAGTTGCTTCTTTTTCAGATGGCATCAATAAGGACGAATATGTTGATTTCGTAGCGCGATGTATATGAAAGTTACTTTTACACTACGTTACCAAACCTAGCAGAAGGGTTTTCCAGAGCAAATTGAGAGATACGCGCGGGAGGTGCAGAGTTAACATGTACGTTTTTCCGAAGATGCTCCAGGTATTCCGGAGCAGTTAGCAGCTATGTACTCAAGCTCGTAGCTATACACTTGTTACAGGGGAGGGGGGGGGCTTAGAAAGCTGCAGACGGAGCTTAAAATTCTTTAATATTTTAATGTATTTTATTAATATATTCAATAACACTAAATATCTAAGTAGGCTATTATATTTAACGTTAATAAATAAATTTCTTAACTTAAATTTTGCATTAAGACGAATTTTAGTATACACCTCTCTGTAACTTCCACTATCCTTATTATAAAGTATATGAAGATTCAAACGTATATAAAAAAACACGTTATATACACAAAATCTACGGTAGAAAGCTATTTTGAATACATTTTTAACGTTAAAGAACAATTTCCATTGTCATGTACAATTTCGTACAAAACAAAAAATTTAAAAGAAAATTTTACACTATTTTTGGAAATATTTTCCAGCAGTAGTTAGTGCTGAATACATTTTCCAGTGGGGCTCAGTCGTTGCCCGTATACGGCTCTGTTTATACTACAGTCTAATAATTATAAGTTGTGAAAGCATTATTGAATAATTAATAACATCAGTAGCATATTAATTAATTAATAATCCTATTAGGACACAGAGACACGAAGTGAGAACATTATGTTCAGTACATGGGGCCTATGATTGGAGTAACTAGCTTCAATTTTTAAAGACTGTTTATGGCCCCTAGCCCAATGTACATATTGTTGTAATTATATTATTATATGTTATATATTGTTATTATATTATATTGTTATTATATTATATTGAGTTATTATATTATATATTCTTATGTTATATATTGTTATTATATATTGTTTTAATTGTATTGTTACATTCAGTTGTAATTTTTATTTTCCTAAGGAGCTAATTTATATGTAGCCCCTCCCCTTTAATTACGACAATAAGGCTGACAGATAATTACACTTTCTATCACATGTAAGGTGTTGCTATGTGGATTTTAAAGGTCGTTATGTGGATTTTAAAGGTCGCCCTTACATATGGGCGTCGGCAGAATTTTTTGTAGGGGTGGGCAAAGATTACTTCAGCAGAAATATAAAATCTCCATTCAAAAATACTATAATTAAATTATTTAATTAAATAGGTATTTAATTTGCTTAATTAAATAATGAGACTATTTAGTTCAAATAGAATAGAGAGGTTGCATATTTTTGCTGTTGAGAATTTTTTAAATCCAAGGGAGGGCAAGTGCTTACTCTTGCCCTATGCTGCCAACGCCCATGCCCTTGCATCTGCACATATGCGTTTTAGTTTATAATTACTATAGCACTTTATTGAAATTACAAAACTTACCCAGCATGGCAATCTCGTATCCATCCGGAGCTCTCAACATACGACGTGCCCATGCGGACCTCACCACCTCTAAATCATATTCGGATCCAGACACCAGAATCGTACTTGGTGATAAACAACCTTTATATTGCAAGTTTCTCACACATTGAGTCAAAGTCGGATTCCAGTAGCAATCCACGTTCACCCGAATCAGTCCTTTGAAAAGGTCAGGACCAGGACAATTACCTGGGGGTCCAGGACCCTCAGGGTCGGGATCGAAACTTGAAGAGGAATCATTTCTGGATCGAAATTTTGATCCGTCCTGTTCAGGATCCACATGTTTCAACACAATGCCCATGCTCTTTCGTACCAACGTATAAGATTCTGTTTGCGGAGACTTGAGATTTTTTCTAGTTTGAGACATCGTTTGTGCTCGGTTAATGCACCATATAGGCTTCGCCAAGATCAGTAAGGACTAATCGTTCCCAAAGCAAGTAAACACTCAGAATATCCACCGAAGTCTGTTTCCTGTACAATTTTGTAAGAAGACGGAAAATCAACAGCTTGGTGATTTTCATCTACAACTTCATAGACACTTTTCCAATGGTAAGATTGTGGTGGAACTTAAAAGTAGTATTTTGTAGATCTTCATTATCGGCGTTGTAGTTAATGGAAAATTCAACTGCAATTTTTCATTGAGTCCAAATCTCTGGAAGAAGGGAATCCAAGAATCCCAATACACTACATGCAACTTTCTCCAAACTGCAAATCAGTCGGTTTTGCGAATGTTGACAAAGACACCATTTTGGAATACGAATGGCAGCATATTACTGCTTTATTTTCCAAGACATAAATCCAAGTTAAATTTAGACTTCACAAAAACATCTTGCTACGAAAGTATTACGAAAATTTTCCCCTCCGAAACGCGATCTAAACAAAACTTCGGCTTTTCATCCACACAGTTTTCCGAACAGCTTCATGATGAGGACCTCGTGCTAAAAATTTAGTTTGTAACCATGTAGATTCACACACACGCCGAAAGAAGTAGATGCCACAATAGCCTATAAAATTATTTCTATATATTTAGAATTCCCAGAAACAACTGTTCGATACACCGTTTCACAATTCAGGGTCTTCACCTCAGCGCAGAGAAACTCGTTCTGTTCTGAACACCGTCTGCTAAACGTAACTTGCACGTGCGGCAGCAAAAAAAGTAACTGAAAAGGTGCGCTTGCGCAGACGACTCTCAGCAAAAAAAAAATAAAAAAAACCCGTTTTGCGGTCTCGAGTTCCTACCGGAACTAAAACGTTTGCCATTAGCTTTCTTTTCTGCGTCTTTACTCGTTTTTGACAATTTTTTATGAATTGCAAATTGACAATGATAGCACATTGTCTTTTTGGTTATTCCGTTTCCTTTGCGCCATTATGGCTGTAATTGGATTTAGATTAGAAACATTTTACGGTACCTGACCGATCATAAAACCACATACACCTGTCGCAACACGTTTGTCAGTTTAAGCAACGTTTATCAACTGCTCTTTTGTGTTAGGTGAATAGATGAAAATTTATCTCGAACACAATGGCTATAAAAAGTATAATTTAGATCACGTGATTGTGTAAAATACATACAGCGATACTTTAAGCATACGACACATTGCGTTCCAAACTGTCGTATAGTAGATCATTATTTCTATTTAGATTTATAGGTACCCATAATGCTTTAATGTCCTTTTTTTTTTAACTGGCATATAATAAGCAGAGCCGACGAGAGGGGGGCAGCAGGGGCTGCATCCAGGGGACCCGGACGAAGTCTAGGGGCCTGCGCTGGTAGGGACCTATGCTGTGGACGGTCCGGCCCAGGGAGGGGACATAGGGCCGGTCGAAGTGAACTTCAGGTCCCCGCTTTGGCTTTTGGCGCCTCTGATATTAAGTTTTTCCATTTCTGTAATGAGAGAAAGGTCGGAGACGAGATTTACGACACCTTTGTCGGTTTTGCAGTGTTATTAATTATTATTAATTAATTAATAATCCTATTAGGACACAGAGACACGAAGTGAGAACATTATGTTGAGTACATGGGGCCTATGATTGAAGTAACTAGCTTCAATTTTTAAAGACTGTTTATGGCCCCTAGCCCAATGTACATATTGTTGTAATTATATTATTATATGTTATATATTGTTATTATCCAATCCCAATCACTTTTTCAAGAGTTAAAATCTAACGTAGCGTTTCTCAACCGCCGGCCCGGGGCCCGGAACTTATATCGATTTTACCCAGCTGCGAGAGATTCTCCGGGAATTTTTCATTTTAGTTTTTTAGGCACTTTTTTTTTATAAATAAATATTTTATTGTGGAAATATTCCGAGGAAAAGGGTAGTCGCGAATGCATCGAAAAGCTCGTGCCCAGAACGCCTAAATAACATCTGTGTAACAACTGGCAGTGACCAAGCCGTATATTTTTAAGTACGTGAGTATTCGTGAATGATTGAAATCTTTCAGCATTCAAGAAAGGGTATACCGTAGATTATGACCCATCGTAAAAAGTGCCTGCAAGCTAATTACAATAATATGCGGTGCATCCTGTGTTGTTAAAACTGAACAAAATAACGTATGTATTGCAAACGCCAATGACCAGTCAACAAGGTAGTAAACTAGGATTGATTGATTGTTTGGCTTTTTTATGGCGCAAGAGCATCTGGGCTATACTGCGCCAACTTGGAAACTAGGTAGTAAACTAGGAAAGTGTGTATTAATAGAAGGAATATAATGTTAATATTCTTTATGGTTATGTCATAATTAATTATTCATACTTATAGTTTAACGTATGAACTTTAAAAACGGAAGAGATTTACGAGTAAATTTGTTGAGACTGGACTCTCATCTTATAAAAAGAGAACTTTCCGGGCCAAGACCGTAGCCAAGATTTAATTTCGGGGGTTCATAAATTTTTACAGCATGTATCGATACAATTAAAGCATGCAAGGCCGTAGCCAAGTCCCATTAAAAATTTAGTTTCGAGTGGGGGTGGGGGCGGTCTCTAAGATCCCCCCTCTGGATACGTATACCCTCTGGTATGCTCCGGGCCCTCGTCTTGTAAAAAAAAAAGAATTTACGGGGCCGCAGTCGCATAAAGGTTGAGAAACACTAATCCATCGGATCACCAAACTCGTAATGTTTTTTTTAATTATATTCGTAAATAATCTTGAAAAAGGAAATTTCGCTCCGGTTTGCTTATGATTCCGCCGGGTTTCTGGACATTTGCCCCTTACCCCTGAGTGAGGGTGCCGCGTTTATGAGTGAAGGCAGTGTAAACGTTTCCGCTTTTCATTTTGCTTTGTTTATAATACTTGTAACAAAAATAACACGTAAAGTATGTGTAGTCTGAAGTCTGCCTTTGTGTCAGTGGAGTACACCAGCATCAGAAAATATAATAATTTTGATCCCAGTATCCAATGCACTAGATCTATACCTTCGTTTCACTAGAAGTAACTGTACTCTTACTAATATCGAAGGCACAGTTCCGAATGAAATCGGGAGGGTACAGAAAGATAAACTAATGTATATGTGGTCTCTATTAATTATATAAGGGGTCTAGAGAAAGCTAACGGTACTACGGTACTTACTCTGAATCACAGGAGTATTCAGAAAGTTCATAAGGGGAGGGGAGGGTTACAGGCCTACGATGGAACGAGTTACAGAGGTACAACTCCGTATATTCAAATGTACGTATATATATATATATATATATATACAATATTTCATTGCAGTGGGGGTTATAAACCTCGTCAACCCCCCATGAGTACGCCAGTGTTCAAGACCCTCTATATTGCATGCACCAGTACATCATTAATATTGAATTGCACTGATATAATAAATTATATTTTATGCAAATGAATGAATACAAGTACTGTAATAATACAAAAATTATAACAGTATATATATATATACATTCATAGAAAACAATTATTTTTATATTATGATATAAATTGGTGTTTTCACAATTACCTTCTTTGAATATGCGTATGTTCGTTAGAACTGGTAAATTTCTTTGAATAATTAAAAACGGAGATTTTTAATTCGCACACAGTTATTGCAAGTATCTTTATATATAGTAGTGAATATAGTAGTGTATAGTAGTGAGTTCCTCATTCGTCTAGCGGTCCAAGACACTCCGGGCTAAACGGAGGGACCCTGGTTCGAATCCAGGATGGGGAAAGCGTCTCTTTTTCTCCAAAATTACATAAGCTCTAGTTTGAGCTAATTAATACGTGGGTGGCAAAAATTATAGTGTATATAGTAGTGAAACTTGGACCATTCCAAAAAAAATATTAAGAAGCAGAAATGGATCATTGACGAATATATTGCAACAAAACTAGGTTGGACAAAGAAATAAAAATGAATTTCGGGCATGGTGAAGATCACTAAAAGTATAGAAGGAAGAATAGTTACATGCAGGCAGACATTATTACATGTAGACTGACATCGTTACATGCAGGCTGACTTTGTGACATGTAGGCAGATATTGTTACATGCGGACTGAACATTGACATTGTTACATGCAGACTGAACATTGATATTGTTACATGCAGACTAACCATTGACATTGTTACATAGAAGAAAACATTCAGGTAAAAGCAGATGGCAAGAGCATGTAAATAGACTGGGGAATGAGAACTGGGAGAAGAAAATGTTGGATTTTAAGCCGGAGGGATGGAGAAGAGGGGAAGACAAACTTCCTAAGACAAGGATGACATATATTCAGAATTGGATTAAAAAGAGAAACATCGCTGCTTATGCATATTGACGCAGGATCCAATGATTCAAGACGCAACATGTTTAAGGATATCCCGGAAGGGTAAAAGCCTTTGAATGGAATTGAAGAAAAAAAAAATGCCAGAAGAAAAAGTACTTAATCAACATGCACCAATAAATACTATTTAAAAAGAGAACATCAAAACAAGCAACATTTAATGATGCATGTTGATTACTTCTTCTTTTGATATGCTTTGATGTTCTCTTTGTTTACAGTATGCATGATATACTAATGACAAAAATATGCTTTATATAGAAGCATATATATGCAAAATATGTACAAAAAGAAACAGTCAATGAAATTGTCAGTGTAAAACGCACATCAATTCAACGGTCATACGAAAAATTCAGTTGATTTATGAGTCTAAAATTTTCCTAAAGATAGTTCAGAAACCGATAATTAAATATCAGTGACTATTACCGGATTACTGCTTTCTGAGCATGCCAATTCTAGCAGTGTGTTTTTGTGTATAAATATATAAACTTTTAAAAATCACATATCTAAAATTCGTAAATATTTTTACTTTTAAGACAACTACGTTCTTAGATTGTATTCTATTTATGATATATATAATTAAAGTTCCAGTTCATTACCAAAGTTTGAACTTACTGTATGATAAAAGCAATGGCTCAATTTTTTTTAACTTACTATAAATGATAAAAACTCACGTCAAAAATAACCTTTGTTTTGTAAATAACAATGAACAAGAAATTTATTATTCCAGATAATTCAGTGTAGCACTACGCTAGACACTACTCAGTCTAAGATAATAAGAAAAAGCCAACGCTGTAAGTGTAGCAAAGTTAACGTTACTACTCATTTAATGTTGACTGCTACTCATCAATATAAGTAATTAATTATCTTAAGGCTAATGATATTTGCAAGCTACAGACATGTGATATTGAAAATCGTTTTGATTCAACGCGATGGGTTACCGGCCGTCGGTTATGGACCAAAGATATGAAAGCTGAAAACAGCAATACAGAAAGTGAAAACAACCCGAAGGAACATGGAAGAGTACATGCTTGAAATAACTAGAAGGGATCAAAGCAAAAGTTACCTGGATGACAGCAAACAAGGGTAAAAGACACCATTGTTAAAAAAAGAAAAAACAACTGAAACAGCAATGGGTAGAGCACAATGGATGATCCGGAAAACTTTCAAGAGATGGGCGAATTGTTTCCCATTCCTATTTTTATCAAAGTGTCGAGTATATTTCACTTTATTTTTCATGATATAATCCCAGCTCAAAGTGGGGGGGACGATCGCCCCATCCCCCCCTCCTCGGGTCCGCCATTGGCAGAACATATGGCAAGAAGAACTGATCCACGATGGATAATCGAAATTCTCAACCGAACTCCAAAAGACGATCAAAGCTAGAAGAAAAGTTCTCAGACTAGATAAGCGGATGAAATAAGAAAACAAGTTGGGCAATATAGAAATGAATGGCTCAGTATTGATGTATGTGAAGCGCACTTAAAAAGGCCGTCATCCAGCAGTGAATAAATAACGTTTAAGTATGATGATGATAGTGAGGTGATGAATAAGCCATCTAATAGCATAGTTATTTTAATTTTATGACAAAAAGTTATTAACATTTAAATGTGCACAAGGATGTTATGCAACCAATAATATGTATTAATCTTCTTTCTGTTTTTAAGGCTAAAAATAAAATACCTAAATTTGGCAGCTTCAAAAGTACATTCCGACTGACATTATTACATGCAGACTGACTTTGTTACATGCAGGCAGACATTATTACATGCAGACTGACTTTGTTACATACAGGCCGACATTATTACATGCAGACTGACTTTGCTACATGCAGGCAGATACTGTTACATGCAGACTGATTTTGTTACATGCAGGCAAATATTGTTACATGCAGACAGACATCGTTACATGCGGACTGACTTCGTTACATGTAGGCAGACATTGTTACATGCAGACTGATATTGTTACATGAGGACTGAACATTGACATTGTTACATGCAAACTAAATATTGACATTGTTACATGCAAACTGAACATTGACATTGTTATATGCAGACTGAACATTGACATTGCTACATGCAGACAAACATTGACAATGTTACATGGAGACTGAAGTAAAAACGATATGTGATATTTATTGTTATGATTTTTTTTTATATGTTGAGGAATATTATTCTAGAATTGTTAGGGCAACTACGGGGTATTAAGATTAGCTTACCCCCCTTAGAAAATATTTAGCTCCCCTAGTAAAACTAAAATTACAAAGGAATGTCATGCGTGGAATCCTGGAGAAGCTATAGTCTCCTCCCACAAGACGTCGAGGCTAGTTACGCCACTGTCTATAATACGAACACTCAAATTATTAGAGAAAAGCTTTTATATATATATATATACACATACACTAAAGCAATGTTAAGCCCTCAAGGACAGGTGAATTCCAAAGGCGAAAATTCGGGGAATTCGGAACTCACCAGACCAGCAAATTATCGTGTTTACAAACGCCGAAAGCCCGCGAAAAAATTAACCAATAGGTGAACAAAGACCTCTTTTTCGCAGCGTGGGAGGGCAGTCAGTGAATCTTTGATGCTGATCTATTCCTTTTACATCCCTTATAGTGGAATTTCGCCTTTTTCTCTCTTTTTCATACTGCCTTGCTCAAGTCAGGTTTTCGAATGTCTGGGTAGGGATTTGGGGGGCAGCGAATGAAAAAAAACAAAACTTGATCTTTAATCTCCGTTCAAGGACGTCTAGAAAGCAAGTGTTGTCTAGATTCTTTTAAGCCTTCTTCCTCTCTCTTTTTCTCTTAAATCTTGAATTTAACACAAAAAAGAAATCCCTTTTTACGTGCATAAGCCAGCAACATCTGCGTAGCAATTCAAAACACATGGGGGCTCAAGTGGCTTTAAAGAAGATTATGTGATGCGACCTCAGAAAAAATAATGCGTTCTGATATCTAATGGGGGTGGGTTTGAACTCCCCTTTCCTACGTCATTGTCTAGCAAGTTCGTCCAATCTAGAATCAGTGAAACCTCTGGAGATCGTCTCTAAATAAAAGACACTTATCATTCACGGATAATAATATTTTTCACTGCAACGTCTGCGGTTATGTATACTACCATCAGTGGTGAAACTAGTTGCGAGCAGGGGCGGACTGGGTTCTCTCAAAGGGCGCATAGCTTGGATTATAGGAGGGCACGAGTCCTATAGCCTATGAGGGCGCACCGGCCCAGTCCGCCCCTGGTTGCGAGGTATGGAGTAACTAAAGCTGCCGCCCCAATGTACGGCACATGGTATTATTTTTATTTTTCTACGGGGGCTAAATATTTTAGGAGTGGTCAAAGCCGTCTCTAATCCTGCCAATAACACCCATGGTTGCCATATAATTATTTTTTAATTATTTCCACACTTTTTCAAATCACCAATCCATTTTTTTTTCCTAGCGCCAACTAGCTGATTGACCGAACGCCACTTCAAATAAACTGGAGGGATCAATTTTAATATTAATAAAAATTAGTTATTAATCAAAATTATTATTATTAATTAAAATTATTAGTTATTAATTAAAATTATTAGTTAAGAATTAAAATTACAGTTAAGAATAATTAGTTAAGAATTAAAAATTATTAGTTATCAATTAAAATTATTAGTTATTAATTAAAATTATTAGTTATTAATTAAAATTATTAGTTATTAATTAAAATTATTAGTTATTAATTAAAATTATTAGTTATTAATTAAAATTATTAGTTATTAATTAAAATTATTAGTTATTAATTAAAAAACACTTTCAATATTAATTAAAAATTATTCCCGACTTTTTTTTTAAGTCAGTCAAAATTAATTTGTCTAGCTAAAATGTGCATAGAAAAAATGCACTAGTTCAGAGATCTCCAAACTTTTTTTTGCCGTTAACTCCTTCACGAATTCTTCTCAACTTTTTATCGACCTCCCTATTTTACAATTGCAAAAATATAGTGGAAGAAACCGAAAAAACACCCTTATATGGTTTATAAATTGTCTATTTTTCAGTGTTTATTATTGATATCTAATATATAATCACATCTAATTAGATACCTTAGAAAAATACTTTTATTAAATCGGTAAAATTGACACATTATTAATACGATGGATGTGGTTGGCGTCTCCTGGAAAGATTAGCACTGATGTGAGTTCAAGATTAGTAAGTTTCAGGACAAAATCGCACGCAATTCATCGTCTAACTTATTTCTTTATTTTATTACGGTGGAATTAATATGGCTGAAGCCAGATTTAGCTTTATAAAAGCTTTGAAATGCAAGAAAAAGACTTTAAACATTCACCATGTTTACATAAAACTGCGCAGACGTTATATTAGTTTTGTAATTAACTATTTTCCATCGATCCCTAGTAATGGCATCTCAACCACTCTGGGAATCCCTGCTATGAATAATATTAATTGATTATGAGTAAACAACTGAAAATTTTGCTCAAAAAAGAGCGAGAAAAGGAGATTTTTAATATAAATCATAATTTGTATATCATAAATGAAAGTTTTATATTCACAGGTGTGATTGTAAATCTAAACCAGATTCCCTGAACGTAACAGAAAATTCCCTGAAAAGTTGCATAATGTATTTGGTAAAGAAACTGATATAATAAAAGCAATCAGACAACTTTGAGCGGTTTGTTAGATTATTGGTACATGAGCCGGCTTTCGGCTGCGCTAAAGGGCAGCCTTCATCAGATGTATATGGAGCGAATCGAACATACAGCAGATAATATAATTAAGGAATACAAATGGGGAAAAATTAATGTAAAAGAAGTAAGAACAAAGATAAAAATAAGATAAGGAGGTTATAGGCTTAATGAAGGGGGGTGGCAGACTACAACTCATATTATTCCTATGTTAAATATGCAGAATTTCATTTGAATGGAGGGGGGGTAATACAATCCCCAAAAATCCCCCCTGGCTACGCCTATGGGTATATATGCTTATTTTGTTTTGAGTGAATCTTAATTTAAAAAATAATTGGTATAATAAAAGTTTGCCTTTTTTCTTATATCCTTAAAATAATTACATGGATTTCATTTGTGCTAGAAGGGGCCCAGAAAAAACTTGGTCGCGGGGGCTGTTACGGCAAGCCTCCCGTGTTTCCTAATATCGCTAACGCCCTCTATGTACGCGTCGTCATCGGCGTCTCTTCTTCGGTCAGAGCCGAAGCGTGTAACACTCTGAAAAATCTGAAGACATTATGTTGAAAAAAAAGACTGTTTTTGTTACTTTGTTTGTTTGTTTTACGGCTCAAAGACTACAGTGGTCATGCTGCGCCGGGACCTACTGTTTTCCGAGGAATCCGAACCTCTTAAAGCCTGGGGAACCAAACCCCGGACTACAGTGAGCTGTTTTTGTTAATACAGCCCATTTACTTAGTGGTGGTTTCGTTAATCACAAAATCTCTAGTAAAAGACAGTGCCTACAAAATTCTAATCAGGCCATTGGTATATAGGCGTGGAATCATCTGGGCCCGTAAAACCCGAGTGCCATCAATAATTTGAGCTAAATTACAATTTTACACATATCGTAATGTATAAATGTGTATAACATGTGCTTCAATTTTGAACGTTAATATTTACATGCAATTTTAAAAAAATTTTGACATTAAATGCAAGCTATACAGGATTTCAAATTCTTTCTTATTTTTTGGTCCACTGTTATTGTTCGTTTTTCGTTTCATTCTCATTTCTTCTCTTTCACTCTTTACTTACAATCGCCCATTCATTAATATTACCCTCGAAAACTCTCGACAGCATGTGATTGTGAGATTTAATGGCCATTGTTGTTCAGCCCACTGTGTATCCAATTATTGTAGTTTATGCTTGGTTATTGAAAAGATAGGTGGTGCATTGTATGACTGGAACAACACAGAGGAAGCTCGCAAATGTATCACATCGGCCAACGCCCTTAAAAGCCAAATAATAACTTCCGTTATAAGTGAATGTGGAAAATAAAATCTATGAAGAACAAGGGAGGAGCACCAAACGGAGAACGGATCTATAACGATAGGCCGATCCATCGCCAAATTGGCGTAAAATCCATCTAAATGAGATGCATTTGGCACGAAATATATATCTTTGTCCCACATGATAACAATAATTTTATTCAATTCGATGTACAACATATTTGATACATAATGTAAGAAGTATAAAAGTTATAGAAATGTAAGAGAAGATCTATATTAAATTATTTTAAGTTTTGGGTTAGAAATGGAAGAGAATATAAAGCTGTTTGTTTGTTTGGATTTTTATGGCGCAAGAGCATCTGGGCTATACTGCGCCATATAAAGCCGAAGCTTGTTACGAAATTCTCTTCCAGAATGCGGTGATGCTGACGAAAAAGAAAAAGTAGATTTTATGGTTCTGAATTATGCTTGTTCTAAAGAGTTCAGTTGTTGTATATCTTTAGCAGAGGGACGTGAAAACCATTGTAATAACTTAAGAACAGACTGAGCGTCGTTTTTACGAATTAATGAGCAAGAAGTATTATTATTTTTTGGGATTTTCATGGGCCTCATTTGAGAAATTTGATTGATTGTTTGGCTTTTTTATGGCGCAAGAGCATCTGGGCTATACTGCGCCACAGAAAATTAAGATTAATAAAACTTGTGAAATTATCTGTTTATCAAAATGCTAGCCAGAAGGATATCTGAGAGCCAGCATGTGTAATCAGAATTTTGATTTTTAAAAAAAAAAGTTAAAATGTTAATACAAAAAATTTTAATTAACAAGTTAGTTGTACTATTAAGAGTTATTTATATAAAATTATACCATTATAGAATAAATTGCAAATTAAAAACATAATAGAACTCGAGGCCAAAAAATACAGAATAGCTTAAGGAGGAATAGGAGACGTAGAGATTCCATCCAGCAGCTATCACAAGTTTTCTTTAGGGAAAAAACGCAAATGCCATCGATTCTTTATGACGCACGTTTTGGAATATGTTTAATTGATAAGTGTTTCAGAAAAATAAAAGCAATTCATAAGCTTCCAGAAAGCAAACTTTTTAGCAAAATTCCGGTAAGTGGGGGTGGGTCCAAAAATCTTTCAAGGGAAGGACGATTTTTATTTCCGATTCCTGTTTATAGCCAAGTGTCCGATGCTTTTCATTTCATTTTCTATGATGTAACCCCAGCTCGGTGGGGGGTGAGATCGCCCATCCCCCCCCACACATTGGATCCGCCCTTAAATACCGGATTATTTTTCAAGCAGCGCTGGGAGTAGTCTGTACAGACGATGATAACCAGGGGCGGTTTTAGAGTAGGACGAGACAAGCAACCGCATAGAGCCTCGCGCAATACTTCATTAGTTGCACTGATTTTTATGAACTTCGGAAAACTTTATAGGAACATTCAAATATTTTTCATATTACAAAATAAATAAGAAATAACTTTGCCAGTAGCAATTTCAAATAGTGTAACAATTTTCTATTTAAAAGAAAGCAGGAAATTACTACAAAATACTACGCCTCTGCAACAACAACAACAAAAAAAAGTTTAATTTATAGCCTATAAATGGGTATCTCGCCATTTACGCCGACTATAGGGTTTGATTCTGAACGACAACGCACGCTGAAATCGCGGAGAAGAAGATTTATGCTTTCTACATCTTCAAGAGAGTTCACGTTATTTCAGCGGGCGCTTGAAAAACCAAATTATTTCATTTTTCTTTTTTTAAACATTTGATGCCACCACAGGATTTAATACATTCTGAGTGTTTTGAGTTACAGAGCTCGATGTAGGCTATTAATCAATCTCCACGCCTTGATACTTTGCCTTAGATTGCTATAAAAAATATAATTTTACTAATAATCCACGACTATTTAAATTATTGAAAATTTCATAGTTAATGGTAAATGCATTATTAGTAACATATACAAATAATGTTGTAAAAGTATCCCGTATTTTGGAAACGCGCGTCCTCGAAAAAGACCCATCAATGGAGGACTAAAAAAAAATTTTTTTTTTTTTTTTTGGGGGAGAAGCTGCCTTACTAAAGAAGTCATTGTCGCATAAATAATATATTGCAGTGGCAGACTGTGTCCTCCTCAGGCCGGCCAAACCTTGAACCCACCATTGGGGGCGAATCCTTGCCTATTCAGAGACGCGAGTCCCATTGTCCATGAGGGCGCATCTTCCCCAAGGCCAGCCGCCCAGTCCGCCCCTGATATACTCTAGAACGGACCCACTTTACACAGTTAAATACGGTTAAAACGACCTTGATTCAGAGGCCGCCCTAGAGTCTGCGAGACCCAAGGCAGGGTGAACTGCACAAGGCCCTATGCAATGAGACCCACATATAACGAGGAGCTTGGGACCAAAAAAAAACGTTCGCTAAATCCGACCTGTAAAAATCTTGGATATTAAAAACAATTGAATTCTATTGTACTTAATCCTTATACCAAACAAAATTTACATTTTCTTGGCTAAATAAAGAAACTCGTTAAATGTGCGCTAGCTATAAATGGGTCCTGCTGTATTTGAAAGCTTTTCTAGATGTTTTTGATTGAAAGGGGAGGACGATGGGGAAGAGAAGTAAATTCTTAAAAGAAAATGAAATACACTACATACTTATACAATAATTTCTGCCACCCACGTATAGATTATAGCTCAAACTAGAGCTTTTTTTTGTTTTGGAGAAAAAGAGTGGGTGGCAAACATTATTGTATAATAAATTCTCCACGAAAAACTCACAAAAATCTCGCCCCGGAGGCTTTTCTGTGTTGACCATATTTGGCAATTGTGTTATCCCTGTGAAGGGTAATAATATCATACATCCTTATATACGGAGAAAGAGAGCGTTGTTTCCTGTCCTCGTTCATTTAGTGGTCTAAGACACCCCAGGCTAAACGGAGGGACCCTAGTTCGTACCCAGGATGGGAAAAGCATCTCTTTTTTTTCCAAAACGAATAAATCTCTAGTTTGAGCTATAAGCTATACGTGGGTGGCAGAAATTATTGTATAATAAATTCCCCCACGAAAACTCACAAAAATCTCGTCCTGGAGGCTTTTCTGTGTTGACCATATTTGGCAATTGTGTTATCCCTGCGGAGGGTAATAATATCTTACATACATTACTTACAGATCATATATTTAAACACTAATCAATGGCTCAAATGTTTGTAACAGAATATACAAATACGTATTTAATTTGAACATTCCGACTTAGTTTTGCAGGCTTACTCGGTCTTCTTACCTAAATTGTTGCTTATGTCGCAATATTCTCGTTCGACATAAGCTCATTCAGACCTAAAATTGTTCGCGAATACTTCATACTCTTTGCTTACTTCATACGTCGATAGGGCTTTTAGTAGTTTGGGATGGGATCAATGGATTAACAAGACCTCCAAATAAATTACGTTTACACGTAGGTCTTAATAACTGAATAAGTAATATTTATTTATTTTTTTTAATCCGATGAAGTTACCTCGAAAATAAAAAATAACTAAATCAATCCAAACGTCTTACAACTGCTTATAAACTAAAATGCTTACAA
>QLNU02003225.1:12788685-12853564 GCA_006491805.2 Dysdera silvatica | reverse complement strand
ACAAAACAAGTAATATAAAAAAAAAAATTTTTAAAGTCGATTCCTACTTAGGTCAACAAAGAAAAATTTTATTTTAGTTACTTTTTATTAAATAATTACAATTAATATAAATATGTATATACATATGACAGAATCACAATATTAAGTGGCAAAATAGAAAGCGAATTTTCTTGCAATTTACCTTTTTCCTTTCTATAATATATTGAGCTACTGCCTGTTCATTTCAATTTTCATTACAAACTGCTAAAACTCTATTTAAAGTATTAAAAATTATTTGAAAATCAAATAAAAAAATGTTATGCTTCGACGAGATTCTATCCGAAGGCATGAAGATTCTATGCCTAAAATGAGGACGCCTAAAATGAAAACTAAAATTAATTAATTAAATTTAATTAATGAATTAATATTTGAAAAAACTGTATTAACATCAAGTGTCATCCACTACAAGTTTAAAAAAATTTATTTGAACTTGATTGGATGGATAGAAAGTATTTTATTAACGATTGAAAATTTGAACAAGATATATAAATATATATAGGGAGAGTGTGAGCTAATAGAAGGAATTGAAAAAAAAAAGTCATTGGCAGCGGTGGGATTCGAACCCACGCCTCCGAAGAGACTGGTGCCTTAAACCAGCGCCTTAGACCGCTCGGCCACGCTACCGTTGCAAACTTGATCTTAACAAGGCTACTTAAAGCCAAATTTTTTCTCCCCTATAAAACTAAAATTAATTAATTAAATTTAATTAATGAATTAATATTTGAAAAAACTGTATTAACATCAAGTGTCATCCACTACAAGTTTAAAAAAATTTATTTGAACTTGATTGGATGGATAGAAAGTATTTTATTAACGATTGAAAATTTGAACAAGATATATAAATATATATAGAGAGAGTGTAAACTAATAGTAGGAATTGAAGAAAAAAAATAATATTGAATGCACATGAAACATCTAATTTGTAATCATGATATATACGAAGTTTCGAGAAATATTACTTCAATGCGCTGCTCAAATAAAAGGGAAGAAAGGGAAAAATTGCGAAAAAAAAGGGAATTTTTTTTTCTCACATATAAAACTAAAATTAATTATTTAAATTTAATTAATGAGATCCCCTGGCGATGATGGTATTACATTAGATATCCTAAAAGAAGCTGGAGAATATGTAGAAGACATACTTGCAAAATTCTTTACCAAATGTCTTAACAGCGGTAACATACCAAACCAATGGGATTCTGCAACAGTAATTCTTTTGCATAAAAAAGGTGATAAAGAGGATTTGAAAAATTACCGACCAATTAGCTTGTTACCTGCTATTTATAAAATCTTCACAAAAGTGCTAACACATCGCCTGCAGAAAAAATTAGATGCAGCTCAACCAAGAGAACAAGCTGGATTTCGAAGTGGATTCAGTACAGTGGACCATATTCAAGTATTAAGAGAATTAATTGAAAGAACACATGAATATGAACTTCCATTGTGTGTTGCATTTATTGACTATGAGAAGGCCTTTGACTCTATTAAAACATCAGCAGTCATCAACTCTTTAAGATCAACAGACATTGAGGATGTGTACATTGACATGGTGAAACGTGTGTATAAAAATGCAAGTGCAAAATTTCGGTTACATAAAGATACCAAAACTATCAAAATTGGTAAAGGTGTGAGGCAGGGAGATACCATTTCTCCAAAACTTTTTACTTCAGCTTTACAGATGATTTTTCAGCTGATAAATTGGAATAACAAGGGAATAAAAATAAATGGTGAATATTTAAATCACTAAATCAGTCTACTGAACTTAGTTTTTACTGTCCAAATTTAGCTTTTTTCATTTTATCGAAATTAAGTTTCATCATTTATGTTAATTTCTATTTAACGAATTTTCCTTATAACGAAGTTTTTCAGAGGAACGATGGCAGTTCATTTTATATATATATAGTAGAATAACCACACTCATCCGAACTTCGCTTAAACAAAATTATCAGATCTTTTATTATTTTTATTTATACATTTATTCATTTTTTGTAGATATTCTTTCAATGCTTTCGGTAAGAATGTTATATTTGTATTCTAGTATACTTTGACCTTAAGAAGGAAGTAATAGGCATTGGTGCCGACGGCATGAAAATATTGGAGGGGACAATATGCCAGTAGAAGGCATTTTGTTTGAAATTGAAGGGGGATATGGAACCCTAACACCAACATTGGGGGACGGGTCCCCCTCTCTACCCCACTAACGACGTCTGTGGCAATAGGAATGGTAAATATCGGATATATAAAAAGGTGGTTACGTGCTTTACATATATATCTGTTTGCGCATATAATAGAAATATTGGAAATTGTAATAGGAAAATTTTTCTTACAGTCAAAATGAGTGGATTTTACATTCAAACAATGGTCGGTTAATTAAATGTGATATATTTCAACTTTGCATTTTTTTAAATTGCAAATTTTTAAAAAACAAAAAACAAAAAACCCACCTTTAATGTGTTATATTTTATATTAACCAGTAACTACTATGTACGATAGAATATTATAGCAATAATAATAACAATATATTAGTGTATTAATATATACATAGCTGCCATCTACTCCGAAATATCTGGAGCAACTCCGGTAATATATGCTAAATCCGCAAGCCCCTCGTAGGTCAGCATTTTCTAAAAGAAAACCTTTCTGTGGTTTATCGAAGGCAAATTTAATCAAGGCGAAACAAACAACATATGAAGCTTTAAAGGAGCGGAAAAAATAATGTATACATGTATGTCGCTGTTTTAAAGATTATGAAACCTAGAATTACTAAAATTAGAATCCAAAATAATTTTGAATCTCATTTAATTTTCGCTTTATTTAATCTGTGTGAATTGAACACTTTAAAACAATTCTTTGGTTCTAAAGCACAATTTCTATGCAGGCATTTTTATGTGTTAGCCAAGGTATAATAAACACAAGTATAGATTGTAGTCATAATGACAAATAATTTTATTTATTTTCCTATAAACCACATAAACATACTACGTTTGCTTCAAATATGTTTTTTTGTGTATTCGAATATATCGAAAAAGATGTAAATACACTTTTTAATGGAACATGTCAGAAACTTTTGTGATTTCAGCAGAGAGAGAAGTGAAAAGTTATTAAACTAATCAAATTGGAAATGTTGCAGTATAATGTAAATTTACCAAATGTTGTATGAGAGAAATGTGTTAAGTTAATATTATCATGCAACACAACAAAATTACATTTACTTTAAAATTATCGTCTTCACGTTGCATTCAAACAATGCTCTCGAAATCTTTTGCAATTCTTCTGAAAAGCTTTTTCAATGTTGGCAGGTACACATATGTAGAGCTTGAAAAATCGCAAATCGTATTTGCCAGATAAGACCGACACACATCCACCTTAAGAAGAAAACCCTAGAACCTAGTAAGAAAAGATTTGCGACTCCCCAACTACAAAAATCCAGTCGCCAATAACGACAAGGTTTGCATGACCCTGTATAAATATATACGTGTAGTGTAAAGATTTAAGTGTAATAATTAAAGGTCAGATGGTGTGATTAGAAGTGATGGATAATTATAAGAGAGAGGGTGGAAAAATATTAAATAATTCATGAAAGATTCATGTATTGAAATCGCGAAAACAACATACATATAATAGATAAACATGTATGAACACAGGTAAAAATTTGTGCATTACAAATATGTATCAAATGCAGCTATCTTATAAATAATAAGTTTTTACAGATATGATGCACTTTTTATGTTACGTATTAGTAAAAACACTGATGCACGTAAGTGTCTCAGACTATGAAATGTTTGGCTTTAGGAATGTGTTTTCTCGTGTAAAACAAAAATTATTTTATTTTTCATTTATATAAGTTTACATATTATTAACAATTAGTTTTGATTAACATTCGTGAAAGACAGTAATTAATTTCTAACTAAATTCGCGTATGTAATATTTCAAATCACTGTTGTCGTTTATTTGATTAAAGATCAAATACAATATAACATATTTAGTGAGCAACCCTACGTGAAAATTGAAAAAAAAAATCAATATAAAACGCAGTTAAAAAGTAAGGAAATGGGAATTAACACGACAATGTCATGGATAAAACATAAAAGAAGGTACTTCACCCTTTTTTTGCCGGGGGCAGTCAGTACTGACCAGATGAGCTACTTAGAAAACTCCTTTTGAATAGCCACATCTGTCGTTGAGATCAAAGAAGCGACAGTCTTTTAACGACCCTATGCTAAAAGTGGGAGTTCCTTGTAAATAACAATGGTTCCCTTTGAATATAAGCTCCAGTACCGGGCTCTGACTCTCTCATTTTTCTTTTTGATTCCGCTATTGGTGGTTGTTTCGTTATGCCAGTGTGGAATATGCATCGCTTGTCCAAAGAAATTACGAGAGACAGGGAGACGTGTTTAAAATGGTGCGAAGAGAATGGATTGTTACCCACAAGAAAGTTATATTCTCATGAGCATCAAATGAAATTAAATCTGAACAGATCAAACGTAGGAGAATTTCGCTGTCAAAAATCTCATGGAAGCGGAAAGAAAGAAGAATGCGTTGCCCGGGCCAAAGGCACAATCTTCTCAAATACAAAACTTTCTCCCCAGAAAGTTATGGTGATAACGTACTGCTTTTCAATGGATTTTGATTATCGGACTGCCGTAACAGAAAGCAGTATTGACAATGATGAAATTACATCCGAAAAAACCATTGCAGAATGGTATGGTTTCTGCAGAGAACTTGTAACCAGCTATATGCTCGAAAAGATTGAGGAGAGTGGAAAAATTGGAGGCTATGGGAAGTCTGTGGAAACAATTTTAGTGTCTGTTGGCGTAATAATTTTCCGCATCGTTAGCCCAAGGGGGGCGGGCCCCCACGGACCCCTACGTGGGTACGCCAGTGCCTGAGCATGACGATTTTTGGCTCCCCCTCCATTGGCGTAACTAAGGGGTAAACCTCCTAGAAAATTTCTTCTAATCATTGCGATATACCGTTTAGCTCCCCCCCCCCTAGAAAATCGGTCAGCCCCTGGAAAAAGTTAGCCCCCTAGACTTCGAAGCTAATTCGACCACCCCCACCACCCGCCGTACGAGTAGAAACAAATAAATTTCTGTCATTCCGCCCCTCAAATGCGGCGAAAAATCGAAGATAGGGAAGGGGCGACATTCATAATTAGCTTACCTTGTGTGCATTATTATAAGATAAAATAACGATATTTTTATAAATAAATTTAGTTTATTTCACGACGATTTTTTGGATATTGGGGGAGGAAGGGCAGGTGCAGAACAAAATTTCAGAGTGGCCACAAAGCTTGAAAATTTCACTTGTAAGTTTAGTTTTATTTTTTACTTGAAAATAATCATTTTTAATGTAAATTTATTATTCTCAGATGGGCGCACGTTCCCTGCCTGGATCTGGCCTTGAGAGGAGTAGGGTTTATTTCAGGAATTTTTTCAGAATTTCAGATTTAGAGAGAAAAAAAAAGTAGGGGGGGGAGGAGGGCGTCTTCTCGGAGAGTGCTGATCAACAGAATTTTTACGGTAATTAAATTGCAATAAAAAAAAAATACGCTGCCTCTTGCGCTCTTAGACATTTTACGCCCTGGGCAAGTACAAAACGTGCCCATTTATAAATACGGCACTGCTCCCCCCCACGAACCCGGTGGTTACCTTCAGGGAGGCCGCTACACCCTCAACTTTCTTGACACACCCCTAAAACTCAAAGTTCATATGCCCGCTAAATATTCAAATTACAAGAAAGAAAACAAAATATTGTGCAATTTTTTTTTAAAGCTTTTTCTGCATATGGGAGATTTCAGTTATTACATAGGCAATGTTTCGCACCCCCCTCGGTAAGCAAAAATTAACATTGGTCAACATAGGAGATATAAGCACAATGGCAACCCCCATCCCCAAAGGTGCTTACGTAATGATTGAACCCTCCCTATATAAATTGTAATAATCTTATACGAAATAATTCCGACACCCACGTTTTTAGTTCAAACTAGAGCCTTTTTATTATATTAGAAAAAGAGGCATCATTCCCAACCTAGTTTTGAACTAGGGTCTCTCCGTTGACCTCGAAGTGCCTTAACCGCTAGGCCATCGAGGATCGGAACGAAGCTCCCTTTCTCCGTATATAAGGTTGTTAGATATTATTACCCTTCTCAGGGATAACACAATTGCCAAATATTGGTCAACACAGAAAGCGTCCGCGGCCAGTTTTTTCGTGGATAATTTCTTATAAGAAATAATTCCGACGCCCACGTTTTTAATTATATAATAAGGTAACGATTTTATAAAAAATTGAAATCTTGAAAGCAAATTTGATACCTCTAACGAAGTTTGACACTCCCCCCCTCACAGCAAATATCCTGGCTGCCTTATTGACAATTTGGCACGTATATTACATATTTGATACAGATAATGAGAAATAATGTTTGACAACGTTTAAAACGAGAACGTACTGGAAACTTGCGGACACATATAGAATATATACATGGTATGCAACACAGTAGTAATTGATCAGGTAGTCTCTACACAGTATAGGGATTTGTGCAGTTAATTTTAGCGTTTTCTAACTAGTCACCCTCAATTTGCAAAAATTTTGATTCTATTCGGCAATGTTTCATCCGCTTTGTTCTAACTCTGCTATTGAACCACTTAATTTTGTTTTGTATTTCAAGGCAAAGGGATATCCCACTTTCATCTCTATCTTCAAAGCCTAGTAAAAGGTACACATAGTCCCAAATTGTAGAAGTTTTCTTTTCTGAAACACTTTTTCCCATATTTCGAAAAGCTTTTTCCGATTACGACTATTCTGGCAAAAAATTTAAAAATCTTACAAGATGGCATCTGTTATCAGCTAAATCTTATCCAAATAAAAAATATACATACATTTGTTTATATTTGCACTAAAATGACGGTAATCAATCGCTGTACTTAAAAGTTACACATAGTTAATTAAAATCCAATTTATAATACTTGAACTTTTCATTAAAAATTACAAGAATAATAATTAAAAATATATCACGGATATCATGTCAGTGTGATGAATATTATGTCAGCGTCCTGCGGCGGACCTACTACGTATATAATAAGCACTTAATTGTATAGTTGCTCTTGATTTGAAATTTTGTAGTCACGATTTTTGCTATAAATTAACTTCCTTTATAAATGCTAATCAGTGTTAATTGATAATCTGTAAATTTATTCAACATATATATATGCAATTTTTAGTGATACATCTGTTGCATGCTATTTACGTTGTTACATTGGTGCATTTAAATAAAAAATTGTGAAATGTGTGCAATGAACCCATGAGTGTTTAACACATTTTAACTCAATGCCCCTATTATAGACTTGCCCGCACTCTTACTTCTAACTCTTCATCATTCTCTGACATTTTAAATGACCATGCTGACCATACACACGTTTTTAAATTTTTAAAAAGTACTGGCTTTTGCTACAGTCTTTGATTTTACCGTGTTTGGCGCAGATGCTCTTGTGCCATAAAAAAGCCAAACAATCTGTTTAGATGTAAGACCTATGGAAGATGATAATGCTTGACTTTCTGATCACGAATGTGTAATCATTTGTCTGCTAAAATGACATGACAATTTTTTATGAATATTTGAAGTCCAAAAATGACACTTTTTTCGCCAGGTTTGATATTTTTTAATCGCACTGTATGTGAGCAAAAACAGGTTTGAAGTCGGTAAGATTATGAAGGATCATCGTATTTAACGGATAAAAATAAAAAAAATCGGCTCGGCTAATTTAAACAGTATAAAAAAATTAATATGAAAAATGAACTTTTAGCATAGATATTTGGCGAATTTAGTGACGATAAATATATTTTGATTGATCGATTGATATTATGATAAATATATTTTGATTTTAAAAGGGGGTCAAAAGGACTGTTCCTGTATTTAGCATGAAGCCGATCCCTATTGATGATGGATTTCAGGATACCTCCTGTGATCCAAGGCTTTCTTGGAGTGCGTTTATAAGACTTATTAGTTAAATATTCGGAATTTTTTAAAGCCCCAGTTACCCCTTCTGTGAGAATATTGTAAGCCTCGTTGGGATCGAAACTGTTGTACATCGCGTCAAGCCAGTTTGCATTGTTGAGTAGTGAGGAAACTTTTTCTAGGTTGTAGGAAATTCTCGGGGTTTTACGATCAGTAGTACATCTTGGTAATAAATTCGATATTTTAATAAATACCGGAAAATGATCTGAGATTCCCGTTTGGACTATGCCTGCCTGAAATGGATAGTCGGTGATGTTGGAATAAATATGATCTAGGAGGGTTTTTGACACGTCTGTAACTCTGGTTGCTTTATTAATGAAGGGAATGTAGCCGTGGGAAGCGAGGATGTTAGATAAAGAACGGTTAATAGGGGTGTTCTCGAGCGAAATTATATTAAAATCACCGCAAAGTATTAAATTCGATTTTGAAAAATTTTGGAAAAAAGAAATTTCAAGTGCTTTAAGGAAGTCGGCTGCATTGTTGTTTGGTGAACGATAAATAACACCCACAGAAACTGTATTCAGTGGGGGAATAAGTATTTATGTCCAGAAAGAGTGATTCACAGGAATCAATTGGGCCGACGTTTTTAATTTTGTAATTAACCGTTTTATGCACGTAAATAGACACATTCCTGTGAGAACTGTTAGATCTGGAGACGTATTCTAAACAGTAATTATCTAAGTTTAAATATTTAGCATCGATTTGAGAAAGAGTTCTGGTTTCAGTTAATGCAATAATTTTGAAGTCGTGTGCAACTCCGAGATTAGATCTAAGTTTTTAAGGAGACTACGGATATTGATGTGCAGGACGCTTAGGTCGTCCCTGCAATTAGCTAATATGCTTTGCAAATCGCTTGCATAGTGATAGTGACAATTAATAGATAAGGGAGAAAGAAACCGAGAAGCCATAGCGAAGGAAGGAGAAAAGAAGTACGTGAGAAAGAAGGAAAAAACAAGGGAAGACTTATCTTTTAAATCCGGAAGCACCCCACACGGATCATTGACGCCGGATAGATGGGTCCGAAGGCTGGTCGACAATGTTGAAATGTTTAAGATTACGGCACGTTATTTGGAGAATGGTACTTCCGTCCGTGTACCGGCTGAGGATTTTTCCATTAGAAGTCCACAGGTATTTCTAGACGTGTGTACGTTTTGCTTCGAGGGCGGCTCCGAATAGCTGTTTCCGTCTTTGCGTTAATTGTTCACTTATGAATATTGGCTGTGGCGATGATTGTTTCTTTAGTGCGGCGATTTACAAATCGAACTATAATGGGCTTGAATTTTTGAGAAGAGAGGACTCGATGAGATGCTTCCATATTGGAAGTATTTAGTTCGATGTTTAGAACTTTACCAATCTTTTTCAGGATCAAATCTGTAGATTCGCCTTTGCTCTCAGGAATATTATGGATTTCAATGTTGTTTCTCCTATTATAGAAGTCAATTTCATCCAAAGCCTATTCCAGATCCGTTATTTTGTCTTTCAGAGCATCGTTTTCTTCGGAAAGACGATAGTTTTCCCCTTTTCAGGTCAAGACACAATCCCTAATCTCTTCGAACTTGCTATTCATGAAGTTGAGGCTTTGTTACTTCTTCCAGCTCCTTTAGCTTTTCGAGTTTATTTTCGATTTGCCCAAGTTTTGATTCTATTCGTTGAAGGCAAGCTAATCGGTTTTCCACTGTCTCGATGCGTTGACCGAGTACCGAACAAGAGGGGGCCCATTTTCCACCGGTTAACAAGTGGGATTATCGCCGAATGGGAACCCAATTGATTGCGACCTGCTTGAAGGAGTGACAGGCATGTGAATGCTTAAAGGCTGAAAAAATATGAGTGTTAGCAATCTCTAGTAGGAGTGTATTCCATAAAGTTAGCACAGAATAACAGAGGCATTTTCTTGTTAGACTAATTCTAACTCTCATAGGAAGTAGTTTGTTAACACCGGAAGTGGGGTAGTAGTGAATTTACATACTGTGTACATAGCCCTTTTAAGTGCGGTTGCATATTTTCATATATTGTCTTTTTCTTTTTTCTTGCAAAGATGCCTGCATTTCTTGTTAGGTCTGCATGGCTTCCTGGAGCATTTTTGAAATCAATAGCCATACATTTGGATGTTGGTGTCCGACAAGGTACTTGAAGCAGTTGTTCCATTTTTCTGTTTTGTTTTTGATGCAGTCTTCATCTAGAATCTATTCGTGGACGGAGCATGTTTCTGTTGGAAACATTGAAGGGATGTTCCTGAGACGAACAGATAAGCTGTTATTTCTCGGAGCAAACCGACAAGGCACAGACACATATGTTGGATCGAAGTAATCAAGAAGCTCCTCAGTTCCTTTAACTAAATTCTGTCGCAGGAAATGTAAACCTTTTTGAACATCATCTGCTGGCAAGAGGGCTAGGACGTCCAGCAGAATTCAATGACTTCTGTCATATTCGTTGTATTTCCAAACCACGTTGCTGAACTTCATGGTAAGTACACTGAGTGAGTGGTAGAAGCAGCCGTTGATGTAACATGATTGCCAAATATAGCTTTAGTAGCCTCAATTTTTCCCTTTTCAAAATCTATGTGTATGGACTGCGAATCCAGGAAAAAATCTTTTGCGGCATATTCTTCTACGAGAATTGTAAATAATTGCCCATAGGTGTTACTGATGGGTTTTTGTTTTTTTGCAATAAATAATAAACAGTGATGATGCAGAAATCTTAAAAACGTATAACTGTGAAAAAACAGGGGTGGAGTAAGTATAAAGTTCCCATCCAAATACAATGTAATTGCTTATTAAAGTGAACGTAATCCATCATCCCAGGCAAAAACAATTACCCTTTCGGGATCATCATTTTCATTGTCATGAAAACAAAATCCTTCATTTTCTGTCCCACCATTTCTTGTCCATTCACCTATTAACCCTTTTAGTACCGAACGACGATATATCGTCGTTCGGTGCACTTGCCAAAAATACCAACGACGATATATCGTTGCGCCTTTGTTGGGGCCTTATTGTACTCATCACAAGAGGTCTGTGTTTCAAAATAACTTTATAAAATGTTAAAATGGTTCATATTCGATGCAACACAAGTGAAAAAATGGTTATTAGATTTAACTTTTTGTTATATTTTATGCTGATTAGTGCCGCGGGTCTGTATATGTTAGAGCGATAAGATAGAAACGGGACCCGGGATAGTTTCTCTGGACCGTAATCGCAATCTTTATGATGTTTATGATAGTTATCGGAGTATTCAAGTGGCATGCGTGCATCGACTCGGCAAGCCTAAAATCTTTTTCAGTCTTTCTTGATCCTTCTAACGTGCAGTCAGTATTCAAAAACCGTCAAAGTTTTCATAGAGAGACAATTAGCAGTAGAAAATTTTGTCAGTTTTGTTGATACCTTTTTGAAAAAATTATACCCTGTTACGAACATGGATGACGCAGAATGAGTGCGAATTATTGACGAGTTGGATGTAACTGAAGAACATGGTGACAGTGATGAGGATGAGCAATTATTTGCGCCAAGCCGTCGGTGTCATCGCAGAATATATAGCGACAGTGAGTCTGGCGAAGAAGAATCGCAAGATGAAGATAACGAGAGTGATAGTGACGAATCTCTGACGAATTTCAGAGAAGTAAATGTGGAAAACGATATCCAATATAACCCGCGCCCACAATTTTTGGAAATGACTGGCCCTAAACATATGCCACCGAACATATCGAAACCAATAGAGTATTTCAATTTATTTTTTACACTAGAATTTCTGGACATGTTGAGAATTGAAACAAATCGGTATGCACAACAGTTTTTCGAGAATGCTGGAGCAGCAAATACATCCACAACACTGACCTGGAAGAAAACAACAATCAAAGAGTTGAGAGCTTTTATAGCCGTTTTACTCGAAATGGGAATAACCCGTAGGCCAACAATTTTTAGTTACTGGTCACAAAATCATCGACACATCCCATGGTTTGGCCAAATGTTTAGCCGGAATAGATTCCAGTTGCTTTGTAAATTTTTTCATACCGTGGACAATAGCACATTACCAGCACGAGATAACAGTGAATACGACCCAACAGCAAAGTTTGAACCTGTCGTTGCTCATGCAAATAGAATATTCAAATTTCATTATTCACCACACCAGCACTTGAGCGTGGACGAATCATTAGTAGGAACAAAAAGCAGATCAGCACTCACCCAGTATTTGCCAAATAAGAAGCACCACAAATGGGGCATAAAATTTTGGATGCTAGCCGATGGGATCTCCCATTATTGTCTGTCATTCTTTTGCTATCGGGGAGCCAAGGACCAACGGGACAAGAGAGAAATAAAAGAAAAAGGCCTCGCTCAAGTAGTAATAGATAAATTACTCAGTATGAGTAACTACTTTATGAAAGGATACCACATAACTGTCGACAATTTTTTTACCAGCATTGCCTTAGCAAGATCTCTGTTTGAGAAGAATACATTTTTATCCGGAACAATACGCAGTAATAGAAAACATATTCCATCGCAGCTCAAATCAAAATTGGAAGTGGGCGAATATAAGTACCAAAGAAATCGGGAAATACTTCTATTAGTGTACAGAGAAAAGAAGTCACAGAAAAAAAATGTACTACTGTTATCAACGCATGGAACAGCCGCAAATAAAACGACTGTAATTCGAAGACGGAATCAGGAAAGGGAAGTTCAAAAACCAGCACTCATCCACGACTACAATAAATATATGGGAGGCATTGATGTCTCAGATATGATGATCTACTCATATTTGGATGAGAGGAGAACAGTGAAATACTGGAAGAAAGTGGTATTTTCCATTTTTGCTCGCATGGTCTTGAATGCATACATATTATACCAACACAACAGAGAAGGAAAGGTTATGACTCGACTCGAATTTATAACCAGTATCATTCAGTCGATCACAACAGAATGGATGGCGGAAAAAAATGTGAATCCAGAAAGTTCATTGGGTCACACATCGAGGGATTCAACAGTCCCAGGTATCCGCAAACTTCCTGGAAGAAGGGAAAAGGTTTGCGTAGTTTGCAGTAGGGTGGATGGTGGGCCTGTGCGAAGATCGCGCACAATTTGTAATAATTGCAATAAAGGGTTGCATGGTATATGCATTAGTAAGCATCAATGCTAATAAATTGCTTGTGTAAGTAAAAGTAAGGAAATATTACATATTTTTAGTGGCCAGAAAACTAACTATAAATATCTATAATAACACTTATATTTTTTTTTAGTGACGTATTACCAGCTGCACGATCCACTTGTGTAGTAGATCTGTCTGACGCTTGCCGTGCATCATAGCGTTATCCTTCCGTTTTATTATCCGACTTCTGTTATTGTATTGCAAATGATTGCAAAATGCAATGTCTATACATTATACTAAAAGATGTATATAGAGCTATGACCAAATGATGACTTTTTTTATGTGCAATTACCATTTGAAAAAGAGAAATCACTTTTGTACGATTTTTGTTATGTCTTATGTTCATGTTATTCTTATGATTTTCAACAAATAATGAAACACAATTCGTATCGTTTTATTCTCCCTTTATTTCCGAATATGCTGCTTTTTATATTTTGTAAATATCACTTCTACTTTCGTTTTTACGAGCATTTTCGCAAACCTCTGCAAATTCGCCGATTCGGCCCGGTATTCTTCGCTTAGGCACGTTCTTTTCGCCGGTACTAAAAGGGTTAATAATAAAAAGTAAAAATAAAAAGACAAAATGAAAGTAATACACTTTTAAATGCTTGAATGTCAAATGATCTATAGCTTTTCACTCATAAATTTTTCTTTTCGGGAGTGGTCAGGATTTGGTTTCGTGTAACCATGTGCTTGATACTTCGTTGGAGGTTTTACCTCTTTACCTACTATCGTTTTTGATGTCAAACTAAATTTTAAAAGTTTAATACTGCACAAAAATTTGAAATTTTTGACTTGCTGAATGGAATTAAAAAAAAAAACTGAGCAGCCCAATTCGTATCATCTGGTCCCTTGGAAAGCTCGTTTGAATGTTTAAGGGGACTTGTAAATTTTAAAACACTGACAAAATACACTGGTTTTGAAAGTGGTTTTTAAAATAACTATTCATGTGAGTCTTATTAAATTTTGATATCTTAGAGATTAAATAGATGTCTTACCAAAACATGGTTTGTATAGAAATGAATTATATTTTCATTTTTTCAATATTCAGGTATCCCAACACGTTGAAATGGTCAATTTTGGTCAAAACTCACTTTTTTGAAAAATGCTTGTATTGGATAACATATTTCGAAATTATAATTCCAATATAATACAACATATAGATATATAATAATATATATTATATTGGACAACATTTTTAGGTTTACGAAACACTCTCTCTCTCCATTTTTTTTTTTTAACAATAATTAGATGTGAAGTTATTGAAGATTTTGTTAATATGGATAAACCAGAAGTGGCAGGGTTCGTATGGGTCAGAGAAAACCTGAAGAAATCAGGGGGAAAAAATAGCTAAAAATGTCAGGGAAAAAGCACATTTTCATCAAAAACCTGGAATTTTTCATTATTGACCTCGAATATCTCGCTATCATTAGTTTTTGTTTCTAGCACTGATATCCAATACAAAACTGCATCATCGATTTCACAAATCGTGATTAAAAATGATTACATCATTCGATGCGATCATTTTTAAAATGGAGTAGTGAATCGTTCTTGTCCTCTTGCTGGACGCGAAACGTAATGTATAAAAGTGAGCTCAGAAAGGATGACTGAATGAAAATGAGTAGAAAATTTGTGAATGCGAAATGCTGAGTGGGGGCAAACGTGTTTCAGTAGAGCTTAGATTCGGTTTGTTTTTTAATGACCGCTTTATCACACCCGCTTAATGCATTCATGTTCCACGTCATCGGACGAACCTCATGAATAATTGGAAACCAATCAGCGTTGCAGAATACTTAAAAATGGTTATTTGAAACACAGGGAGTGATGGCATTGGCAACCTTCGGAAGCAAGTATTACAGAGGGACTTCAATTATTAAAAACTATTTTACCTCAAGATTCCTTTTTTGGAAATTTATACCCGAAGATAGTTATCACAGATGACTTCACAGCATTATGTACAAGTTTGGCTAATGAATTTCCTGCATCAATCCTCTTACTTTGTAAATTCCATGTCTTACGAAGTGAAATGAGATACTTGTGGAATTCAAAAAAAATAAAGTTAATGCTGCAGATCGTGTAAACTTGTACAAATTGTTCAAAAATGTTTTGATGTCCAATTTAGAGGAAGAGATGAAAAGGAATTTTGATAATCTTTATTCCTCTTGCATAAAATATAAAAACATTTCCAACTATTTAAAAAAAAATGGAAAATCGTGCACCAGAATGGGTGCTGTGCTTTCGTTTATGTTATTCAACACATGGCCATGACACTTTTCTTAAGCCATGTTTAGAATTTTTAAAGATAAAATCTTTGGTTGATTAAAAGCCTTCAGTGTTGTTCAGCTGTTTGATTTCTTTTGATGTAGACTTGATCCTTATTTTAAAGTTAGAATTATTGATACTATAAACGGTAGGTAAAATGGCACGAAATCCCCATTTCCTGAAAGAAAAGTTGTATGCTTACAGATTACTAAATTAACTGATTCTGTTTTTTAAGTGTGTAATCCAACAAGCAAGCAAACTTACATGATTGACAATGAGATGAGTTGCTGCACTTGTCCTGTTGGATTTTGAGGTGCTTTTTGCAAACACCAGTATTCTGTGAACAAACGATTTCCATCAGCTACAGAATGATTTTTTTTTTATATAGGCCATAAATGTAAAATAATTTTTCATAAAATAGTGAGTCAACTGCCATACCAGATGGGTATGATATACTAGATATATGGGTATATATACTAGATGATTCAACCCAAATAAATACTTCCAAAAACAATGCACTGCCTTGAAGTAGTATTTCAACAAATACTGCCGAACTGCCAAATGTTTGTCAGCCAGTTTGCAACCAGTTTGTCGAAAGTAATACACATGAAAAATTAGCACTCACAAGGGAAGTATCTGACATGTCACCCACTGCTTTTGGGGTTCTTTTATGAAAGTAAAGGTCATAGCAGTTGTCTTACGTTCTCAATCTTAAGCATTTCGGAGATATAGGGGTGGGAAGTTCCAAATTTAACACTAAACCTACCACGCGCAGTCAAATGACCGTTTTTGAAATGTCGTTTAGAATTTCTTGTATACAACGTTACTGTATCACCATGTAACTTATTGACTTTTCCTATAATATACATACAACCCATTTTTCAATATTCACAACTTTCTTTATTGTTTACTTTTCCGAAAAAATTTCATAGCATGTCTAGTCTACCACGAGCGGTCATTTGACCAATTCGTGTTATTTACGACTATATTCTTCGGAAAGCGCATTCCTGAAGGGCCCCGCGTGGCGCAGTGTGGTAACGCGTTCGCCTAGTACGCCGTTAATCCGGGTTCGACTCCCAACAGTGTACAAAGAACGCTTACTCAGAGATCTCATAAAAAGATCGCACTGCTCACTGTAGTCCGGGGTTTGGTTCCCTAGGCCATAAGAGGTTCGGATTCCTCGGAAAACAGTAGGTCCCGGCGCAGCATGACCATTGTAGTCTTTGAGCCGTAAAACCACAAAACAAACACTACTGAAGTTGTTTTACGAGCCCACAATGTAATTGTGGATCTATAGTGTAAACAAACGCGCGATTGGAACAAATGCCTAGCTTTCTTTGTTTGTTTGCTTGCTTGCTTTTTTATGGCGCAAGAGCATCTGGGCTCTACTACGACAAACACGGTAAAATCAAAGACTGTAGTAAAGACTAGTACTTTTTAAAAATTCAAAAACGTGCGAATTGGTCAGCTTGGTCATTTAAAATGTCAGAGAGTGATGAAGAGTGCGGGCAAATCTATAATAGGGGCATTGAGTTAAAATGTGTAAAACACTCATGGGTTCTGCGGCACCTGCACGATCGCTCCAATGTTGGATTCTGTTGGGTCCCTACCCACATTAGTGTCGGGGTGGAGTGGGGTTCGGGCTCGCCGTTTGCTTCTGGCCAGCTTCTTCCTTTCTCGGACGTGAGGCCGGTTGTCGGGACCTGTGTGTGGCGGGGTGAGTGGGATCGTCGGGCCATACAATTGGTGGTTGGCCCTTCTCATACCGAGGGGGTCGGAGGGAGGGGGGTTCTCCATGTCAGACTTGACGTTGGGCATTCCCGTCTCACCTATGGGCATCTGTTTTGGGTGGGGGGGGCGGTGGGCCCATGAGTGTTTTGCACGCTTTGGCTCAGTGCCCATATTGTGGACTTGCCCGAACTCTTACTTTTAGCTCTTCATCACTCTCTGACATTTTAGATGACCATGTGCAGGTTTTTAAATTTTTGGCAGGTACTAGTTTTTGCTGCAGTCTTTGATTTTGCCATGTTTGGCGCAGTATAGTCCAGATGCTCTTGCGCCATAAAAAAGCCAAACAATCAATCAATCAACTCATGGGTTCATTGCACACCTGGCAAATTGATGCTGGCCCTCCCTCCAACAGACGTCTATGGGTGAGATGGGAATGCCCAAAGCGAAGTCTGGCAAGGAGAACTTGCTCTTTCCGATTTTTACGGTAGGAGGAGGGCCAGTTGCTAATTGTATGTTTAATATTACGCAATTTGTTATTGGTTTGATGATCCCATTCCTCCTGCCACTTTTGATTCACACAGGTCTTGATAATTGGTTTCAGGTCAGAGAAAGGAAGAAGCTGGCTAAAAGTAAGTGGCGAGTTCATTGCCTTCGCAGCTGCATCAGCAGCCTCATTCCCTTTGATACCAATGTGAGCAGGGATCCAGCAGAATTTAATATTGGAATGATCTTGCGGGTGCTGCAGTTGTGAATGGATTTTGGATAAAATAGGATGAGGTGAATATTTTATAGGATTCCAGTGCTCTTAAAGAGCTCTGAGAATCGGTACAGATGATACTGTGAGTTAAAATATATGTTGATTGATTGATTGATTGTTTGTTTGGCTTTTTTATGGCGCAAGAGCTTTAGGGCTATACTGCGCCAAACACGGTAAAATCAAATACTGTAATAAAAGCCAGTACTTTTTAAAAATTAAAAAACGTGTGTATGGTCAGCATGATCATTTAAAATGTCAGACAGTGATGAAGAGTTAAAAGTAAGAGTGCGGGCAAGTCTATAATAGGGGCATTAAGTTAAAATGTGTAAAACACTAATGGGTTCATTGAACACTTGGCAAATTGGTGCTGGTTTTCCTTCCATGAAGAGCCATGGAAATGGCGTAAAGTTCTGCTGTGAAAATGGAGTATGATGGGGGGATTTTTTCTGCAATGGCACTGTTGTTAATGACAAATGCAGAACCTACATTTGTTTCAGTTTTGGACCCATCTGTAAAAATGAAATTGGAGTCTTGAAAATGATCCCGAAATTCAGAAAATAACTGCTGGTAATAAGCATTAGGTGTAGTGCTTTTGCTGTGGTTAACCAGATCGCAATGGATGTCCATGGCAGGTATGACCCATGGTGGTGATAAATGAGTATGTGTAGGAGCAATACTCCGACAACCTATACCTAATTCTCTGGTCAGTCTATCTATCCGAAAACCAAAGGAAGGGATGCATGAATGGTGAGCATAAGTGCAAGGTCGAACGAGGTTCGAAAATGACATCCCTAAGAGGGTGAGTGGGCAGTGATTTAAGTTTCGTATAATAGTTAAAAGACAGCTGCATACGCCTTGATGTTAAAGATGGTTCTTTGGCTTCCACATAAAGACTTAAAGCTGGTGAGGTACGGAATGCACCTGTACACAGTCTGAGACCCTGATGGCAAATAGGGCCAAGAGCTTTCAAGATGGATTGTCGAGCGGAGGCGTCAATGACAGAGCCATAATCCAGTTTGGAGCGGATGAGAGCACGATACAGACGAAGCATTGAATAACGGTCTGCTCCCCAGGATGTATGGGAGAGTACTCTGAAGATATTAAGGGCTTTATGGATTTGTTTTTAAGAGACTGAATGTGTGGCTTGAAGGTAAGTTTATGGTCAAATAACACACCAAGAAATTTTGCCTTTTGAACAACTGGAATACAATGATTTCCCAAATAGAGTTCTGGTTCTGGATGTAAGCCTCCCCTCCGACAAAAATGGACACAAACTGTCTTCTTAAATGAGAAAGTAAAGCCATTTTCATTTGTCCAGTTAGTGATGTTATTGAGGGCAATTTGCAACTGCCTTTCTAGCCTGCTCATGTCACGGGATTGACAAGAGATTTGGAGATCGTCAACGTATAGTGATGTTTGTACAGTGTGTGGGACCTTTTTGATGATGTTATTGAGCCTTAGAATGAAGAGTGTAGCACTCAAGACACTGCCCTGAGGAACACCCTGTTCTTGGTTGTAAAGATCAGAAAGAACCGATCCAAGACGAACTTGGAAAGTACGATCAGTGAGAAAATTTTGAATAAAAAATGCCATGTTTCCTTTGAGGCCATATTCCTGAAGGTCACAAAGTATTCCATGACGCCAAGTTCTATCATAGGCTTTCTCTATGTCAAAGAAAATAGAGACTAGATGTTCTCATTTGACAAATGCTTCTCGGACTCTTGTTTCAAGCAGAAGAAGGTTATCTGTAGTAGAGCGTATGCGGCGGAAGCCATTTTGAGAAGTCATTATGCAGTTATTGGATTCCAAGAAATACATAAGACCCTGATTTACCATCCTCTCCATTAATTTGCATAGACATCTTGTTAATGCTATTGGCCGATGATATTAGGTGAACAAATGGAGAGGTCAATCACTGAAAAGCCGCATGATGCAGGATGGCAGTATGTGTAAGAGCCATTGTTAAGACATGCCAAACTGTGACGGATTAAAAGGTTTTCTATTATTCTGCCACGAGAATTTGTATTATTACACCCGCAAATCTGATTATGGCTATTGAAATCACCCAAGAGGAGGAAAGGAGGTGGAAGTTGTGTAATTAAAAGAGACAGCTGTTTAAAATTAATGGGTTCGTTTGCTGGCAAATATATTGAGCACATGGTAAGGGATGCATGAGTATACATGCGAATTGCAGTAGCTTGTAGTGTTGTGTTGAGTTGGAGAGCAGAAGCAGGAATACTATTGGGGACTATGAGGGCAACCCCTCCACAAGCCCTGTCACCAACTTCATTATCTTTACGGAATATAACATGGTTCCGAAGTGTGGGATCACGGCTAGGAGTTAAGAAGGTTTCTTGGAGAGCAACACAGATAGGTGAGTAAGTGTGAATAAAGTGTTTAATATCATCAATGTTAACTTGGAAACCGCGGCAATTCCATTGGAGAATGGAAGAACGCGCC
The DNA here is from genome assembly GCA_006491805.2 of Dysdera silvatica. Lineage (NCBI taxonomy): Eukaryota > Metazoa > Arthropoda > Arachnida > Araneae > Dysderidae > Dysdera > Dysdera silvatica. The sequence goes on along the minus strand of QLNU02003225.1, from coordinate 12,833,168 downwards.
ATTAAGGGAAGTGGATAGGACTCTTGGTCCTATTAATTTGTGTGTCTTCATTGTGAATACCAGAGGTATCTATCCCATCTTCCTGGAGACAGGAGAAGGCATTAGAAATTTCAATATCAGATGCATAATCAGTGATGTCATTTTCGGCTTCTTTAATTTTTTTGCTTTTCTGTTTGGACTCTTTTAAAAAGTCCTTGGCTGAAAGGTGTTTGAAGTTTGGTGCCGATCGGAAGTTGGCCAACCTAATTTGTTTTTTTGAAGAACTTTGGGTTTTTAAATTTATTTTCATCTTTGGTTTGCTGAGTCTATTTGCTTCCGAGGAAGTACGTTTTATGAAGTTGGTTTTTATTGGTGTGCTGGTTTGAACAGAGTTAGCTGTACAACTACTATTATGAGGGAGTGTCTGGACTGCAACACTCACCATTGAGGGTTGTTTATTTGTTTGGACAGCTGCTGAAAAATTAAGGCTATTGGGGGGTTTGTTAATGTTTAACTGATTTTTTGCTTCAGTATAGCTGATATTATTAGTGACCTTAATTTCAAGAATGCGTTTCTCCTCTTTCCATTTAGGGCACGATTTTGCATTTGATGGATACTCACCCTTACAATTTGTGCATTTAGGAGAAGTGTTTGAGCAGTTGTTGTCATCATGGTCGTGGGTTCCACATTTAGCACAAGTTAGTTTACCTCTGCAAGAGATCTTGGAATGGCCAAATTTTTGACAGTTAAAGCATCTAGTTGGGTTAGTGATGTATTCACGGACTTTACAGATCAGGTAACCTGCTTTGATGATGCTAGGGATTTTAAGTCTATTGAAAGAAAGAATTACATGTGTTGTTTTGATGATATTGCCATCCTTTTTTATTGTAATGCGCCTTGCGGCGGTGATTCGCTGGTCCGCAAGTTCGTTCATAAAGTCTTGCTCGTCGACATCAATCAAATCCGTCTCTGATATTACACCACGAGAGCTATTTAAAGTTTTATGAGGACTGACCTGTACTGGAAAGAAAATTTGTGCATTGTAGAAGAGAAGAGGATTGATTTGGTGTGGCCGTTTCTATAAGTAAATCACATGATTTCAAACGTTTTATATTTTTAAACATTCCAGCAACGCTTTTAACGGTTTTATCGATAACGAACGGTGACAGGTTTTTGAATCGTTCATCATTAGATGAAACAATTAAGAATGATGGTTAAACGGTTGTCAGACTAGGTGTATCAAAATGTGTTCTTTTGATCATTGGTTCAACATTCGGTGAAGAAGTTTGTCTTTTTGATTTATCCATAAAGAATTAGAAGAAGATGCGGGCCCCACCCACCACGGAGCCCTACAAGGGGACATTGCAATAATGCCAGAGCTAACCAGGACCTATACCCTTTCGGTTATCCGAAAGTGCTTAAATTAAGATTAAGCTCTTAAATTTTACAGTTTAATACTGAAGTAATTATTACAACATTTCGAACGAATTAAAACTGTACAAAACAACTAAAGCAAACACGTGGATTGGAGACAAGATGCTAGAGGCAGTTCCGACTTGGCAAAAGTGGCAGAATCGTGACTGAAGTGAGGGGAAACTTCTGCGCATGTGCGTGGACTCGTAAATGCTCTTAGGTACTAGTAATGCCGAAACACGATGTAAAATAGCTAGATCTTCTAGCATATAGTCGGTCAATAGCGGGAGTTCGTGGTTTTTAGTTCGTGTTCATTGGAGTTTGTGTTTAGTTAGCGATTTTTCAGTCACGATTCTGCCACTTTTGCCAATTCCGGCAAGTCGGAACTCCCTCTATTCGCTTTTGATTGGAGAGCTTCCGAAAATGAAACCGCCTTTAGAACTGTTGCCCCGTGTCTGGGATTACAGCGCTGCCCCCCTGCGGCCTCCCTTCCCAATGAAACCGTTGGACAATCCTCCTCCTCCTCCTTAGAAGTGTTGCCATAAGCGCATTCGGGAAACGAAACGAATTACCACGGCCAACTGTATTACTACAGGCCCGCTCACGTGAGCCCAACGCCATAGAAAACCTGTCCCCAAATTTTCGCAGTGGCGATTCTCTCAAGCAGTTTTTCTCCGACAGAGGGCGCCTGCTACCTGGGTTAATATTCTCAATTTAACAGACTATAAATGCCAATTAATAGCCCAGTTTCTGATTACATACAGAAATAGATTGCCTTTTTCTCAAAAATTTATCGTATTTTATTTTCCAACGACGATGATGATATCGTGATATGATAACAGTTCATAACAAATTTTTAAAAAATTTAAATCTTACATACCTTTTTCTACTCCTTCATTTACACTGATGGGTATACTCCTTCATACACACTTTCGGGATCATTTTCAAGACTTTAATTTCATTTTTACAGATGGGCCCAAAACTGAAACAAATGTGGTTACACTCCTTCATATTTAATTTCATTTTTACAGATATGTCCAAAACTGAAACAAATGTAGGTTCTGCGTCATTAATAACAGTGCCATTGGAGACCCCCATCATGCTCCACTTTCACAGCAGAACTTTATGCCATTTCCATGGCACTTGCGTATATTTCAACTCATAGCTTAATTCCTTGTATAATTTGTACCGATTCTCAGAGCTCTTTAAGAGCCCTGGAATCTTTTAAATATTCACCTCATCCTATTTTATCCAAAATCCATTCACAACTGCAGCACCTGCACAATCATTCCAATATTAAATTCTGCTGGATCCCTGCTCACATTGGTATCAAAGGGAATGAGGCTGCTGATGCAGCTGCAAGGGCAACGAACTCACCACTTGCTTCTAGCCAACTTCTTCATTTCTCAGACCTGAACCCAATTATCAAGACCTGTTTGAATCAAAGGTGGCAAGAGGAATGGGATCATCAAACCAATAACAAATTGAATAATATTAAACATACAATTGGTAACTGGCCCTCCTCATACCGTAAAAATCGGAAAGAGGAGGTTCTCCTTGCCAGACTTCGCATTGGGCATTCCCATCTCACCCATAGACATCTGTTGGAAGGAAAACCAGCACCAATTTGCCAAGTGTGCAATGAACCCATGAGTGTTTTACACATTTTAACTCAATGCCCCTATTATAGACTTGCCCGCACTCTTACTTTTAACTCTTCATCACTCTCTGACATTTTAAATGACCATGCTGACCATACGCACGTTTTAAATTTTTACAAAGGACTGGGTTTAACTACAGTCTTTGATTTTACCGTGTTTGGCGCAGTATAGCCCAGATGCTCTTGCGCCATAAAAAAGCCAAACAATCAATCATTTACACTGAAGACGGTTTATTGGATGAAATGATTTCTCAGGCATGATTAATAACTGATAATGAATTGATAGTTTACACTGAAAGCTAAATTGCAAAATGCACATAAAAGCAGACTTTATTTTAATGAAACAATAATGGAAAAATAACAACGTTTTTTTAGCGTAGTTGTAAGTTTAAAAGATGGTTCGACGCACGTTTCGAGAGAACAAGGTCTCTCCTCGTCTGGAACTAGCGTGCAATAAACAACATTGGAGTGTTGCCAACTCGATGTGGTTAATACGTTGCCGGTAGCGGTTAGTGCTTTTTTCAGGAGTACAGAGTTGTTTTAGGCGGCCAACTTACAAAAGTGGTAAATTTTGGTCACAAAGTTAAGTAGCAGGTGTAGTTGAAGGAGAAGCAATGGGGAAGAGTTTTAACAGATTTTTCCAAGCCCCACTAAAACTTGGGGTTGATTTATGGTCGTTCACAAGTGATGCACCAAATCTATGGATGTAAAACGCTTCTAGGAAGTCAAGTTCAATGACCGAAAAAGGTTGTCAAATGACCATTGCTTCTTTAAAGTTGAATTGATGGTCATTATTCCAACAATGAACTACAATGGATGATTTTTGAAACTAAGCATTGGTGACATATCTTTGGTGTTCTTTTATACGATGTCGTAGGGCCCGCTTGGTCTGTCCCACATATGATAAATGGCATTGGCAAAACACACGATATATACCCTAGCGTGGTAGCATCGGGATGGTGTCTTTAAGGTGAGAGGGCCGAATTTTGTTATATGGTGAGAAGATAACTCGAAAGTTGGCTCTGCGAAGTATGTTTGCCACTGTCGCACTGATTTTAGGAAAGAACGGAAGGATGACTGTGCCCGAAAACTCAACTGTAGAACTACTGTTAAGAGTAGAGCGGTGAGTGAGTTTGGTGAGTTTAGAAAGCGCGTTGTCGATGATGCTAGGACTATAGCCTCTGTCCACGGCGATGGTTTTTAAAATGTTAATTTCTTCTGTAAATGCTGACTCAGTAGAGCAAATATCTAAGGCGCGAAATACAAAGGTGTAGAATGCCGCCATTTTTTGTTGAAGAGGATGGCAAGAATTTCGATGTGGGGACAAAGGGACAGCGAAAGACTTCCGGTATACAGATGTCTCGAATTGATGACCAACTTTTTTATTAAAACGTTCAGAAAGTGAAGAGACCTTTCTGACTCAACTTCAATAGAAAATTCGAAATAACCATCAATTTAGTTGATGGTGGGTAGAATCGAGTTGATTTGGTCTGGTGAACCATTCCAAATGAAGAAGATATCTCCGACATAGCGGATCCAAAATTCAAACGTAATTTAAGAAAACATGTTGGTTTCAAAGTAATGATTGTAAATATCACACAGTAATAGGATAAGGGATTCCCCAGTGCCAACCCTTCGGTTTGTTGAAAATGTTGACCATTGAAGATGAAAAAGTTACAGTTTACACAAAAAGAGGTCAATGATATTAGTTCATCAATCTCAGGTTGCGCGAAATGAAATTCGGTTAAGCGGCATCGTATCATTCAAGACATTCAAGGGCGCCATCTACAGGAATATTGGTGAACATCGATTTGATATCCAGCGAAGCTATGGTACGGTTCGCAGGTGAGAATTGAATCAGTTTAGAAATGAAATCAATGGAATTTTTGACGCTAAGAAAATTGGCAGATGACAAAGGGGCAAAGATAGAGACGAGAAATTTTGCAAGTTTGTATGGAACAGCGCCAAGACAAGAAATGATCGGACGGAAAGGAATGCCAGGTTTATGTACTTTTGGAAGGGCACTAAACCTGGCAGGAATTGTGTGCGATATGGTGAGAGAATTTTTCTGGCGGCGATTAAGAAGTACAGATGATTTGATGAGATTATTATACTTGGTTCGGAGTCGTTCAGAGGGATCTTTCGAAATGTGTTTGTAAGGACCTGAATCTAGGACCTTAGCTGACCCGTCGAGATATTGTTGTTTGGTTAAAACAACTATTTGGCCCCCTTTATCGGCTTTGGTAATGCATAGATTGTCATTACGTAATAATTCGTTCAAGCTGCTTTCTCAGGTTTAGGCATATTAGGAGCGAGATTGGAGCGCAAGTTAGATTGAATCGAATGGCTGATAAGATTGTTTGTTTGTTTGGCTTTTTTATGGCGCAAGAGCATCTGGGCTATACTGCGCCAAACATGGTAAAATCAAAGACTGTAGTAAAAACCAGTACTTTTTAAAAATTTAAAAACATGCGTATGGTCAGCATGGTCATTTAAAATGTCAGACAGTGATGAAGAGTTAAAAGTAAGAGTGCGAGCAAGTCTATGATAGGGGCATTGAGTTAAAATATGTAAAACACTTATGGGTTCATTGCACACTTGGCAAATTGGTGCTGGTTTTCCTTCCAACAGATGTCTATGGGTGAGATGGGAATACCCCATGCGAAGTCTAGCAAGGAGAACTTCCTCTTTCCGATTTTTATGGTATGAGGAGGGCCAGTTGCCAATTGTGTGTTTAATATGATGCAAGGCTGATAAGATGGCGGAGAGTTTCTTTTTGTGACGGACAAATTTTGCTAAATTGAACGTCGATTCAATTGGTGAAAGTAAGGCAGGAATGGAAGGGCGACAAGACTGAGCAAAATTGAAGTTATAGGAAAGTGCCCGGTGTTGAACATCAGAAAGGGGGATATCGGAGATATTGACGATGTTGCCGGCGATGTTAGGTTTCCGGGCAGGAGGTGAATTTGAACCAAACAGTTTAGAAAACTTTTTTTCATGAATACGTTTATGATTGTCAGATACTTTTTGGGCGCGGTCCCAAGAACGACGATCCAACACGTTGAAATTTTTACAGCTCTTTGCAAGAAATAGATGTAGTGAATAAAGTTCACTTTCAATGTTCGAAAGGATGCTCCTTGTATCTTGAATAATGGCGCGAAGCATAGAGAAACGGCTTTGGTGGAAAGTGCGGTCGACACGTTTTGACGGTGACAATTTACAATGCATGGCATGATTTATGAAATTGGGAATTAAATTGTTACGTTTGCAACGTTGAAGGAAGTTGAGATGGTTACAAAACAACACCTTTTTGATCCTGAATTTCTGGAACTGATTCATATTGACGTTCGACATAGCAACACGTGGGCAAAGATGCGGTGGTAAAACAAGTTATGAAACTGCTTGGTAGTGCGGCAAAAAACAGAGAAATAACGGCTTACTTGAAGAAACACCAGCGTAAAACGTAGGCGAAACCCACATCGGTAGATGACAAGCACATGAGTATTAGGGAATAGCACGTGTACGATGGAAGATCGTCGAAAGGCCCGTTGCAACGCAAGAAATAAAGACTGGAAAAGTGACGAACACTATTTTTATTTTTTAAATACGTGGTTACTACTCGGCGCACTCGATATGATCTATCCTTTTCTTTAAAATTTCAGCCGCCATCTACTCAAAAATTGAGGCAAAAGATGATTTTTCTATAAAAATATAAGCTAGCAGCACAATATTTCAAAAATATTGTTTTGTTTTAAAGATTTCTAACCATTTATTACATTTTAAGTTTAAATCAAAGAAAAAAAATCAACTCATGGTAATATTAAAAATAAATTGGGAGTATTATTGACGATTGTCGTTCTAAAATTCCCCCGCGATTAAAATCTGATTTACGTAAAGGACGATTACGAACTCTGAAGTGGTTGATCTTTTGGTGCCTGTTACATTGGCGGCCAAAATTGCGTAGCAAACCTATAAGTGATGGCATCGTTAGCCAATCAGATTGTTTAAATCGGTCCTAATGCTAAAAGTGTTATGGAAATTTAAATGTCACCTCCGATCCCACCTGTTCTGAACTCTCCTCTCTCTACTTACCACTGTTCCCGTTTCCATCTTTTGACATTTTAGGGGTTGCTCTGTTCTTTCATCAGCACGGAGCGCTTCTTATTATCCTTATCGTCTTTTTCTCAGTTCACTTCGATTTGTGTTCCAACATTCGAGAGCGTTGCAGGCAAATTCTAGCAACACCCCCCACCATCGATGTATAAATGACAATATATATGGATGCCCCCACCCTCACCAAAAGAACATAGAGGGAAACATCAATATTTTTGCCTCCATCCTCCACTTTTTGCGGGGTCATCGGACCTTGAGAAATATGCTTACCACCGTGCACTGATGGATTTAGTTTAACTCAGGTTCTTCATTTCTAATGGGAGCCGAAGCTGGAGAGTTGAGTAAATGATCTACATCTTGACCTTCGTTCACTCTTTCTTGGAAATACAGTGCTGCCAGTTCAGCCAACCTTTCTAGCCCATTAGTCATTTATTTTATTTTATTTAACAATTAACAACAACAACAACAATCGCAATTGAAAATTGTGTTGTATTAATTATAACATTTATGGAAGTGAAACAAGAGGGAGATGTTATTTGGATGAAAAAATTTCTTGACATTTGCATTTTACTGTCAACATTTCTTGACCCATTTACGATTGATTCGGCAATGCTTATTGGGAAGGAAGAAATTAAAAATTTCTTCAGGATTCTTATCGTTACGTTAAGAACGATTAAAAACATTTCTGCGTACAGATGATTGTTGACGATACACGTTAAATACCGGTTCACTAAATCCGTTAACAATTTAGTAGAAAATGAATCTGCATAATATAGCCTATATAGAGTTACAGTATTTGACCCTGTCTCGTCCATCTGCGGAAAATCTAAACCTTGAAAATGAACTGATCAAAATATGCTAAACACCGCTGGTTGAATCTCTTTCATGGCGATATTTGGACTTTTATGACATGATTGAAAATCAAAGAATTGTCGTTATGAAGTTCGTCGCCAGACATAAACTGTTATTCAGCAGTTTATTGTTGATATGGGTGGCCGGAATGTTTTTTTCTCGTAAGAATGCGTTTTTATATGCTATTATGTGATCTTATAATTGCGAGTGTCTATAGAAAATGATTTTCAGTTTCATTGTTTATATCAAACTCACAAATGGTTGGAAAGGAATTTCACCTTTTAAACTCATAAAATTGATGGCTAACAGTTGGTAAAGGTAAATAATAAAATTCTAGGCCATGGTGTAATTTTGTACCAAATCCGGCTGACACCAAACTTGTCGCAATGTAGAATTTCTTCTATGTGTGTGAAAGTACCAACTACAGATAAATTTAGAAAATGATTTTATTACAAAGATCAGGAAAATAAAGTATGTAAGGGGCTGTCCTTAATTAACGTCACACCTTTTTCTTTTTTGGCACTAGTACAGATACCGTCCCATTCCGTTTTTAGGTCAAAGTGTTTCCAGCCTCCATGGCAACTTTGTCCTGGCTTGCCGCCATGTTGCTTACCTCTCAATACAGGCTCCGCCCCTTTCCCTCCTAGTCTTCAGCCCTACCCTCTTCCCCTTTAACCTCTTTCCTTCACCCCTACCCCTTTAACCTTATCATGTTCTTTCTACTCCCCCTTCTCCTCTCCACCTCCCAACCCCTGTTTCCTTGACAGTTTCTTCCTACTCCTCCCCCTATCCCTCTAATCCCTTTCCACTCCCTTCGCCTCTTAACCTCCCCCCTGTTGGCTTTTCTTCACCTCTTCCCTTCCCCCCTGCTCCTTTTTCTCGGTGCAGCGAACAAAATAAAAACGGCATACTAACTTTTATCCGTCGGATAACTTCACCTCTTCAACTATTCCGTCACCCATATTAGGCCTAGCATACCAGCACACTTTGCAAATCGGGTCCTTCTACTCCAAACCAAATAAACCTTCTCCCACAAACCAATCCAACAACATTCCTCTTCCCTTTCAACCGCAATTGAACAAAAAAAACTTCACATTGAAATGTTCCGACGTCTTCCTAAGCACTGCAATACTTCCATAAACGTCTTACCACCGCCACAGAGACACACTGTATGATGCCCCACCCTGTGTGACATCACGCATCACGTGTTAAAATCGTAAAATCGCTGATGTCAAAACTCCGCCTACAAGGACTTTCCTTCTCATTTCTAGGGAAACTTGTGGGACGGTATCTGTACTACCACCTCTTTTTTGAATATTTTCGATGCACGTCACATAATGCATAACCTAAATAGGGTTTGTATGGTGCTAAAAGTCCTTATTTTTGCCTAAAATCCGCCAAAAGTCTTTAACTGTTGTCTTATTTCTACATTTTTCTGAAATTTTGTTTGGTTGTTTTTATTACTGTTATTCTTGTTAAGGTATTATTACCCCTCATGGGGATAACACAATTACTTAAATATGGTTAGTTTGAGCTGTAATTAATACGTGGGTGGCAAAAATTATAGTATAATAAATTTCCCCCACGAAAACTCACAAAATTCTCGCCCCGGAGGCTTTCTTGTGTTGACCATATTTGGCAATTGTGTTATCCCTGCGGAGGGTAATAATACCTTAACATCTTTACATACGGAGAAAGAGAGCGTTGTTTCCTGTCCTCATTCGTCTAGCGGTCCAAGACACTCCGGGCTAAACGGAGGGACCCTGGTTCGAATCCAGGATGGGGAAAGCGTCTCTTTTTCTCCAAAATTACACAAGCTCTAGTTTGAGCTGTAATTAATACGTGGGTGGAAAAAAAAAAAAAAAAAATTATAGTATTACTGTTATTCTTCTCGCAATATGAATCAACATAAAGAACGAACATAAAACTTCACACCATGCGTGTTGTAATATGCTTTTTACGAACAATAAGAACACGTATGGAGGAGAACCAACTCCCTCCCCCTTCCCTCTTGGAACTTGCTGCAGTATTTCTTTACAACAAGAATGACCGGTACATCTCACACCTCTTCCAAACCCAGATTTAAAGTGCAAGGCTCCTTATGCACCACTTCAGTGTCTTGTGTACTTTAGGTACCTTAGCTTTTTCTCCTGCCCCCCAATGCACTGTATATTTTATAATTAGATATCCGTTATGAGAAGTTTTAACACACTCTGTATGTATTTAGCGTTCATTTCATGACATTTTTAGAAGAGCGGATCATCCTACCTGGTCTTCATAGTTAAGCTAGCTACCTACTGACCTACCTGAGAAAATACTTTGTGACAGAAAATCGGGATTGAGGGGAGGGATATCTATAATTACCTTATATCCATTATTATAAAATAACAATATTTTTATCAATGAATGAATTTCATTTGATGGCAAAATTTTTTATTTTTCTGTTTGGGGAAGGTAGTTGTTTTTCATGGAATTTTACATAATACTAAGGCAAAGAAGGGTTAGGAGGGGAACACTTCCCTGTGGAGGAATGATTGTCCGAATTCTACGGTAAAGTTTGACTACAATTAAAAAAAAAAAAAGGAAAAAGTCACCTTTTAAAATTTTGTGCCTCTTTATAATAAACCCGGGCTTTCTTTCTCCCTATCTTCGTTCCGATGGTAGAGATACCTTCTTAGGACCTCAGCTAGATGCTTTTTTTAGGGAGGTGGGCCTAGAATTCGTCAATGTTTTGATGTATTTTATAAATATATTTAATAATATTATTTGAACAGACTAAAATTTATCTGTAGTGAATACATTTTTTGACAGATTCTGCATTGAGTTAACAATAGGTCCTGCTGTTGTATAGCATTAATGCGTTCATTGTTATCCAAAGTTCGACACCCAACGATGACCCCCTCCAAGAAAAAAGAAAGTTTAATATCAAACTTCTAACTGCAGTTTCGGAGGTTGACTCCATGTGATCTTCATTGACCTTGTGGCATGAAACTTAATCAATGCCCTGAAAACATTTAAGGCTCTGAGCTGGATTTCATTCTACAGTAGTCTAAGCTTGATTTTCTATAACTACATTGTTGTTATTTGTGGTCGTTTTGCAAATAATTTACTTGTTTGTTTTTTATGGCACAAGGACAGTTAACATATGCTATGCCATACTTTACAAGGAGGACCTACAGTGTTAATGTGTTTGCTTAGAATGTTGTTATCCTGGATTTAATTACCAATGATGAAAAAACGTTTATCAACTAACTGCTCACTGTAGTGTTGGGGTTGGTTGCCTAGATCACGAGAGGTTCGGATTCCTGGAAAACTGGAAGTCCCGATGCAGCATGATCAGGGCCATGCTCATGATATTAGCGGCCCTGGGCAAGCAGATTTTGGCGGCCCTTAAAATATTTTGATGTAACGCAATGATAAAAAGATTAAAAAAAAATATCAAACCTAGCGAAAAAAGTGTCATTTTTGGACCTCAAATATTCATAAAAATTTGTCATATCATTTTAGCAGACAAATGATTATATATTCGTGATCAGGAAGTCAAGCACTATCATCTCCCATAGGTCTGATCTCAAAGTGCAGTGAACAGCGAAAGGGGTTCCCTTGTAAGGCTTTTTCTTACTGCCAGTCTGTCAATGTTGCTATTTTTTATTTTATAGCCAAAGGTCTAATGAGGTAGAGAATATAAATAAGGCGAAATAGGTGTAATAAGTTAAATAATATGGCCTGCGAAAGATGGTTTTTGTAACAAATCTTTGATTTACTCTAGTATTTTTTAATTATTTTAAAATACTTTAATTATTAAAATTATTAATATAAAGCTTTATAATATACTAAATTATTGTCATAATATATATATATTTGTAATCTTTCATTTACTAAATAATACAATACTGTTTTCAGTACTTTTATTAGTTTCTGCCAGTTTCTCCCACTTTCTGCCGGTTAAAACCAGTTTCTGCCACTGGCATGGCAAAAAGTAGTTTCTGCCAGCAGAAAGCCAACCCAGGCATGGTTATTCCATGTTTGACTCCCAACCCTGTGTCAAAAAAAAGAAAAAGAATGCTTACGAACTAATTACTCACCATAGTCCGAGGTTGGTTCCCTAAGCCTTGAGAGGTTCGCATTCCTTGGAAAACTAGGTCCTGCTCGGCATGATCTATACTGTCCTTTCACCGGAAAACTTAAACGAAAAACAACCATGTTTATGATTTATACACTCATGAAATTTAATTGTGTGGCCACTAGATATAACTATAAGATATCTCGGAACTTCAGGGTTGGCTGCCTTGAAGTTTCAATTCATTGAAATCCAAGGCGAACCTTGAAATTTACGTTATTAAATATAAACCAAATGCAGGGCTCCTGTTTGTCTTACTTTTTGATGAAATGGCTTGCTTTTCTTTTTCTGCTGTTAACTAATAAAATCCCTTCCTCTACCTCCCTTATGGACGCCTATGTTGACTTTACAAATGTTTTTCTTTTTTTTTTTTTCCTCTACAATTTTCCTCCTTTTTATTCTACTAACTGGTCGGAGCCCTGCTAATGATACGAAACTATGACAGTACGGTGGTACTCAAAAGTGGTCTTATGGCATGCATAGTATTAATGCATTTGTCTGTCACGTGAAAGATATGGACTTGAATCTAATGGCACTAAAGAATTGTCATTTTTCTATAGATCTGTAGTTCAAGTGGATTCCCCCCCACCCGCCTGCAACAGAGATTTGAATATCGGGAAAGTTATGGGCTGCTGCATGGTTTTAGCTGTCTTTGCACCATAAAGCATTAATAAACACGATAGCTAAAAGCGAATCGAGTCCTTGTCGGGTGCAGTGTTGCCGTAGCAGTCTTTATGCCACAATGTAAACTAAGAAAACGCCCTTTTCATTTATTAGTTGAAAAATGTTTTTAATGTTTTGGTTGATGAATACGTTTACTCTATTTTTGTAAATATTTTATAAATAATTCTCGTTTTTATTCCTGTACTTATTTGTACTTTAAGAATGGTGTTAAGATTAGGCTTTGATGGGACCTACAGTTTAACAAAGAAATCCAAATTTCCGTTGCCTTAGGGACCAAATCCTAAACTATACTGGGCAGAAAAAGTGGCGCATTTTCTATTCTACGTGTGGAATTTAGCAGCGCAGTATACGAACGCCTTACCTATACTTCATCATAGGGTGATTTTATAAACTTCTTTTGTGATGATTCGCAAAATAAGTACAATTCAACCCCCTAACATTATACAAATTTTCATATCAAAATGTGTTACAAGCAGAATTGCATTAATAATTTGGTCATTGTATCCGTGTCTAACCAGGAAAACAATTATGGCATTTATGACAGCAAATTTCTTACATTCCCAAGTGTACCAATGTGAAAAATCTCATAATGACTTGAAAAATATAATATTAATTGGGTCCATGCCGAGTATTGAATTTTTTTTTATAGAAATTAAATTTTCTTTGATAAGAAATTTTACTTTACACTTAATAATATTCTTCAAAGGAGGGTTTAGCCTTCCCCCCCCCCCTCTTCTGCATGGCTTTGATATTAAAATAATCTTAGATTTTTTTTTTTCTAATACGTGTGAAGATTCAATACAAACTTCCTTTATCATAACAATGGTTGGTTAGCTACTGTTTGCAATAGTGTCATCATTATTACAGTTTCAAACAGTTTCAATATTTATTTGTTTACTGACTATTCTTGCAAGCTGAAAATATGGTGGTGTTTTTTTCAGTTATGCTGATGGGTAAAAGTTCAACTAAAATCCAGTATGAACGCCAGTTGGAACCTCTCCTCCATCATTTGCAACATAATCGTCTTCCTTCACTGCTGAGTTTCAAAATGTATAAAGCTTTACGTTATTGTAATCCACCTAACGATATTTCTATTGGACATGAAGGTAATCTGTTTTTGCACCTTATGTTAGATATCTGTCTTTGGAAGCTGTCTTCTGCATGTACATCAGATAGTGTTTTTAACATTCTGTTCATTTAGCATATGCAAGAAGTCCATAAGGGAGTTATAGAGCTGAAACTCCATGTATTTATATGTGTATATGCAGGGCCAGATCATGGCAAGGGCCCCGCGAAAAGAGGGGCGTCCAAAAAATTGTATTTAATGTGATAAAATAGTAAACTGATGCAAAAGAAAAATGTTTTTTCCCCCTTCGAGTTTACAATACGAAACGAATCCAGTGAAATCATAGCTGCTATCCAATTACAACAATTATAACTACAATCGCAGCTTTGAGAATAACTAAGCTCAACTCATTCTTACTGTTGCCAGTTTTATAATTTCACTGCTTAATTAAGCTATAATTTGGCTATATTTCATCATAAATGCGTTTAGAATTTTGGAGAATGTATGTTTTCAGAGTGCGTTATTTTTACTTTTTGCAAAAAATTTTATCTTTCGTCTATTTACATTTTCATAAAACCATAATATTATATTCTTTTCAAATAATCACGAATGCCGTAGGCGTGATTCGAAATGTTTCCAAAAATACGAATTTGGTGTGCCATTGTTACACACTATAAAAACTTTTACAACTTCAGCTATACAAGTGCTCTTTTTACCATCAGACATTGGCATGAAAGTTGGATCGAAAAGCTTGTTTTTATCTACATTTTTAAATGAGAATAAGGGTGTGTACATTTTTTAGATTTATATCTAATCTTTATATGTGTGTGGGAGGGCTCCCAATACTCAAAGTTGGCCCCTGTGCATATACACAATCGTATCATAATTATATATTGGCCTCAAAGTATAATGTGCTAAAAAGTGCAACACACGTTAAAGGACAAACAGCTTCACTGCAGAACGATTGCGAGGTGAATCGATTTTTTTGGTGCCCTGTGGTGGCGCAGTGTGGTAACATGTTTGCTTAATGTGCCATTAATCTGGGTTTGACTCCCAACAGTACACAAAGAGTGCTTACTCAGAGATCTCATAAAGATCGCACTGCTCACTATAGTCTGGGGTTTGGTACCCTAGGTCTTAAGAGGTTCGGATTCCTCGGAAAACGGTAGGTCCCGGTGCAGCACAACCATTGTAGTCTTTTAGTCGTAAAACAACAAACATTTTTTTGTCTTAAAGTAAAGAGGGAAAAGAACAATTCGACAAATGTTTTCTACATTTCTATTAAAAATTAAAAAAGGAATTTACGTTTTATAGAATTTAAAAATGTATATAATACATATATCTCCTGCAGAACATTTTTGATCAGCTGAAGGCTTGTTGCAGAACATTGCAAAACATTCTGCTTTGGGGATAATGGGAGGTTATGACCCATCAACCTCTTCCCTGCATATGCCAATGTTGCTTATGCAAAGACCTGTCTTAGGAATATAAATAATTTAAAAGTATTTCATTCAGAAACATGTGTTTTATTTTATTCATTTATTTTATCACAGGCACACGATCTTTTAGACTTTTTTATGGAGCAGGTTTCCATTCGACCATGTTGCAGCAATGCTCAAACTCTACTATTTTCTTGATGGCAAGCTGATACCAACCGATAACTGGCATTGGTAATTTAATTACTCTTCCTGACTGGAATGCCTTGAATTTTTCACTGTGTTCACGTTGTCTTCGTTTAATTTGCAGTATTTGTTGGGCATACATGTTGTTCCAACATGGATGTTTTGTAAGTTGTCTGGCATTGCTGTTACTGATGGATTTTCCTCTGCTAACATGGAAGCTGGTTTCAGTCTGTTGATGGAGAAATTGATCTCCTTTCCTTTAATTTTAATTGTAAAGTATTTCTTGTCTCTTTTTATTATGAGAAATGGTCCTTCATACATTGGTTCATGTGTTTCTTTTTTAATTCAGCCTATTCTAGCAAACGTGTGCATGCATGTTTTTAAATCTTTGTTTATGAGGATATCCTTCCTTAACCTGCACACTTGTGTGGGCTTCAGTGTCTTCCATCTGCTTTTGCCAATTACTGATGAAGGTTTTTGGTTGGATTTCAAGCTTAGGTTGCATGAAGAATTCTCCCTGTAGCTTAATAGCTTTGCCATAAACTGTCTGTTCTATGAAGAGATTTGTGTCTTTCCTCGGAGCCCCACACAATTTCAAAAGGACTGTTCTTAAAGCTTCCATCCAGTGAAAGGAGTTGGGGGTGGTCTTTTATTGTCGTTTTCACAGTTCTGTGCAGCCACTTAACGTCCTCCATTATGTCGTGGATGGTATGCTGTACCTTTATTTCACACACTGCAGTCAGGCTACTGAATACTTCTAACGCAAACTGCTCACTTTTATCTGTTATCACTTAATAGGGAATATCAAATCGCATAATCCACTGCTTGTAAAATGTGCATATCACCGTTTCAGATTTTATATTTTTCATAGACACTGTCTCCATCCATCTCGCAAACCGGCCTATACAAGTCAAGCGATACACTTTCTCCCTGGATGGTAGCAGTGGTCCTATTAAATCGGTATGAACTATGTCGAAGCGTTAATTGTTTGCTCTTTGTTGGCTCTTTGTTTCCCCGAAATTGGGATTTTGTATATCTAGCGATTTTGTTCCTTTGGCAGTTGATGTAGGCTGTAGTCCATTCTGTGACATTCTTTTTAATAATTATTTTGCCTTTTTTTTAATAATTTTTTCTTTATAATTATTTATTTCGCCAATATGAATCTGGTGGCCCTTTGTTTTACTGTTGACTGCATTCCAGGATGAGCCAAACCATGGATTTGCCGGAAACAGCTCAGTTTGTATTTTTTTTGTATGTACAGTCTTACGGTGTTGGTCGGTATGTTGTGCCAAAGAGTTCTTTTTGGAATGAGCGGATGTGGTTTAAACTCTAGAGATTTGTTTTCATCTTGGAACTGGTTGAGCTCTTTATTCCCGAATTGCTTCTCTGCGATTTAGTCATAGTCTATTTTTGTGATTGTCTCTATTCTATATAGTGAGTCCGCAGTCACAGCTAATATGGCTAATTGGTATTTAGAATTATGTATTGTAGCTGCCTCATCGACCTTGGTGATGCTTTTTCATTTTTTTTTGTATCAGTGTGTATGTCAGTGATTTGTGATCTGTAAATATGGAAAATGTTCTTCCTTTCAACATGTGTTTAAAATGCTTAATTGGAAGATATATTCCAAGCAATTCACAGTCATACACGCTGTAAGATTTTTGTGCGCTATTTCATTTTTTTTTTTTTGAAAAGAATGCAATGGGTTTCCAGCCCTCATCTTCATACTGCTAGAGTACAGATCCTATGTTAGCATCTGTGATTGTCCACTAGCAAGCACAGCTGCTGAAATCTAAATAGATAAGAGTTGTAGATACCGAATTCGTTAAAGTTGCATCTGTTCAATCCTAAAACCCATTATCTTAAGTTAAATGACATATTGTTTTAAGGATACCAGATGGGAATCAGTACTTGATCGTTTTTTTAAACATGAGGTCTTTAACTATTGGGTTCACCCCTATGATAATCAGTTGGGAAACGGAAATGCTTCTCTTTTGCAGGAGGTTGTTATTTTAAAACTATTGCAAACTATGGTCATAAAGTACAGCTACAGGGCAAAAAAGGATGAACACCCAGGACTCTATTCGTTGTGTCTTTTTGCATCAAAAATTTGTCACAATCTTCCTTTGATCATCTCCTTTCAAAGCACAAACCAGAAACGCTTGCTTCTCGAGCTAAAAACCGAATGCCTCATTTTTTTTTTTTCTCTTCACTCTCTCTTATATGGATTTCCCCTAATTTTTTTAACTCCACTTCTGATTAGCTAAAACTAAAGATCACATTATACTAAATAGCCATCCAGCAAAAAGGCAGGAAAACGACACTGTTTGCTCTAACTATATCAAGAACTACAGCGCTAATGATTTAAGGCCAGTTTCTAATGTAAGTATAGGGGTGAGGGTATCAGCAGATGCACTGTGCTAACTAGAAACATCTTTTTTGCCCTGTAGCTGCACTTTATGACCATAGTTTACAATAGTTTAGGATAACGATCTTCTGCAAAAGAGAAGCATAGGGACGAACCCAATAGTTAACGACTTTATTTTTAAAAACAACTACTGCTTCCCATCTGACCATCAACAGAGGTAGATTTAAAACAGTATGCTGTTTAGCATAAGCTAATGGGTTTTAAGAGTGAACAAATGCAACTTTAATGACTGCAGTATCTACAACTCTTATCTATTTAGATTTTAACAGTTGTGCGCACTGGTGGACCGTCACACATCCAAGGTCACACAACACTAAAGGTTGGTTTAAATTGTGGAAGGTGAGTAGTGTTGCCTCTCTGATATCTTGCTTACGTTTCCCGAAGCTGTACCTCACCTCTTTGGTCCAATTAACTTTTGTTTTATTCTCCTTCTTTGTGCCTTTTAGATACTTGTGAAACACGGCTTATGTTCATGCCATGTCCTTCACGTACCTTCTGTAGAAATTGTTCCTTCCCACAGTATCCTCTTTCCTAACCACTATAGGTATGAGAAGTCAGAGGTAGTACGGGTTGAATCTCATTGTTGTGCTGAGCAGGTGGTTAAGGTGTCTTCTGAATGGCTACAGCCTCATTACTTTGGCTAGGGGTGGTTGTCAGAATGTCTGTAGAGCTGGGATTGGTTGTGATATGATCGTTTATGGTCGGAGTGGTTAGTTCGATTGTGTCAATGTCATCTATGATGAATGCCCGTTTCAGGCAGTTGATGCTGGTGATTTAGTGTTTACGTTTAATTTCCATTATGAAGTGTTTTTTATCATTCATTGATGCTGAATGGGCTGTCATATGGTAGTTGGAGTGATTTCCTGATCCCGTTGCATGGAAACGATGATGAGCAAATGAATGGTGTGTGGTTCATGTGAACAGACTTTAACTTGGGTCACAATGTTTATGTGGTTTCATACAGGCATTAGGGAAATGCTGTTGGCTCCACCATTGCTGAACAGCTCAGGAGAAAAGTCACTGTTCCACTCTTTAATATGCACGTTTCCAAGATGGTTCTTCTGCTCATTTTAAACAAAGATACACACTATGCAATATTACATGTCAGTCTCCTCTAATCAGCTGGCATTTTTTTTCGCACCAGCACATAGTAAAGGAGCAGGAGTTGGAGTTGGAGGCACCATTAAGAGGTTAGTTTTTGAAGGCGTGAAGGCTTTTTTTCTAAACGTGCTCAAAGTTCAACTTCTGCAATTCAAGTGCTTTACTGCCCCCAGGACCCAAGTCAAGGAGCACATTCTAATCTTGGATAACAGGTTAGAAGGCATCTTGCTCCTACCCAGGATTCACGGAGTGCACTCCGTTAAAGTGGAAAAGCCCTATGTGATAAAATATTCACATGTATCAGGAATGTCTGATATGACTACCTTTTCATTTAGAGAAGACATCGATCCATTGGATTGCTGCAATAAATTTGATAAAAAATCCTGAACCTGAAAGCCCTATTAAACTTGGCGATTTTTTACTAGTGAAAGTTCCTGAGAAAATAGAGAAGCCTAACCTATGTTGCTCAAGTTACCAGCATAGAATTGGAATTCGATGACTTTTCTGAGATCGACTGGGCCGATGACTTACATTTACATGGATGGCGATATTTCTTGCATTTCAGTGGATGAAATTGTAAAAAAACTTGCTACACTAGTGATGAATGCTAGAAGGCTGATAACTTTTCCTGAAACTATCAGATCAGACTGCTAAACTCCTTAGTATCAGATGATGTCCCCTCTGTACCTTTTCCCAAATAATTAAAAATAGTAATTACCATTAAAAAATATTTCTTTATGTTGTCATGATTTATCATTGCAAAGCAGTGTGTTATATCATATAAATTTATTCAGCATTTTATTCTAAACCAATTCACAGAAAAATTAGATTTTTTAACTATGAGTAGAAAAGTAGGGGAAAATGATGGCTCCTCTGTTATTGCTAGTAATTAATTAATTACTCTTAACATGTAAAACAACAATTACAAATAGGTATGTTTCTGTGATAAGAGGAATACATGTTACTAAGAGATTTTTTTTTAAATATTTTCTATTCATAACTGAATAAAAAAGTAATTAACTACTAGGCCTAAGTGAATGTGCTATAACTCTGACATCATAGGGCTATGTTATATAAAGTGAACTATTTTATTTTACATGTTGTTTCTGTCAAAAATTAGTGTAAAAATTCCTAGATTGAGTGAAATCTTATTGTCTTTATATTTCTTTATGTTTTAGGTAGAATCCCAGCTAATTACACGCTTGATCTTGTTGCTATAGTCATTCGCCATGGAGATCGTTCTCCTCTCAGACCCGTGAGAAACCAGTCCATAATAAACTGTGGTGTTGAGAAAAATCACCCGTTGTTGAGAAATTATCTCTCAACATTGAAAGCCGTTCAGAGGCATTCAAAGAAGCGATACCCGTTCACAACATTCCCTCTGCATCCGAATGAGAAAAGATGCTCCACAGCACAGATGACTATGGTTGGGGCATTGCAGCACCTTCAGCTCGGCTACTTGTTGAACAAGATTTATAATGGCCGATTTAAACTATTGACCAATGAATGGACATCCGATAACCTGAAAATATACAGCACAGTGTACTCGCGAACGTACCAAAGTGCCCTCGCATTTCTCTTTGGATTTCTTCCAGAGTTTGATTTCAATAGGCTCAAAATTGTGCCCTCGAGTGACACAAAGTTTTGCTTAAATGACGTATACTGCAAGTGTGCCCTCTTGGACCACTTGCAGAAGTTGATGAATAGAAAAATGCAAAGATTGGTAGATTTACACCCAGCTGTCGTAAGTCTTGTTCATCGTCTAAATCCTATTGTAAAGCTGCATCCTAATCATTCCGACATCACCACTGTCATGGCCATGTTCGACAGTTTGATGGCATATGTATGTCACGGTTCACATCTGCCGTGTATTCCAAATAGCCATAATTGTGTCACCGTTGACCATGTGAGGAATGTCATTGCTTTCCTTGATTGGGAAGGGCGACAGTTTGTTGAAGATAGTACGCACAAGAAGTATTCGTGGCTGAAAGTTCAAGGTTTGCTGACGAATCTCATTAACCACATACAGGATGTTGTCAACTCTAGAACAAATCAACGTCTCATCCTCTACTCCGGACACGAAGTGACTCTCATACCTCTAATTTCAACTCTCGGTTTAGATGATGGTACAATACCACCATATGCTTCACGTCTAGTATTCGAACTGTACAGTACGAATGGTATCGGAAGTAGTGCTGGAAAACGTAAGCGTATTGTGAGGGTGTTGTATAATGGTAAAGACCTCACAAAATATACTGTATTTTGTAAATCATATTATAAACCCACTGTAGGTCCCAAGTCGTCATTCTCCGATTTTTGTCCCCTAGAAAGTTTTACAGACTTTGTTCTCAAAGAATTTTACCAGCGAATGAATGCTACTACTTTCCAGTCTGCCTGCAACTTGGCACAGATAACAAGAGATCCATACGATTTCAAGTATTACCATGACAAAGATGTGTATTAGGTATTCAAGTATTATAAATTCTTTTTTCCAAAAAATCTTGCCTTGTAAAATATTTATAAATTTTCATCTGAATGTTGTTATATGAAGTGGAAGTTTAACTTGAATATCTGCGGTCAATTTTTGTTGCAAAAAGATAGTTTGCGAGTGAAGTTCTTCAACAAAGGAAAACTCCAAAGTGATGCTAAGCCATATATGGTGATTTTCAAAGGACAGCAAGGATATAAAATTAATTATCAATCGCTTTTTAAAACTTAACTTGAATAGGAAATATAAAACACAAAGATACAATAAAATATGAAACGTGACAAGCTGTTCTTCAGTACTTTTAATCAAATTATTTGAAAATTAACTGAGGTGTCATAGAAATGACTTTAAAGTTAAAAAAAATTACTGATAAGTTCTTCTTGTACGACAAATGTAATCATCTGGTCTGTAGGGAACTTGACTGTGATATGATTGTTTTAAAAAGAAAAAATAATTTCTTGACTTTTTAATCACCCCATATGTTTTCCTGTTACATGATTAGAAGCAAAGAAAGATGTATATGTGATTTTTTAGATCGTTTTTTATTTTACAGTTAATTATTTATATTTTATATATCTAATATAATTATATCCATTGAGATGTACAGTATGGCGTTTTATTAAATCAGCAAAATTGGATCACACTGCCGATGTGGCGGATGTGATTGGTGGCTCATGGCATATTTAACACTCTGAGATTCAAGATTAGTAACTTTCAGCTTTCTAAATTGCCAAGCAATTCTACATCTGATTTATTTCTTTGTTGTATTAAAATAGAACGAACATGGCTGAAGCCAGCTTCGAACATTTACAAGATTGAAAATATAAGCAAAACTAATTTTAATGATATTTTCTTGTATTTCTAATCTTTCTTAAAATGCAAGCGTGATGCTTGCTTAAAATCTTTGCAAAATTGCTTAGAAGCATTTAAAACGTCTACATATAACTCTGCATCACCAATGTGGGCCCTGCGGTGGCGTAGTGTGGTAACGCGTTCGCCTAGTGCGCCGTTAATCCGGGTTCGACTCCCAACAGTGCAAAGAATGCTTACTCAGAGATCTCATAAAGATCGCACTGCTCACTGTAGTCCGGGGTTTGGTTCCCTAGGTAAGAGGTTCGGATTCCTCGGAAAACAGTAGGTTCCGGTGCAGCATGATCATTGTAGTCTTTGAGCCGTAAAAACCGTAAGCAAGCAAGCATCACCAATGTGTTAGTAATTCTTAAATAACTTTTTTCATTAACCCTTAGGGTTGTAAGATATTATTACCCTTCAGAGGGATAACACAATTGCCAAATAATGGTTAACACACAAAGCCGCTGGGGTAAGTTTTTGGTGATTTTTCATGGGGGTTTATTTAACTTAAGAATTTTGACACCCACATTTGAGCTCAACTAAAGCTTTTTTTTGGTATAGGAAAAAGAGACATCGTTGCTAATCCAGATTCGAACTAGGATCTCTCTGTTGAGCCCCGAGTGCCTTTACCGATAGGCTATCGAGGACGGGAACAAAGCTCCCTTTCTCCTTATATTTAAGTTTGTAAGCTATTATTACCCTTCTCAGAGCTAACAATTGCCAAATAATGGTCAACACACAAAGCCGCCGGGACGAGTTTTTGCGGGAGATTTATCGACCATTTTGTGTACCATTATTTGGCAATTGTGTCAGCCCAGAGAAGGGTAATAATATCTTGCAACCTTAAATAAGGAGAAAAGGAGCTACGTCCCTATCCTCGATGGTCTAGCAGTTAAGGTTCTCTAGGTTCAATGGAGAGACCCTAGTTCGAATCTAGGTTAGATACGATGTCTTTTTCTCCTATACCAAAAAGCTCTAGCTTAGCTGAAACGTGGGTGTCGAAATTCTTCAGTTTAATAAATCCCCCATGAAAATTCAACAAAAACTCGGCTCGGTGGCTTTGTGTGTTGACCATTATTTGGCAATTGTGTTAGCCCTGAGAAGGGTAATAGTATCTTAAAATACCATCATTAAATAGAAATAGTCGTTAATTAGAATACTATTGTTGAGAGGTGACTGTGATAAATTTCCAATGCAACAATAATTGACTGCAGCCATTGCAATTTAGTATAAAGTATTGTAAAGCAGGAAGTACTTTGAATTCTAACTAGTTTTATCAGCGTAATGAACTTGTATTTGTGATGCATTCTCGCTATGCTGATATTAGTTAGAATTTACTACATAGAGAACAATTATCGTTCGCTAAATTGTCATCCTTCTTAGAGCTCTTCTTAATAAGCTCAACTTATACTAGCCAAGAAGTTCACAACTCAGTCGTTTAACGAATTTAGAGTATTTTGTGATTTTACGATGGTTCTTTAGATATTGGAAAGTTTATAGAATATTTATATCTCGGCATTCTCTCATTTCTTGATTATTCATTGCAGCTGTAAACATTACTGCGTTCAATAAAATGTTACGTGTATGGATGAAATTACAGAATTTGTACGGTTACATCACCACGACATACTCCTAGGATGTGCTGGTTCATGTGGCAGCTTATTATCTCATTAGGGCCAGACTCATCTTTCTCAAATCAAATGGAGATTTCTGTACATGTATGACATGTTTTGTCTTTCTGGTGTCTGTACTTGCGCATATTTGATTAAATAGTAAACATAAGTATCTGTACATGCTTGTTTAAATTGTATATATAAGTTATTTACGCTTATGTTCATATTTGATTAAATAGCATATACATAAAATATTTGTACTTACACACACAGTTAAACTCTGTTATAGCGCATATCAAGGTAGTGGAGGATTTTTCGTTATAGCTATTAATTGCTTTAACCATTTTGTGGCTATATCATGGGTCAAAATTAACCTTTTAAATTAGGCACACTAAATACTAGTTAGGTGTACAAGTAACTAACAGAATAGAAAGTAAACCTCAACCTTAAAAACGGGTAAAATGTAAGTGTCCCTGTTCTTGAAAAATAAACGTAAGTAGCCATAGTTTTGAATAGTTAGGTGCACTGCGTGCACCCAAATTAAAAATTTACGTGCATGTGCACAGTGCACCCGCTAATTTCGAACCCTGGGCTATATTATACATCAAATTAAACTAACCTAAATGATTTGTTCGTTATAACAGAGTGCCATTGTGTTTTGCTAAATAATATACATAAGTTTCTATACTTATGTGTGTTTAATTTAATAGAGTAAAAGTATCTGTACTTATACATATTTGATTAAATTATATATATATATAAATATGTATGCTTATGCATATTTAATTGTTAGTATACATATGTGTCTGTATTTATGCATATTTGATTAAATCGTATATACATTAAAATGTATGGACGCTTCTTTAACTTAATATTTTGTATGCAATTTATGTAAACATATCCTCAATAATGGTAAACCTTGAATGCCAGTCCTAAAAACATACCAGCAAAATGTTATGATTATAGAAAGCTGAGATCATTTTCTTACACAAAAATAATCTTTACTTTTTGGTATCATGGGAAGAAAATAATTATTAAAATGTAAACGGAATTTATGTAGTAGAATAACAATGCATTGTTCAAAATACAATTAAAAATCGAAACAGACATAGTTATATATATATATAACTGCATTCACAAAAACTGTAACAGATGACTAATGCATACGTTTTCAGTACTTTGATTTTAAAGTTTTTGGGTAATGTTTCTGACATGGGTTGTACAGAACACTTTAAGATATTACAATATGCAGATATGAATGGTTATAGGACTTTAATTCAATAAAGTCAAGACCTATGGTGAATATGGTTGCATTTATTTTCTTTTGTCATCACTTAATATTGCATACTTCATTAAATGAAACATTAGATAAAATGAATTCAGCTGTTTGAAACTATCATATTCATTGACGAAAAAAAAAAAAAAAAAAATATTTATGTTCTTGAAAAGTGAACATTCAATCTTCTATGGCTTAGTAACAGCAGTAAACAGTTACATTTTGTTTGTGATGTTGTTATAATAGTTACGCTCGCTATAGGAGTCCCCCCCCTCCCCAAGTACTCAAAACGGGTTTGAGTATGATTCGTTATGGAATGCATAGGATGATGCTTAAAAAGCATCTGAATGTAGTGAAAGTAAAGATGCATAGATATGATGCATTTATAGTTTACGTTCCATATCTATCTGGGAAATGTTCTCCTCTTCTTCTTGATGCGATCATTTGGAAAGAGAGTGATTTGGTTTTAAGATAGGTTTTCAGTTTAGTCTGCTTTTTTTCCTTCTGCTTTTCATTCATTGTTAAGACGTCATGAACTGTTGGTATCAAAGTTGTTGGTGTCTTGCAAGAGAGAAAGGGTGGCTTCATGCGATCGATAGATACTATAGTTTCACAGTCATTTACGTGTTTCAATTTTGAAGGTTTTGGCTTTACCTGGAATAACTTTATGTGAGCCTGAGTATTGTTAACTCAATAAAAGTATAATTTTGTCACAATATGGGTACATATATCTAGATCAGGATGAATGAAACGTCATGATTTCTATGTGTATGGATAGATGTTGGTTTTGACTTGACTATTATGTCGCGTAGTGTTTACATATATTCTGATGTAGCCTATATGTTGGAAAAATTGTTTCGAAAATATCACCAAACAATCGAAGCGATGTCCCGTAAACCAGTTTGGCGGGAGTATCTTGTATGTCTGCTTTGAGTGCTGAACGGATTACAAGTAGAACTATTAGGAGTCCATTAGTCCATTTAGATGTGTTGTACGTCATAAGTGATGCTTTTTGATGTGTATGGAATCATTCCACTAAACCGTTGGATTGGAGGTGACTTGTTGTGGTATGTATTTGATTCGTTCCAAGTACTGTTATTAATTCTTTGAATAGTTTGGATCGAAATTTTCCTTGATCACTGGAGATAGTTGCTGGATAGCCAAATCGAGAAATCCATTCTATAAATACTGTTTTGCACACAGTTTCTTCTGAAAAATCAGATAGAGGATATGCTTCCACCCATTTTTTTAAAAAACCTATTACAGTTAAACAATAGATTTTTCTGGTTCTGCTTCCATTCATCGCTGGGCAATTCGTTGTGTCATACTTCTTTTGTTATAATTTGCAATACATTTATTGAAGGTTGCTTGTAAATACCGGCAGGACACTGGTAGTCCAAGCTTCGCTTAACTGAAATGACCTTCTATACTATTTTTTTTTTTTTTTATTATTTTTTAAGTGGCTGCTTGTTCAACGTTTTACTTGTAAATACAGTAGGACCGCTGTAATCCGAACTTCGCTTAACCGAAATGACTTGTTATACTATTTTTTTTAAGTGAACACTCACTCAACGTTTTTCTTGTAAATACAGGATGTTCAGTCGTCGGGAAATATGCCTGAAATTTGTGTTTAATATTTAATTTGCCCTCTACGTCCGGAAAATTTTCTCGTCTTTCATTTTGGTTGGCCACACTGTGAAATGTTATTATGGATAAATAAAAAACAAATCATATTTTTCAAATCGAATAACTGAAAACGTATTAAATAATCGGGAATGGAACAGCTGTGCCAAACTTAATGATTTTTGTAAAATTGCGTCGGACTGTGCCGGGATGTCAATTTCTCGTAGCGCGCAACTGCGCTGAAATTCAAACAATAGAATCGGCGAATAATCGATGGCTTAGAGGTAATTGGATTTTAAAGGTCACGTTAAGCATTCGGTCCTGTACCAAGTGACTGATACTACGATCTTATAACATTAAATTTTTTATAGCAATAACTAAAATGAATGAAACAGAACAGTCTTCAATAAAAACGTCAACAAACGATAAGTCATATTCTACATAATATTTATTATATAGAAATCATTATTATATTTACAATGAAGTCCCTGTAGAGAATTTTGCAACAACAATTACATGTTTGTGATAATACATATTGCTTCTTAACGTACGCTTTTAATTTCGGGTAAGTGTTTAGCAAACTCCTATAAAATTTTAAGTTGTTTAATTCAATAATCTGAAAATTATAAATGTTTAATTCAGCAATGGGAAAACAAAATATACCAATGCTCAAATTCTGAACTCCAAACAGAAAACAATTCATAAAATCGATTTAAGAAATAAACGAATTTAGCCCCATATTCTTGAATCAAAGCATTAAGATCACATTTTATTTATTCACATCCTATGTCCTGAAACCACAGACGTATCAAGGGAGAAGGCAAGGGAAGCAAATGCTCCTTTAGAATTATTTTTGGCCTAAATGGCGCCTATGACAAAATACATAATTCT
Source organism: Dysdera silvatica (assembly GCA_006491805.2). Lineage (NCBI taxonomy): Eukaryota > Metazoa > Arthropoda > Arachnida > Araneae > Dysderidae > Dysdera > Dysdera silvatica. The sequence continues at coordinate 12,805,387 of QLNU02003225.1, read as the reverse complement.
TTCATGAGCGGGCTCATAGATGTATGCAGAAAGTTCGTAAGTGGGGGGGTTACAGAGCTATAAGTCACATATTCCTATGTTAAGTATACAAAATTACATTGCAATGGGGTTACAACCCCCATCAACACCCCTCTGCGTACGTCAATGAACGGGCTACATGTGGCACTTGGTTTATTACCTTTGCTTCATATCATGAAACGATTTGCACATGCCACTTCCTAGAACACCTTTCCTGTTATTATTGTGTTATATTACGGGCATTATTTGCATAGACCAAAGGTTTCCAAATTGCATTTCAGTTTTAAGACAGGGGAATCGTGGTGTTCGGACGAGATTTCATATACGAAATAAATTTAATAGTTGTTTTTATAATTTCAATCTACATTATTCTTGCAAATTGACATAAAAGGATAATCACTTTTATACTTTGTTTGGGGAAATGGTTTATTATGAAACTAGTTTTCATACAGCCATGCTGCGGATATTTATTTAAAGGTCAAGATACTCTGTGGAACCTAAAAATTTTAGAATGACCTTTCCAGGCATAATATTCACCGTTTCTTTTTAAAATCACTCATCGAATGCTGTACCTCTGTATTGTTTTTGGGCTAAGTATCGTCTTTTAAGGGGAGTAATGGGGTAGGATGTGCAATTCATTTCTTACGGCAAGATTATGGAAATTTCACTCTTCCAAAAAATGGAAATTTTAGTCCATCTGATGTAGTTCTTTAATAGCTTACAACCATCTAATATCGAGAACCGTGGTTTTCATCTGATCATCGAATTTAAGGAACTTGAAGTATGGTCAGTTTTCGGGTGGGCGGCCACTCGTATCTGACTGCGAGTTGTGATCTAGTCGCCTTATATAGCGCCTCTTATTGATGAACGACTGATAACTATTCGCCTTATCTTAGATTGTACTGTTTGCCGTTTTGTGATACTTGCAAACTTTAAGCACTGGCTATTGGCGATAAGCTTCGTCTTTCAAAAACTTCCGACGAAGATTCGGACTTCCACTTTGGAAGTTAGGGCTTGTCTGTACTTCGAAGTTTTACGGGGGAAAAAATCATACGACCTTCTACCTTTGATGCCAATACCCGTCTTCCTACTCGGAATTTTCACGGAGGAAAATAATAAGACCTTCCACCTTTGAAGCCAAGGCCTGAACCCCTCTCTCTTCTCATATAGCGTGGCTGCCAATCATTTCTCAGCTCTCCAATCACAACGATACATACACATCACAGCGATATACCTTTAAACCAATACCTGTGACTTTATAAGAACCTCCTCGTATGCCCTCTGTGATTGGATTAGTCTATTTTCAATCTTTGCGTGTTATGAAATATTAAGCCCGCCTGCCCGTGGATTTATCATGTAAAAACGAAATACGACTGCAATAAACCCACGGACACCTACATAGTTTTCTTTTTTGTACCTATAAGATTTTTCTGGCGCCTAAAAGCAATAAAAACCGTCTGAGTTTTTCTTTGTTGCTGCCCTTACTTGCATAGGAAAATACAGATTGGACTAAAAATTCAATATTTGTGAATTAAACAATATGCGAATGATTACAAACTGATCAAGATAATATCGGGAGTACATATACCGTAAAATGTGCTCATGATACAATATTGAAATTTTGCTCCCAAAGCTTTCGCCCTGGTGGTACATACCCCACGCTACGCCACTATTCACAACCATTAGCAGTTTTTTTGGTGGGTCCCCCCTCTAAGTCTTTTGTTACTCCCTTGCTAATTCTACTTCCAACTCATCTCTCGCACTATCTGCCCCCACCCCAATTTAGAATTCAAACCGTTTAAAACAAAAAAACATTTGCAACACTTTTTCGTTCGATCGCGTTTGCTACTTGTTCCCCCTTTATCGTCCCCTGAAATAAATACCTTTCATTATATATATATATATATATATAAACTTAACAACATTGGTTTATTTTGAAATGGTCACATAGTTAAATCAAAGGCACACAAATCTTCATGCACATTCTTGTAATTAATTTGGAGTAAAACTGTCTTATCAAAATTGCTGTTGTGATTTTTTTTACTCTTTTCAGCTTTGCTACTTTCCTCCCTTGACAACAGCCACTGGCTTAGGAAAGGAGGGGGGGGGGCTCTGGGGTTCTAAGCCCCCCCCCATTGGATATCAGGACACATTCTTCTTCTTAATGCCGCATCGCATGCTCTTTAAAGCGACTCAAGTCTCTTACATAAATTTTAAATTGTTACGTAAACTGACAATAATTACGCTCTTGAGACATTACCAAATTACCTTATCATCTTTTGACATGACAGTACCGTGCATGTAGCCAGGGAGGTGCTAAGGGGTGCTCTACCCACACAGGAAAAGTTTTACGAATTATTTTAAATAGTCTTTAGCCCTGGATTTTGAAAAATAACACCAATGAATCAATTTAACCTCTGCCTCCCGCCTGCGATTTCTGGATACTCTATTGGTCAGTATCATACTTTATTTGAACTTCACAGAATTTGCAAAAACAGAAGCATGTCTGCAAAATGGCAAAGTTCGGCTAATATATATATATGTATATACTTGAAATTAAGAAAACAACACAAAGTTTCTAATGAAATACGTGAAGGAATTAGCAGCAATATTTAAATTTTTTCATCAACGAATAATTTTTTTTATAAATTTAATTTTTATTGACAAATATATTATGGTGTGTCGAGTTAAAAAATATAATTTGATTGTCAAGCTACTTGAAGTTTGACAGTGAAAATTGGTATTGAGAATCGACTGATTATCAAAGGACATAAGAAGGGGCGGACTGGGTCCTCTCAAAGGGCGCATACCTTGGATTATCTGAGGGCGCGAGTCCTATAGCCCATGAAGGCGCAAGTCCTATGGCCCCTATTGCCCAGTGCGTCCTCATGGGCAAATCCTATTGCTCATGAGGACGCACTGGCCCGGGGCTCCAGTCCGTCCCTGTAATTAAGCAAATTCGATATTTTTATTTATCGCCTTTAACAGCTGCAAAATCACATTGAAAAGCAAAATTCCATTTATTTATAACGAAAAATCTGTATAATTTTATGAACGCTTTCAAGGGGGAAAACTAATATAGGCTCCTGGAACGTCTGCCGTATGGACATTCATTTGTCAGATGTTTCGACTTCTTTCTTTAATTTTTTTTTAGAAAATTGTAGTGAACGAAGAACAAATTTATATACAGTGGAACTTCGATAGCTTGAGTCAGGCCTGTAGCCAAGCCGGGGCCAACAGGAGCGTGACCCCAATTGCCCTATGCTTGTGTCCCAGTTGCCCCATCGAGCTATTTAACTATATACAGAACAATCCCAGGGTGCCCTGGGCCCGATATGACCTTTGTCTTGCCCCAGTTTTCCCTTTCGTCCTGGCTAAAGGTTTGACTTGGACATTGAGAGCTCGGAATTCTCGGTAAGTGGAAGAGGTTCTTATTCCTATTGAACCTCGAGAACTCGAAGCAAAACCCCTTGAATTTCGAATTATCGTGGCTCCACTGTGTATATATATATATATGTCGAAGTAACGAAATAACATTTTTTGCTTTCCACAATTCTGAAACAAACCTTGTTTGGCGCAACAAACCCTTGCGCCACAAAGGTCACTAATTCTGGAATAGCAATCTTTAAACTTATGCAGACAAATCGAAGCGATAGGAAAACTGTAGTTTTGATGCTGTAAACGTGCTCAAAAGCGCCTTTCAGGTTCATAAGTGTCTCTAAAATATTTTGCTTTTTTGTTGACACTGTACATTGCAAGGAACAGTGATTCCTTATGTCTTACCATCGAATCACTACTCGCACGCACTCCTTAATTTGAGGTATGCCACTTTGATATAGTGATGACATAATACTTTGAAATTCATTTATGAGTCTTTAAATGAAATCTGCTTTTGTGGTCTTTATCCCCATAGTCGACATTTCTTGCTAGGATTCATGGGACTTCCCAATGGGCAATTGAAGGCTTCTGAAAATTCAGGAGAGTTTGAGAGAGGAATATTTGCTCTATAAAAAAAAATAATAGAATTAGAGCAGTCTTTAAGGCAGAATATATTATGCGTTATAGCAATACATTATGCATGCTAGGAGGGGTTAGCGGGCCTTTCAGCTCCTTAAAAACAAAATGGACTGTTAAAGGCTTCAAATTCGAAGGTTCAAATGTGTTCGAGAGAAAAATATTCGGCCTATAGAAAATTAAACTAATATTCTATAGGCCGAGTGAACTGATAAACTGATATGAGTGTATCATATCAATTTTCAGTATAATGTGGTAGCACATCTCGCGAATTGCGGATTCAGAAGCAGCTGTAGGGGAGTTTTAACTCTTTAGAAACAAACACAGTGTAGTGTCGTATATAATGCCATTTCTGTAGAGTACAGCATTTTTATGAAAGTTAATGAGGGCTAGTAATTCATGACTTTCCAAAAACACACTGGTGTGCAAGATCTAAAACCAACACCATTTTGCATCCACAAAATTAGCTGAAAAAAATTGTGGCAATTGGCAATATCGGACGTTAAATTAAAAAGCTCTTGCACATGCACATTTTCGAATTATCAGCACAGGTATCTGTATCAGTACTTAAACAAATAAAAGTAAAAGGGCGCAGTAGGCGAATTACATTCAAAGGAAAAACATTTAAAAAATACCATAATTTATAATATATGACTGGCTAAAACGCGTGAGTGGAGACTTTTGGGCAAGGGAGGAGGTTGCAACGTGTTTCACGGATTTATCACGAGGCAGCACACATTACAAGCCGATGAAAAGTGAATTGTACCACAAAAGATAAGAATGGTTCATTTTTTAATACTGTGTTTCGAAAGGGAGGCTTTTTTATTTTAAACAATTACAACACATGTTGTTTAATAATTTTTAATTTTTACACAATTGTGTACCTTCATAAGGTACATAATTAACGAAATATGCAAAGGCCACACAGTCAGATTGAAGAATCTAGAAAGAGTCATTTGTGTACATAAATTATAAAATACGGCTGAGTATAATCACTAATACAATTTTGACCAACATGTATTGATTACTTGAATCAAAATTTTGCTAATTTTAGTGAAAGAGAAGGTGGATTTTATTAATATACCTGTATTTTCCAGGACTATGGTTATCTTTCGTATATCGCTCAAAACCTTCTTTACTGACTACTTCACACCATATCTATAATTAATAATGATACTTAGCATCCTTCGGAATATTCAAGAAAGTCAAGAAAAACACTGTAAATAAATAGTTCAATAAGCACCGGGGATCCCTTGATGAATCTATATCCTTAAACACAAAAATCCTTAAACGTAATAATAATTATCCTCAGGCACGAAAACCAATATGTTGAACTTCAGAAATGAGATATAAAATTCTTTTATAGTACGAATAACATCATGTGTTCAATAAAAGAAAAGTATTCCCGGGGTGGGGGACGGGGGGTGGACTAGTTTCCTAGGTCTCAAGAAGTTCAATTTCCTCGGAAAAATGTTGTACGGTAACATAATGGCAACACACTCATCTATCCTGCCATTAACTCGGGTTCGACTTTCAGTAGTATGCGTGTCGCTTTTCTGCCCAACAGGGTTTGGTTCTCTTAAATAGCAAGGGTTCGGATTCTTCAGAAAACTGTATCGTGGTAGCATGACCTTTGTTGTCTTTGCGGCTTAGCATGATATTTGTTGTTCTTGCGGTGTAGCGTAACATTTGTTGTCCTTCCAGCGTAGCACGACCTTTGTTGTCCTTGCGGCTTAACATGACATTTGTTATCTTTACGCAATAAAAATACAAATAAGGATTAGAAAAACTAATCAAGTTCGTGGCCCTTAAAGGCTTATCCCTCCTATACCTATCTACTTCTTTACTTACGCCGAGGGAGCATTTCCAAGTTTCAGATAACGCATTTTTCAAGGATAACGTAGTAATTGTAATAAACGATACACCGTTTCTTAAGCCCATGTGAGAAATGCGAAACCGTATAAATACTCTTAACGAAGAATGCTTTCACGAATGCACTTTCACAGATTGCAGGCGGCAACTTTAAGGGGTCCCAGGTTCCTGAGTCTCCTAAAGCTATTTTGGGGAAGGGGCAGGTCCTCCTATAATTGAAGGACAATAGATGAAGAAATGCAGATTATAGTTATGGGGTGAATAATTTAAAACACGGGTTATTATTTATGTTTTTCGTATTTTCGGTTGATTTATTTAACTACACATACGAATTTTTCGAGTTTAGCCCCACCCAACATTTTCTTCAAATTGTTCCCTACCCCCGATCAGAATAATACGAGAAGAGTAAAAATAACATATATGATAAATGATATAAAATACCTTTATTGCCTACCTGAGCATATTGCAGAAAAAATATTTGATTGTTTTTGTAAGATATTCCAGGTAGCTTTAGTTCTTCGCCGTGATTTTGAACATACAATTCGTATGCCTAAAATACGTTTATTTTTTTCAAAAGTATACGAAACTGATACTCAATAAATTATATGACTTAAATGATCACAATACAGGGTATCCGAGAACTTTTACACTTTTAAAAAATATTAATAAATAAAAAATGGATGTCAATATATATACTAACAAGGACGTATCCAAGATTTAATTTCGGGGGAGGTCAAAAAATTTTACAGCATGTATTGATACAATCACAGCATGCAAGGCCGTAGCCAAGTCCCATTAAAAATTTAGTTTCGGTGGGGTGGAGTGTGACAGGTCTCTAAGTTCCTCTTATCCGGATACGGGCATGTATGCGGACATATTATTTGTTCTATTACCCATCATGCTCCATTTTCACAGCAGAACTTTACGCCATTTCCATGGCTCTTACATATATTTCAACTCATAGCTTAACTCACTGTATCATCTGCACCGATTCTCAGAGTTCTTTAAGAGCACTGGAATTCTTTAAATATTCACCTCATCCTATTTTATCCAAAATCCATTCACAACTGCAGCACCTGCACGATTACTCCAATATTAAATTCTATTAGATCCCTGCTCACATTGGTATCAAAGGGAATGAGGCTGCTGATGCAGCTGCGAAGGCAACGAACTCACCACTTGCTTCTAGCCAACTTCTTCCTTTCTCTGACCTGAAGCCAATTATCAAGACCTGTGTGAATCAAAGGTGGCAAGAGGAATGGGATCATCAAACCAATAACAAATTGCGTAATATTAAACATACAATTGGTAACTGGCCCTCCTCATACCGTAAAAATCGGAAAGAGGAGGTTCTCCTTGCCAGACTTCGCATTGGGCATTCCCATCTCACCCATAGACATCTGTTGGAAGGAAAACCAGCACCAATTTGCCAAGTGTGCAATGAACCCATGAGTGTTTTACACATTTTAACTCAATGCCCCTATTATAGACTTGCCCGCACTCTTACTTTTAACTCTTCATCACTGTCTGACATTTTAAATGACCATGCTGACCATACGCACGTTTTAAATTTTTAAAAAGTACTGGCTTTTACTACAGTCTTTGATTTTACCGTGTTTGGCGCAGTATAGCCCAGATGCTCTTGCGCCATAAAAAAGCCAAACAAACAAGCAATGAACCCATAAGTGTTTTACACATTTTAACTCAATGCCCCTATCATAGACTTGCTCGCACTCTTACTTTTAACTCTTCATCACTCTCTGACATTTTAAATGACCATGCTGACCATACGCATACGCATGTTTTTAAATTTTTAAAAAGTACTGGTTTTTACTACAGTCTTTGATTTTACCATGTTTGGCGCAGTATAGCCCAGATGCTCTTGCGCCATAAAAAAGCCAAACAAACAAACAAATATTTGTTCTATTAAGCAGTGAAATTTTCAAGGTTTGCGCAGAGTTAGGGTAAACTATATTGCAGCGCCATTTTTTAGTGGCACTGTAGTGCTGCTTTTCCTATTATTGTTATGCAAGATAAATTTGACGTAGCCTTACGCAGACAGGATTTATAAGTAAAGACAACGTTATAAGCCTTATATTTATATTATATAACCATTGTAAAATGTTTTTATACCGTGACATTAAAAAATCTTAAAATCTTGCGCAACAAAAGGTGAACTGTAACATACATTAAACGTATAACATAGTAACTTAGTGCAGTTAATTAACAAAATTAATTAGAGGATCGTATCCTCATCGTCTGGCCTTAAGTTAGCACATTTAACTCATGAATATCACATTATTTATTACATAATAGGTAAATAATATAAATAATATAAGCATAAGTAAGTATTTACTTATGCTTACAATGTTGTCTTTACGTTGTTTAACACGTTAAACGCCACGCCGGTCCCTAGGGACCGGCGGCAGACCTTTTGTTCTTGTTATCGTCGCGCTTGTGTCAGTCCTTGCGTACTTGTGAGACTGAACATTTAATTTAGGCGACATCGGTTTTTGTTTTCCTCAAGCCAGGCTACGTTACCTGACCTGTTTATACTCTGGCTCGCCTATCGGCGAGTGGCCCGGAAGGACCCGCTTGACGTCTAACTGTGTCGTGAAATGAACGGTATGTAAAACCGTCGTGGCGTTTAACGTGTTAAAACGAAATCCCCGTTAACGATGATACAGATTGCTACGTGGCTTATAGAAATTATATTTGCAACGTAATTTTCAAAGAATACGCCGGCGAAGCCACTTTTAAGATCAAGGATTTATAAGTGACATAAGAATTTCATTGAAGTGTTCAGCCAAGATAAATTCTCGGTCATGTTTCGTACTTAGTGCCGCACATATGGAAATATATTATTAATTTATTTTATTATATTTTTATTATATTATTAATTGTTTAAAAGAAGTTTATAACTTTTAATGCTGAATTTTGCAAAGAGTACGTTCGTATTCATTCATTCTTTTTTCCATTTTTTTTTGAAAGTGTAAAGAAACTTATCGGATAGCCTGTATTTTTTAAGTAAAAGTTATTTTATTATTTGGTTGAACATACCAAGTATGCTTGTTGTAGGCCTGCGTTATCGCATATGTTATCGTCTATAGTTTGATTTCCGTTAATCTGAAATGAAAAGTAGCTCTATTAGTGAAATCAATTTCGTAAAGGTGCGTTTTCCTAAGCTCGCATATTTTGTGGCGCAACAATGAAAAACGTCGAGGACTGACTCAAACAATAAAAAACCAATGGAAGTGTTTTCCTAGAACGCGCAAAACGCTTACATTGGTTTTTATTGTTTGAGTTTCATCTCGGCGTTTTATATCCTTGTGCTGCAAAATATGCGGGTCTAGGAAAACGCGCCTTCATGTCCTTAAAAAAATTGAACGCTATTCAAGAGTAAGTTTCTTTCAAGTGTAATTCACTAGAAACTTAGCCCAATGTACAAATTAAAAGAAACCTCGAATGTTATAACTGAAAGTACGAAATATATTGAATTATAGAATTACTTCACTAAACATCTACCGTGATTTACAAATCACGAATGTATTTCTAATCTCTTTTCTGGAAAACTTAGTATTGGATTTTACAATTTTACAGTTGCTTCACTGAAATATTATATCCAGTATAGCCTGTGTACGTTATGAAGAGCTCTTATTAGTTTCATTCTTGGAAAAATCAAGTATTGCATTTGAAATAGGGAGGTTAAACTGGCTGGTTTGAAATGTTTTAAATAAATAAAAGCATTACAACTTCGTTTTTCTTAATGCTATTTCTAGAAAGTAGATAAAATAAAAAAATATACATCTTTGTATATTGTATGATATTTAAGGATTTCCAATGAATTATTATGCTTAAATAGAATAACTATAGATTTTACAATATTGACATTGTTTCTTATAATTTACTCACGTTCTGGCCAACCATATCGATCGGGTATTGGGAATACTGGTCAACGAAACAAGAAGCCTGTTCCTTATACCTATCGATGACATCATCTGACCACCATTGAGTGAGGTTACCAACCTTGTCAAACTTCCTACCTAGCAAAGAGAGTATCTATCAGAAATATTATAAACCCGTGCTTTTTGGAAAGCATGAATATTCTCCAGCAAAGAAAGTATTTATCAAAAACATTATCAATCTTTGCTTTTGCAAAGCACGAATACTGTCTTACAAAGAAAGTACAGTAGCAACTCTTTCATCCGGCACGCTCGGGAACACGGCCGTGTCGGATTATCGAACGTCAATATGGTGTTAACGGAAATACACATGAGCGTTACTGTTTAGAAAAAACTCTGATATCACGTTGCCTTCGTGATTCGGATTTTTTCTTCAAAAAATAGTTTCAGATTATGCATGAATATACGACATACTGCGTGTAGATAGTACGAAACGTAAAAAAAACAATAATCGCAGTTAATTAAAAATAAAATTTAATTAAAATTAAAAAACGGCGATAGCTATTTCGATAGCGACAGCTATCTTCATCGGGTCGATACAAAATAATATTGTAATACACATTCAAGTTTGCCGTCACGCCCGGTTGAAAATTCGATATGAAAATAGGTCCTGGGCTTATAGCCGCGTCTCCGGCTATTGGACAAGAAATTAAATGCTACGGGTTACCGGCCGCGTCTCGAGCCAATGGACGGAGGAATGCTCTCTAACTAAAGTTGTCAAACAAAAAAAACAAAACCGGGGAATTTTGGGCACATTGGAAACTTTGAATATAGAAACCAAGATAGCTAGAATAAAGGAGGTAGTCCCGCTTTCTTCCTATTGGTCGATTCGACACAATCGACCAATAGGAAGAAAGGTGAGGACGGGACTACCATCTTTATTCTAGCTATCTTGGTTTCTTCCCATCAAAGTTTCCAATGTGTCCAAAATTCCCGGGTTTTTTACAACTCTATCCCCAACGGGAAGAAAGGCTACTGTGAGGAAGCTGGTGATTAGCGGTGATAACAGTTAGATAGGATGTGGAAGGTTTCATAGAAATCCAGGTCTAACAGAGAACGGACCTTTTCAACTAGTTGGGCCTTATCGAAGGAAAAGCTGTGGTCAACTTTCCAGGCGTGCTTAGTAAAAGCTGATTTGTGTAGTTCTTGTTTTCGAACATGGGCTTCGTGTTCTTTCAAACGGAAACGAAGAGCCCGTCGTGTCTGGCCAATGTGTATTAAGTCACATTGGCATGGGATGCAGTAAATTCCCCAAAAATTGGTGTCAGAAATCACGTCCTTGAGCTTAGAACAGCCTAATTTGTTAGATAGAGTGAAAACTGTCCTGAATTTAAATTTACGGAGTATGGAGGCAATCTTTAAAAAATGAGTGGCATAAAGAGGATGCAGATAATAACTTCGAAAGCAGTTGAGTCAATAGAGAGAGTGATGTTCCGCTTGGGTCGTGAAAGTCGTCTCAGGGCTCGGTCAATAATGCCAGGATTGTAGCCGCGATCTAAAGCGATGTCCCGAATGTGGTTGAGTTCACTATTGAGGAATTCACTGGTTGAAGAAAAATTGAGGGCCCGCGAAAAAATCCAGTAAAACATGTCTTGTCCCATGGCCGGAGACGCGGCCGTGCGCCCACAACCTATTTTCATATCTAATTTTCAACCGGACATGATGGCAACCGTGAATGTTTTACGCACGTGTATTACAATACTATTTTGTATCGGTCCGATGAAGATAGCTGTTGCTAACGAAATAGCTATCACCGTTTTTTAATTTTAATTAACTGCGATTATTGTGCTTTTTGTTTTTCGTAGTTACAGATTATACACAAAATTATGAGTTCTGCAGAGTTATAGCTGTAGTAGGATTCGGAAAAGATTATAAATCGATTTAATGCATAAGAATCATTTTTACACGAGACTTTAACTTCTTATGCCATGTCTCCTTCTTCTTCATCCGAGCTGGCGGTCAAGGACAACAAACGGCTGAATCCAACCGAAAAAACCGAACGCGAGCAGCTCGATCGATGCCGGATTATAGAATGTGCCGAACCAATGAATATCGGATTGAAGAGCTTCTATTGTATCTATCAAAATATTACAATTCAGCTCCTTTTACTAAATGGTTTTATATGGTTATGAATTTAAAAATCTTTAATCTTTTCTAGTAATTAATTCTATTTTAACCATATATTCTATAATATAAATAAACTTTTATAAATTATTGGTAATTAATCGCAAGTTCTTGATGATTAAAATTGCTTTAAAATTACAATAATTAAGAATTCACAATTATAAAACAACGAAAACTGTTCACCCTTCTTTCTTTTATTGCCAATAGATGGCAGCACACACGTATTAGAGCAGTGGTTCCCAACTCAATTTAAGCCGCGGACCACTTTTCCACTTCAATTGTACCCGCGGACCACTTTGAAAAATTCTCATGAGTTGACTGCAAGACCTGAATAAAAAAGGGAGCCTGGTCTTTTTTGGGGGGGAGGGGGATGTGTTTGTAAAATAATTCTTTGGGAAAAAAAAGAAGAAATAATAAAGAGAAAAAATCTAATGATAATACAGTCAAACCTCGTTAAGATGAACACGCTTAAGACGAATTACTTTTAATACGAACCGTTTTCTGAAGTTCCGTCAGATTGTAAAATACTACAAATATACTATCAATTTCATTTTTATATTTAATTTTAATATTTAATAAATAATTTTTATAAGTGTTTTTATTAATTATTATTTCTTTTTAAATAATGACCCGTCTCGCGGACCACTTGGGACTTCTTCGCTGAATACCAGAGGTCCGCGGACCACCAGTTGGGAACCACTGCATTAGGGGGAAATAGTAGCTTTAACATAACACTGCACATTGCTCCTAATATAAGAAATACGTTAATAACCCAATTCAACAAGAACCATATGGGCGTACACAGAAGGTGGGAGGGGTTGCAGTAGGTTGAATCATCGCCTCATTAAGTACAACAAACAAAATAAACAATTAAACTTTATGTCTGACAAAATGAAAGTGTACACACCAGGTGAGAATGGATTAATAAATTAATTAAGATTAATTAATAAGAGAGAAAAAAAGTATGGGCCTTAAAGGTTGATAATAATATTTATTAGGGGAAAGGAATGGACTTCGAGTATGACATCAATGTTTCAGCTAATTTTATTGTATAAAGCCTGAATAAGAGAAATAATTCTATTTGAGATTATATTATAAGATGATACCAAGAAATTTAATTCAGGTTGAAAAAGGCATCATAAAAATCATTTGTCATTTACGGGCATTTCTAGTATTGGATTAAGGTATTAATGGGCCCCTAGAGAATGTGATCCACGCGATGTTCAGTCAATAAATTATGTTTTTCTTTGACGTTCATCACCTTCAATATTTAGCTTCACTAATAATGGAAATTTCTCGGATATTTGTAAGTAAACAAGATTAAAGTAACACTTAAATAATACCGGGACTCTTTAAGAACCCCTTGGGGCCCTTGGCCCGCATGTAAATCCGGCGCTGGATATTTCTTACCGCTTGTGTCAAATCCATGGGTAATTTCATGTCCTATCACAACTCCAAGCATTCCAAAATTCAAGTACCTGAAACAAAAGAGAATGTTGTAATAATGCTGGGATGATAAGTTTGACTGTAGCATTAATCTCAACGACAGAACGTCTGAATCCACATTGGCGAATATCTTCTTAACATCTTGTTTGAAAAACTAAGGTTAAAAACAAGACTAATGCATATTCAACAAAACGGGATTTATTGCCTAAAGGTAGCTGTAAACAATGTGCAGGAACTATAATAATGACATTGTATTCCACTTTCGCAGTAAAATAACACTACGTAAATGCGTGCTGGCTCATCTTAACCACCGGCGAGTGTACAAGGTAGATGCAAGAGTTAGGGCAGGCCTGCAGCTAAGATGAAAAAACAACTGAGGCAATGCAAAGGGCATATGGAGCCCAGGGCACTCTGAAACTTACAAGTATAAAATAATTGTCAGGAATAGCACGGAATCTAGACATTATGTCACTATAAACCCAAATAAATTTGACGCTCCTGTGACGATTTTTTGAAAAGTTTATTGAAACTGCAAATACTGTAATATTATCATATATCAAAGTTCGTATTTTAAATTTTATGAAGAGGGAAATGGGTAGGAGAGGATAAATTATATGAAAAACAGTTTATACAAATACATATAAAACCAGTTTTTACAAAATATATACATAAAAATAGTTTTATACATTATTAATTTTTAATAATTTTCAATATTTTAACATTGTGTTATTATTGTTCCATATACGTTTATATAAATAGCTCGATGGGGCCGTGCCCCTACTGGCCTTGGATTGGCTACAGGCCTGATTAGGAAGTGCGTGAGCAAGCTTAAAATAGCATTTTAGTGGCCAGGTGGAAACAACACTAGAACACAATCTAATTATGGGCATCGTTGTCTATATTTGGAAATTAAAGACAAAATTGTGTATAAGCTTAGTTAAATCTAAACGAGGCAAAGTTTTCAGAATTCTGAAACTGAATAAATACTTTACAGAACACGGTATAATTGCAGTTTTTAAGGAGAGATATTTTCTAGAAAAGTATGGTTTGAAGTATAGCTCCAAGCAAATTCTAGACATATATGTAAAATGTCTTATATATTGAACGTTATAACATACCATATATTGCTTGATGTCACTTTATTCATACTAATTGCTGTATAATGTTTTGTTATTTGATTTCTACTGAATGTTGTGTAATGCTTTATGTCACTTAACGCATTCTGAATATTATATAATAGGCTACTTTATGTTGGAGATTTTTGAATTATGGGAGTGTGAAGAATGATAGTTTTTCAAGGTGGACGCGAGATATGCTCCGACCATTAAATTATCATTTTAATTCGAGGTAAATGATGACAAATGTGTTTAAGTGTTAAAATATTATTGCGTGTTGAATTAGACATTAAGATGATTTAAATAAAATTGTTCTGTACGATGTAGCCTTCATTTTCTTTTAAATAAAACATTGAAAAGAAATTAAGAATAGACGCCGCTGAGAATTTTTTAATTGTATTTCTTTTAGATATATTTGTAATAATTAGTCTGTAATAGCTGACGTATTAGAGTATTTTCAATACTTTAATACATGACTAAATATATCATTAATTACGGGTTTCATTCAAAACTAAATAATGTTTTCTTTTCATTCTCACATACTGTTATGGAGGAAGTACGTACAAAGATAAAACTCTGCATTTAAAAAAAAAGAAACATAACAATACATAGTTTTGCCACTCGTCATTAAAAAAAACCTACTTTTTTACTTTCGTCTGTTGCCACATAGAAAGTATAAACATAAAATTTCGTACTTGCGGCTGTGTTTTTCGTTTTAGAAAAAGAGCCGCCGTTACATGCTGTGTCAACTGAGCCACTTTGAGTTTTCCATTTCCCCTGGCTTCCCTAAAATTATTTTAGGAGCCTTATTTTCCCCTGAGGCTAGAGGTTATGACTTTACATGTTGTAAATCGATTTCAGTATTTTGACGAGTATAAGAAGCTGTCATCTAGACGGATGGGGGAATCAGTGGCGTTTTTTAAAAATTTATTTCGGGTATTGAGATGTTTCTTTTATTGTATGAAATTGCTTTCGTTGCATGAGAATGGCTATGGTATATTGGGAATAGGCAAAGATATGCGTATGTAGGGTGCAAAAAGGGGCGCATGGGTAAAAGATTTGATGGATGGTTGGTTGTAGTTTTATGGCGCAAGGACAGCGAGGGTCATTCTGTGCCAATCAAGGTAGGACCACACATTCGATTTTACAATGAGAATAAATTAAAACTAAAATGGTAAAACATTATTGAAAACAATGTATTAAATGTCACAAATGAAACGATAAAAACAAATCCGATGAGATGGGAAAAGACAATATTAGATAAAAAGTTAAAAATGAGTTCATGATTAAAAAAATCGCCTAAAATGTCACAAAGGGTAAAATTATTTTGGTTAAAAGTTAATGAGCGTTACTGGTTAAAATTGGGGTAAGTATATAAAATATGCAAAACATTTAATGCTTCACCACATGTGGCACACATCGGGGCATCTTCACGCTTTGGAAGATGTTGATGGGATATAAAAAATTTGAGAACCACTGTTTTCTGTCACTTCATTCATATTGAATGGTTTACAATGTGTTGTCATTTCATTCGTACGGAATCCCTATCATTTATATTGAATCCACTTAATTTATACTAAATAAGCGGTCAATATTCTTAATAACTTCTATGCCTCATCAAACAACAATTATCCGACGATTCTGCTTCTAATCTATACATTCTACGGGACTGGAAAAACGGAGCCGCCTTAGTGGGTTCGCCATTCACAACCACGATCGAAAGTACAATTAAAAAAAAAAAATGGCCGACTAGTCTTTTTTTACTGAGTATGCAGAGCCTTTGCTTGCAGCTAACTTTCTAATATGGGAAAGTTGGTTGCACGAAAGTTAAGCTGTACAACTGAAAAAAGCCATAATTTTTTTATACGTACTTTGGTCTGTTCGGACTGAAAATTGGTCGGCGTAAAATACCAACTGGAAATACTGTAATAAGAAATACGTTAAAAATTAACCAACAGAATCTTCATGTAATGTATTCACAATAACATTACTAACAAAATTTAACACTAACATTAATTAACAAAACTCAATACTAGCATTAACTTACAAAACTCAACACTAGAATTATTTGCAAAACATTTTTTTTTAACAGACCTGTATTCTAGTGTTTAATTTATTGACAGACGTTTGAATCTATCGGATAAGAGTTAG
>QLNU02003225.1:12761327-12773763 GCA_006491805.2 Dysdera silvatica | reverse complement strand
TTTTAATATTTGGAGAAAAAGAGGCACCGTCCTCATCCTGGATTCGAACCAGGGTCCCCACGTTTAGCAAGCGGTATCTTGACCTACTAGACGAATGAGGACAAGAACAAACGCATTTTTCTCCGTATATTAGGATGTAAGATATTATTACCCTTCACAGGGATAACACAATTGCCAAATAATGGTCAACACAGAAAAGCCTCCGGGGCGAGATTTTTGTGAGTTTTCGTGGGGGAATTTATTATACAATAATTTTTGCCACCCACGTATTAATTAGCTCAAACTAGAGCTTTTTATTTATATTTGGAGAAAAAGATACTACTTACTACGATATTTATTACAAAAACCTAACTATAACCATACCTATATATACAGAGTATATATATACTTATACACACATACCAGGTCTGTAGCTAGGATGAAGGGCAACCTGGAGCAAGACAAAGAGCATGTGGGGCACAGGGCACCTGAGGATTGTTCTATGTATATAAATAGCTCGATGGGGCAACTGGGGCCACGCCCCTGATGGCCCCTGCTTGGCTACGGGCCTGACACATGCACACATGATATTGTAGCTTTTGGCAATTAAAATTTAATGGCGGTTACGATCGCGCTAAAATCTCTCCGGCATACGCCATTTATCTATGAGCAGTCACAGGACATGGAACTTCAAAACAACAAAAGAAAGAAATTATGAGCTACGTGTCCTAATTAAGGGAAAAAATTTCACGAAACGGAATAGTATTTTTTATTTAAATTGTAATAAAAGTAAATGACTTTTTAAAAATAGAATAATGAAGTAATGTACTACAATGAATCATTTCCGCCTCATTACAGATTGTCAAGCGTTTGTTGAGATCTTTCTTATAATTTGAAAACAAAATACAGCTTTATCAAAAGATTGAAGTCCTAAGAAACTTAAACTAAGAAACTTCTTACCGACTCATTACTTCTGCAGCGACACAGGATATGATGTCAAAGACCGAAGTATAAACTTCAAAAATTCATTTATTTAATTACGTGATCCTTTGTTCGTGGTTGCTCCGGTTCATAAATCCTCGTTATGCTTGAATGTTAAAAAACTCGAAAAGCTAGCATTCCGAGGAGAAGGGAATTTACGCAGTACTGACTTTGTGTACGAAACGATTATTGGGAAACTATTTGGCAGTAGAGTTATTTTTATCCGGATAGCTATTATCCGGATCTCCCAATTAATCAGCTCCCTATTCCTCATAGAAAATGCCACTTGACCGTGTGGCGACCAAATCGATCACCCACTTGCTGACTGTACAATATTACAGCCAGTTATCTGAATTTTCGATTATCCGAACTTGTCCCGGTCCCAACGAACCCGAATAGCTGGAATTTTACTCTATTTTATTTTTAAAAAAATCAAATAAATATTCACTAGTAATATTAATACAGAATAATCAACTTTTAAAATTTATAATATACATTTATATAATTTTGATATAATTTTAACATTGATAATATAAACTTTCACTTATTTGATGTATTGATCATCTAATTAATAATAAGTAATATAATAACAAGGTTTTTTAGAGCGCTTTATAGACAGTTTTATTTGTAACCTAACCTTTTATGCATATTGCAGCTTTATCTGCATATTTTGTCTGTGATCTATCTTTATATCTATAATTTATATTTTACCTATGATCTATTAATCAATCGTTTTGTATATCTATACAGTCGAACTTCTATAAGTCGAAATTTTCCTTAACTCAAATAAATGTTACGATTTCTGTAAAAATGTAAAAGTTTAAATATATTTTTTATTCTGTAAGTCGAATTTCTATAACTGGAAGTTTTCTCTACCTCGAGTTTCTTGTGTTGTGGAAGTGCAGATTTACGTTTTGTAATTCGAAGTATCGTGGGAAAAGTTGTTTCTTTCAAAACACTTGCTTCCGGTCACTGCGGAATATTGTGCAAAATATAAAACTTGATTGACATTGGAAAAATTCCTAATAGGTCCCTAATAAAAATCCCTAAATTGTAGTTCCTGTCATCGGCAAATGCATTTCGTTGGTCAGGGATAGCGCCTATAGTAATTCGATTGAATAGATTTCTAAAACATTGTGCACTTCGTGACTTTCTTGAAGTTCTGTTTATGTGAGTTACTATCATGGTATGAGTCAACATGTCAGGAACTGAAAAGTTGCCCCTGTTAATAATAGGCACAATTAAAAAGCCAAAGTGTTTTGCAAATATAAAATGTTTACCTACAAGTATAAAGTACGAGAATAATGAAAAGACCTGAATTACATCATGATGGTTGTATGAATTCTGGATTATGAAATTAGACAGAAAATTAAAAAAAAAAAGGAAGAAAAGTTGCAATGGTTGTTGACAATTGTTCCGCCCACACAAAGGATTTTAGTAGAGAATTAAAGGCAATTAAAGTGATTTTTCACTTCCAAATGCAACATCAAATCTTCAGCTCATGGATCAAGTTATCAAAAAAAAAATTTGAAACACTTCTACAGGAAACTTCTTATTTTAAAATTTATCTTTTCTCTAGATTATGAACGGAGTAATCCAAAGTAATACGTCTGTACTATGTGCGAAATATTCATTATGCATTGGAAAGTGCAAAACCATCTACTGTTGTGCATAACTTCAGAAAAGCTGGTTACAAGCTCGAGGAAAATTTTTGAAGAGTGCAGAATTTCATCAAACACTGATTGCGTTATTTCAACTTCACGTAAGTGGAATTTTTTTGCGCCTGAATTGAAAATGCCAGATGCAATAATTTAGAAGGCTACGTCGATGCCAATTTGGCAATTTTATTGCGTCCTGCGGATGGCGATATTATTCAGTTCAGGAGACACCCATTGATGATGACGATGACGAGATACAGAGTCCATGTTTTGTTCCTAATTTCGAGGATACTTTTTCTGCAATCTACACATTAATATCCTTTGCTGAATCCCGTAAATCAATGCTTGAAAACATTCCTAATATCATTGCTGATTTAGAGACTCACGTTCTAAGTGAAATTTTTGCATCGCAACGGCAAGGAAAAATTAAAATTTTTTTTAATAAAATATCATTTTTACAGATATGTACGTGTTAAACTTCCTTTTAATTACCGTTTATAGCAATTACAGTATTTTGTATGATTTTAAAACGTATCGTTGAATTTATGTGTAGTAATAAATTAATTATTCTGTAACTCGAAGTTTTTTCTCGCTCCCGTGGAGGTTCGATTGTATATATATAATATTTTTATCTATAATACAGCCTTATTTATTACACCTTTTTTTTAAATCTAAAATACAGCTAAAGTACTACTATTCAAATCTCATCTAGTCTAGAACGTCTTGTATAATTGTCAATTGTGTAATCGTCTTTGTGTAATCATGTTGTAATCGTCTGCTATAAAGAAATGAACATGTATGATATTTATTGAAGAGGTCAATAAGAAAGGTGGTTATGTTTTCGTCGGAGACGTACCTACTGATTCAACTTTGAACTGTGTTAACTAACAAATCACGAACGCCGGTTTCTGTTAAAGGCTTACACGAGGTAAAATATGTCACGTTGTATAAATACGGGCACGTGGTTAAATTAGCAATTAATCATCTGCCTTTGTTTATACAGTATAAACACACGGACATGTAATTAAATGAGCAATTAATTATACTAATCTCGGTCTGTATACGAAATTGGGAAAGTAAACAAGCATAATAAATCACTTCTTAAACTCTGCGAAAGCGTGGAGGAAGACAGAAACCTGTGTGAATTATGCTAGTTTGCGGTTTTGTTGCTCAAATGCTCGCGGTTAGTCTCAAACGTGGTTTGGTTACGTCACAACTTCTATTAATTTGTATAAATTAATGTATGTTTAAGTTTTGATGGCTCAGACGTATTCCATGAAACAGGTTTCAAATAGGCTGGCCAGAGTTCGGAATCTTTTTAAATCTGTAGGTCTCCTTCCCCGATAAGTCAGAGATTGGGATCCTAAGATTAAAAAAGTCAAACTGGTTCGTTTATAGCGATGGAGACAGCGCGAGATTTAAGCATAGGCCAAGTAGGCACTGGGTCTAGGGCCCCACGGCTGCGGAGAATCGCGCAGGAGCTTTGAAAGAGCTTGGTGTTCTTTTTTTTTTTAAATTTAAGCATTATTTTAATCTTGTTTGTTTACAAGAGTCAGAGGAATTATCTTTATTGACATATCTGTATATTAAAGATAATAGACGTCAAATGAAAACTAGTTATTGTTGACTAAATATCGCGGGGACCACTTTTATATGGACCCATGGAAATCTTAATCCGGCGCTGGTTGATTGATTGATTGTTTGGCTTTTTTATGGCGCAAGAGCATCTGGGCTATACTGCGCCAATCCGGCGCTGGATGGAAAAGGAAGTGATATTGTGAACCGAAAATTAAGCTCGGTGAGTGGGCTCAGGAGGAGAATTTTAGGACTCTGACGTAATAACAGGGTTGTTACTACAGCTGACATCGTTATAACAGAGTTCGACTGCGGGAAGTCTATAAACACGAAATTAAACAAGAACGTTAGCAATATTATCTCTAGTTCTTAACTCGTCAATATGCGTCAAGTCAAAAATGTTACTGTAGCCGTGTGGAGGGGAGTGAAAAAAATAAATAGCAGGTTGGCAGGGTATTTTTACTATTGATATATTTATGTATTATGTAATAAATTATATATCGTAATAATTTAAGGCGACATATCGAATCATCTAAATTTATAATGTAAGATTGATGATACCGAGAATAAATATCATTATAAGCAAAAAACAGATAGAAAACATATAGATAAATTGAACATATATGAATTTAATAATAATAACATTATACCGCTTAATGCATAATACTAACAGAGCACAAAATATAATTATCATTATATTTTATGTATGAAATTACCAATTAATTTAATCATTTATTTATTTTGTCATTTTAATAATATAAAGTATTTTTTATTGGATAATACATGTTCTATATACGACCTTTTAAAATAAGAAATATTTTATAAAAATTATTACTATAATTATTATTTAACTATTACTTAACTACACTGTTATTTAACGTTTAGCAATGTTTTGAAGCCACATTGTTGTTAATCTTTGTCCTTTAAGCCGTTTCTTAGCCAAATAAGCAATCTCACACGAGCAGTATTGCCATCCTCACAATAACGTCAGACTTGCTCGGAATGTAAAATCATTAAATATAGGTTAGCAATTTTCGAAGGGGAAATTGCTAGAATGCTACCTCGATTTTATGACTCAGAGAATTTCTCGGGAGAAAGTTAAACCCGCGTAAAATAAGATGGAACGAGGGACATCAGCCGTGAAATTGCTGTAATTAACGAGCTAGGATCGTTAATTCTGGTTTCGTTTCTTTAAATGCAATGAAAACTACTTTTAGTACGTGCGCTAACTTGTTTTCAACAACTTCTGGACGCACCCTCGAATCCATTTGAAGTAGTGTCTTTGTGTGTGCCCCGCAAAAAACTCACGAAAGCTTGGGAGCAAATAATATTACGCACGAACAATTATATATTTTTGCGTCTTCTTCTCTACTTGAAGGTTTTCTGTGAAGAGGGCTTAATTACAAAATTAAGCAAATTAAAAATTAATAGTATACAGTGTTTCCGGGTGATATTTAGAAAAGAGGATTTTGCAAAGGCAAATATTCCTCATGTTAAAAATGTTTTTATCCCAAAAATATTTTTTTGTGCTAAAATTATATATTTTTTGCACACACGCGGCTATTACTTACTATTGATTCGACGTAAGCATAAAAATAAGCAATAACTATGTATAGAAAGGCAGGTAGCGATTTTACGTTCTTACGGGGTATTGTTTCTTCTTAACATTATTTATTTCTCGTTAAGGGGTTGTTGTGGGAAGGCATGGAGGGCATTATTAACACATTTTCTTGAGTATTTTATTGATGTTTTCAAACTGCTGGGTGGGGGGACTCAGCGTTCCACTGAACACCCTCTGAGGACTGTTGTTTAACGGGCAGAGCACTTCACTGGCCATCGAGAAGATATGGCTTCGGTTCCCACTAAGGGCAGAAAAACTCGTTTCTTTGCGAATATTTGATCATGCCATGGAGGTATTGGGTTTTAATTTTGGAAGAACAAGGAAAAAATATAAATTTTACTTTTCTTTTATTTTGAATAATACTTCGATAATTTTTATACCGAACGACGTAAAACCACGAATGTAAATTTACTGACAATAAAAAGTAAGAAAACTTTCGGTGTCTGATTATTATGGCTCATACTAAAGCTCATTAACTTATATGTGGCGGAAAGTTGCAAAAAGACAACTCCTCAGACCAGCCTGTGTTCAGCGCCGATTCAGTTTTACATCCTGATGTTCTATCAACTGGACTACTGTGACACAATTAGCGCAATTTTAACTTCGTATTCGTCAATTTTATTTTTTAATTTCTCCTTTTTTGACCTTATGTGATGACCTTTGCTGTCCTTGGGTTACTGACAGATCCAAGGGAGGACGATGGGGCAAACGCCACAGCCTCTTAAGCCAGGATTGTATTATGGAAAATAAAATAAAAAGTATCGGACACTTGGCTGAAAATAGGAATCAGAAACAAATCGCACTCCCCCTCCCATTTTGAAAGGTTCCTGGATCCACCATTGCCTTGCATTATAAAGATCTAAGTATGCAATTAGAATTTACACATTGAAGTAGTTCATCACGCAAGGAAAGAAGTGTTTATTGTGAAGCTAATTATTTATTTTATAATATAATTAACGCATCTTAACTCTTTGAGGTACAGGATTTCAGAGAATAAATAGACCCACGTTGCACAGAAATTTTGTTCCGTTGATGGTATTACCAACTGCTTTATGTAACTAAGATTAAATATAAACCTGTGCGCATGCAGCTATTGCAATATTACGATGTGGGTCTAAAAATGTCCCATCATGCATTACCGTACATAAAAAAGGTGGGACATTTTTAATCCCACCGTGCCCCAAAGAGTTAAGCGGGTGTTTTCTCGCCAAACTCTCACCATATAGCGGGCGTCATACATGTACCTTTTCGTATATACCTTACTTTTTTCGTACACACTGCGTTGCATACTTTCATTATTACATATTTTTTCTGTAGAAATCCACTCAGAACACTCCAATTGAGCCTTATAATTCTCCTTTCACAATGTATGAACTCATGAGTGCTTTGCAAACTTCAAGAAATAGTGCTCCTGGTCATGATAACATCCATTACTCCATGCTTAGACACTTGTCCCAAAGCTCAAAGGAAAATCTACTTTGCTTGTACAATAGAATCTGGATAGAACATTGATTTCCAGATTCTTAGCGAAGAGCAATTATTATCCCTTTCCCAAAACCAGGTAAAGACCCAAAAAATCCAACTAACCATCGGCCAATAGCATTAACAAGATGTCTATGCAAATTAATGGAGAGGATGGTAAATCAGCGTCTTTCATATTCCTTGGAATCCAATAACTGCATAATGACTTCTCAAAATGGCTTCCGCCGCATACGCTCTACTACAGATAACCTTCTTCTGCTTGAAACAAGGATCCGAGAAGCATTTGTCAAATGAGAACATCTAGTCTCTATTTTCTTTGACATTGAGAAAGCCTATGATAGAACTTGGCGTCATGGAATACTTTGTGACCTTCAGGAATGCGGTCTCAAAGGAAACATGGCATTTTTTATTCAAAATTTTCTCACTGATCGTACTTTCCAAGTTCGTCTTGGATCGGTTCTTTCTGATCTTTACAACCAAAAACAGGGTGTTCCTCAGGGCAGTGTCTTGAGTGCTACACTCTTCATTCTAAGGCTCAATAACATCATCAAAAAGGTCCCACACACTGTACAAACATCACTATACGTTGACGATCTCCAAATCTCTTGTCAATCCCGTGACATGAGCAGGCTAGAAAGGCAGTTGCAAATTGCCCTCAATAACATCACTAACTGGACAAATGAAAATGGCTTTACTTTCTCAATAGAGAAGACGGTTTGTGTCCATTTTTGTCGGAGGAGAGGCTTACATCCAGAACCAGAACTCTATTTGGGAAATCATCGTATTCCAGTTGTTCAAAAGGCAAAATTTCTTGGTGTGTTATTTGACCATAAACTTACCTTCAAGCCACACATTCAGTCTCTTAAAAACAAATCCATAAAGCCCTTAATATCTTCAGAGTACTCTCCCATACATCCTGGGGAGCAGACCGTTATTCAATGCTTCGTCTGTATCGTGCTCTCATCCGCTCCAAACTGGATTATGGCTCTGTCATTGACGCCTCCGCTCGACAATCCATCTTGAAAGCTCTTGATCCTATTCACCATCAGGGTCTCAGACTGTGTACAGGTGCATTCCGTACCTCACCAGCTTTAAGGCGTATGCAGCTCTCTCTCAACTATTATACGAAACTTAAATCACTGCCCACTCACCCTCTTTGGGATGCCGTTTTCGAACCTCGTTCCACCTTGCTTTTTGGTGCTCGCCCTTCATGCGTCCCTTCCTTTGGTATTCGGATGGATAGACTAACCAGAGAATTGGGTATAGATTGCCGGAGTATTGCTCCTTCTCATACTCATTTCTCTCCGCCATGGGGTATTCCTGCCGTGGACATCCATTGGGATCTGGTTAACCACAGCAAAAGCACTACACCTAATGCTTTTTACCAGCAGTTATTCTCTGAATTTCGGGATCATTTTCAAGACTCCAATTTCATTTTTACAGATGGGTCCAAAACAGAAACAAATGTAGGTTCTGCATTTGTCATTAATAACAGTGCCATTGCAGAAAAAATCCCCCCATCATACTCCATTTTCACAGCAGAACTTTATGCCATTTCCATGGCACTTGCGTATATTTCAACTCATAGCTTAATTCCTTGTATAATTTGTACCGATTCTCAGAGCTCTTTAAGAGCCCTGGAATCTTTTAAATATGCACCTCATCCTATTTTATCCAAAATCCATTCACAACTGCAGCACCTGCACAATCATTCCAATATTAAATTCTGCTGGATCCCTGCTCACATTGGTATCCAAGGGAATGAGGCTGCTACTGCAGCTGCGAGGGCAGCGGACTCGCCACTTGCTTCTAACCAATTTCTTCCTTTCTCTGACCTGAAACCAATTATCAAGACCTGTGTGAATCAAAGGTGGCAGGAGGAATGGGATCATCAAACCAATAACAAATTGCATAATATTAAACATACAATTGGTAACTGGCCCTCCTCATACCGTAAAAATCGGAAAGAGGAGGTTCGCATTGGGCATTCCCATCTGACCCATAGACATCTGTTGGAAGGAAAACCAGCACCTATTTGCCAAGTGTGCTATGAACCCATAAGTGTTTTACACATTTTGACTCAATGCCCCTATCATAGACTTGCTCGCACTCTTACTTTTAACTCTTCATCACTGTCTGACATTTTAGATGACCATGCTGACCATACGCATGTTTTTAAATTTTTAAAAAGTACTGGTTTTTACTACAGTCTTTGATTTTTACCATGTTTGGCGCAGTATAGCCCAGATGCTCTTGCGCCATAAAAAATCCAAACAAACAAACAAACAATTTCTCATCAATTGTTGACATGATGGATACTTGGAACATAATTTTTTTTCCTGTTTGAAGTAAAAATATTCCAAATATACCTGAATGCTGCAAGTTCATTATTCTCCAGATGGAATTCCCTGGTTCATTTATCATCGAAACGTATAAAACGTCGAATATGCTCAAAACGAGTAATGGAAAAGGCAGCTCAATAATTAGGATTTAATTCTTGCCCAAACAATTCTCTTATGGGAGCATTCCAATTTTTCTGAACTCTTGCAACAAGAAGAAAACGGAGAAAGGAATTTAGTTCTTCTCATTCCACATAATTCCACCCTTTCTCTTATTTTGAGAAATTCTCCTTCCTTCATTGTTTGTACACAGACAGATTTAAACAAGAATGTCTGAAGAAAGGAAGTAAGAAAAGGCGATTGTCGGAATTTGGGTGTATACACCTCTAGTTAGACCACTATGAAACAAAATAACATTATGACGAAGTGGTTGACATTGAGATGACAGAGGTGAAATATTCCATAGTATTCCTGATTTTGAATTCACAACTGAACTGTGATCAGTTTCTTGGGTCATACTATCGCATTATTTTCGCTATTATTATCAGATTATGTATCTGAAATTGAATCACCGCTTATCATCTGAGGTTCATATGCGTCATCTATTCCTTCATTTTCGCTCATGGATAACAAGCTTTCATTATCTTGACCTAATAATCGTCAATTTCGTTTTCAGATAACGCATTTTGCGAAGAAGCCATTCATATTTAACATTAAAGCAAATTAAAGAAAAACAATTATCTACAA
Source organism: Dysdera silvatica (assembly GCA_006491805.2). Classification (NCBI taxonomy): domain Eukaryota; kingdom Metazoa; phylum Arthropoda; class Arachnida; order Araneae; family Dysderidae; genus Dysdera; species Dysdera silvatica. The sequence goes on along the minus strand of QLNU02003225.1, from coordinate 12,763,381 downwards.
CATATGAATTACTGTCGCTTGCAAAAACCAAACAGAAGAACATAAATGACGTGAAAGAAACGAATGGACGAAAGTAACACAAACCAAAAAACAAAAGCACGAAACAACTTTTCAAGCAAGTGTTTCTTGAAAAATGACTTGACTTGGCTGAAAGATGTTGTTTCCTTCAAAGAGAAACAAACAAAAAAATCAATTATTAAAGATAACACAAAAAGGCAAATATTGATTTTTTCATGTATTTTAAATTGGGGTCAAATTGACTTCAGTCATGCATTAGTGGGGTAGAAGTTGTAAATAGCATATAAAAAATTTTGGTATTGTTTAAAAAAATTACAAATCGATGAAATGCAGTCACAAAAGATAAATCTTTGATGTTACGGAGGTATACCGACATATTTTGAAAATATTCTGAAATTTTAAGGTTTGATGACCTATTGGGGTCAAATTGACCCCACTCGTACATCAGAGGGCTAATTCCTAAAACGACGCCCCCCCCCATTAGCAGGCGGGCCCCGATTAAGTCTCCATGGGGCCGGCCCTGTCTGTAGTCTGGAGAATCAGACCTCAAATATGTAGGGGGGGGGGAACGGAAAGGGGGGCTGGAAATCAGACCCAGATTATTTGAATCGTTGCCAAACTGGAGAGTACAAAATATTTTGCTTTATACTCGTTTGTTTTGCTCTATCTAAATGTGTGGAAATTTCATATAATAATGGTTTTACTTACTCTTCTTAAAATTTCTGAAAGGGCGTTATAATAAGACCGTTTTAAATCACAATATTATGTATACTTAGAAGGTCCTTATTTGTATGCGCTTCGCTTCTGTAGTTTAGTCGTAAATTTTAAGCACCAGTGCATTTTATACGGATATGTGACTTGTGAAAATAAGGGGGCAGTAGTTGCTAAACGAGATCTGCTTCACTACACCAAGGAAAGAAACCAACTGGACAATTTTAGATTTTTTTTTAATCTCTCTGAGAAACATTGTTTCCTGCACCTGGCAACAGATTATCACGCATTTTCTGTGACCTAGAATCTTCACGATTCAAAGGACTAATCTCCGGATCGGTTCCAGTTTCTTTGACTTTTGATTGTATGACCTTTCCACGGAGATTAAACACGAAATATAATGCCAATGTATGTTTCACCGATGAAGAAAGCCAACTGGCGCAGTATAGCTCAGATGCTCTTGCGCCATAAAAAATCCAAACAAACAAACAAAGTCAAGAGTGAAGAAGGCGCCGGTGAGGTAGTCAGCCGTGAAGGGGACAGCTTCCTTCTCGATGGCCGGTATAATAATGTAATCAAATATAATCACTGCTATCATTTGTGTTTTTAATAATTTTTATTCACACTCAAAAGAAAACAAACTCATAAAATAAAAAAGGTAAAAATTAAGTATTAGAAATAACAACAACGTTAACCTACTGACATTCTTATAATATAATGCTAAAAAATGGAAAACCAGAAAAAGAAATATTTTCACGTGACAATCTCGAGCTTTATATCACGCGGACATCAAAGCAGCATTATTTCTATATTTACATTTATTCTAATTTATTCTATTTATATGATTTATTTATATATTTATTCTATTTATATGATTTATTTATATATTTATTCTATTTATATGATTTATTTATATATTTATTCTATTTATATGATTTATTTATATATTTATTCTATTTATATTAATTACTAAAAGAGAACATTTTTGTTCCCAATGTTCGCAATAAATTAGAGATTATAGTGTTGCAATGACTGATCATAAGGTCAGGACTGAAAATTTGAAATTGTTGCCATTCTACTGTTTAGAAATTATAGTCTGCTCGTTTGGATAATTGATCATTCAGCCATGTCGTTATATTAGTATATATATACAGTGTAAATATCCGCTGCTAGGTCATTCGTTGGTTTACCGAACGATACAATCATAAAAATGGCAAAGCTTTTCGTAAGTAGTACTACTGACATATATGTATACACTGTGTTTCGTTTTTAAAAATCGAAAAGTTTTAGAAAATTTGATAAATTTTGAAGTAGTTACTTCAAAA
>QLNU02003225.1:12721054-12731314 GCA_006491805.2 Dysdera silvatica | reverse complement strand
AACACTCCAGCACGAGTCCATATTTTGAAGCCCCATGACTTAGGTTTTGATTTTACATATTGTTTAAGGGAGGACCTACACTTGAAAAGCACCATCATCTTATCAATCGATTGTGATTTTTCTAGCTTTCTAGCTTTGTGAAATGTCTTACGGAGAAGATCTAAAAACGGTCTTCATGTTATCAAACGATCTGTATTATTTGCAGGAATGCTCATGTTATCCTGGAAGTGAAGATAATGTTTTGATAATTCGAATCCATTTATAGACATAGAATCAGATATAATGTTCAAGTGTAAACCACCACTTGTAGACCAACACTGATGAAGTCTAGCATAACGTATATAGGTCTTTACAAAATTCATTTTTAAAAAATTTTTCAGTTCTGGAACAGAAAGGTTCAAATTTTCCTTACGTTGTTGCGAAGCAGGGGAGTTGCTTTAAAAAAACGTATGTTTTCTAAGTAACCTTCTGGAATACGCTTATAAAAATTGTCTAAAGGAGTTTCACCAAAAAATTCTGATTCTTTTTCAAGTTGAAAAATTGGGAGTTCTTTAGAAAAATCGTTACCTTTATTAGCACGCCATCATCTTTCTCTAACACACAGGTTCTTGTAACTGGTATTTTAGAGGTAAAATGACTGTTGTTTTCTATATCAATTTTTGCTAATGACTTCCCTGTTATGTGAATGTGTTATGCCTGTTGACGTATAAGCTCCAATATTTATTTCCTCTTCATCACTCTTTATCATCCTTCATCAATTCCAACTATAAAAATCACTTGCATTGCCTTTTTTTATAGTTTTATATTTTTAGAAGTTGCATCATATAATTAACAGCCTCAAATGGATTTTCATGCGGAGAGAGCTGCAAGAGCTATAACTGCATGGAAACCACATTTAAGGTTCCAAACCAAAACAGCCTTAATTCAGCTGATAAAATATTTAAATCCCACTTTTTTTTTCTTTTTGTAATCAAAATGATGAATGCACTGTATGCGAGAATCGGGTAGTTAGAATTTTACTCATCTTTTTTTGCTTAGAATGAATTTATTATTCTCGAATTTATAACATAGTTTAAAAAATTATGCTTTATTTTTAACTATCGTTGAAGTTAAGCCAACAAGTCACAGTATTTGGTGTCAGCGTATCAGTTCGGAAGTTCTTTTGACGAAGACAGGACGTTTCCCTGTCGAAACAATTGTAAAAGCGTACTAAATCACAATAAACAGCGTCTGGCAAGAATATAGATTTTAATAGTAGTAAGTGCATTACGGATTAAAACATGGTGCTAAATAAGCCCCGGATTTTGAGCATACGCTTTTTGTATGTTTTTAATTCGCATCCAAATCAAGTAAAAGTCTTTGACTGAAACCCAGAACTTTCTGAGACATTTACGTTTTAAAAAGCTTTGAAGGAGCTCTCTTTCTCTTTTTAAGATTTAAAAAAATTTTAAATCTTTTACGCGGTAGCTATTTTACATCTAGTTTCCGTTTACTACGTTTTCAAAAGTTTCAAGAGTTTTTAAGATGGAACTATTTTTGAGTTCAAAGATAATAATAAGACTCTGATAACTCATGTCTGCATAAGAGATTACAAAAATGTTTTTCATACAGAATTTGAATACTGAAATAGTTTTTCACTCAGTAAGTGTGGTGATAATAGGGTAATAGACTTGCTATATCATTTGATTCATCAACAGCATCAGTGATCTAAGGGTAGTGCATACTTCCCATGCACTACCCTTAGTGCATACTTCCCATGGTTTTATATTAATTGTTCATAAATTTAGATATTTAAATTAATTATTGTGTGCTTATAATTGAAAAAAAAAATTGTTTTCCGGTATTTCTGTATCCTATACAGCGAAATCTACTTACAACGTTTCTCATATAATTGGGAAAGGGTATTTTCATGGACAAGGTTGAATCTAATATCCTCCATATCTGTTGGGATCGCAGGGATACATCGACATAGACATTTTTTATTGCAGTACACGAAGGCGGTCTGGCCCGCCGGCCTACCAACTTTTGGGCCGGTGCGCCCTCATGGGCGCTAGGGGATAGGCGCCCGAATGGCAAGGACTCCCGCCCTCCGAAAATTCCAAGCCACCAACTGGGTCCTTCACCACGGTAGCTCCGATGCTACCGTCTTCTATGACTCTCAGGCTGCTTTGCTTGGCCTCCAGGCCGATCCTGCTGTTTGGCCGGTCTGCCCCATTGTCCAGGACATTGTGGTCGCGGCGGCTAGATGTGCGGATGAGGGGAGGTCTGTGACGTACTGTTGGTTTCCTGGCCACACCGGTAATCGTGGTAACGAAATTGCGGACACTTGGGCGCGTCGAGCCCTAGAGGACGTAAACGGTTCCTGCAGTAACAGACCCTCCCCGCACAACCCCTCCCTTTCCTGCCGTATCAGGAGTCTGAAGGACACCTATCGAAGTGACATGGTGAACCTCTTGATAAGAGACATTACGGGGCACTTCCGATCAAAGTTCGAGGTGCGAAAGTCGCCATACTTTCTTTCCGATTGTCTCCCAGGTGGGGGCACAGACCAGGCTGCATCGTTTCAGAATTGGCTGTGCATTCACCAACAAGTACCTCCACCGCATTAGGCAACTCCCGTCGCCTGTGTGTCTCCAGTGTCAGGAAGGTGCTGACGAAACACTGGAACACATTCTTTTGCGGTGTCCGGCCTACGGCTACCTCAGGGAGGAGCTCCTTCTCGCCCGCCGCCGTTTAGGCCTCGCCTCGCCACCAGGTCTGTCCGACCTCCTGGATCCCACCGGATCCCCCCGCCTTCGCGCTGCCTCCGTGGCTGTGCTAAACACCTTCCTTTCCGGTCTTGGCCGGTTCCTGTAGGTTACTCGGCTGGCCCATGGGGGTGTCTCCGGTCCTGCTGCCTGGGCCGTGGCCGTTCCCCGTGGCGGCTGGTTTCGGTGTGCGTTGAATGACGACTTTACGTGAACGTGCATCTATGAATGCCGTGTTGATCGGCAATCCATCTCCCCCTCAGCCGCCTCGGCGGCTGATTACGCTGTTCAAGCGTCCTGTCTGGGATTACAGCGCCGCCACCTTCGGCGGCCACCAGTCCCCCCCCCCTTGCAAAAGAGACAGACATAAACGGAGGGACCCTGGTTCGAATCCAGGATGGGGAAAGCGTCTCTTTTTCTCCAAAATTAATAAGCTCTAGTTTGAGCTGTAATTAATACGTGGGTGGCAAAAAAAAAAAAAAAAAATTATAGTATAATATGAAGCGAAGTACACAGTGTTGGAAAAATGGCTCCAATAGACTTGCTCGACACAAAGTTGCCACAAAAGGTCCATTTACAACGAACGCATTATCGGAGAAGCTCTATGAAATGTGATAAGCTTGTACATGCAGCACAACATCGATTATAGAAACCATACTTGGCAGTAACAAAAAGACAGAAGGTTAAAAGTAAATTAAAAAATATATATATTCCAAAAATAATATGGTTGCCAGTTAAAAGTTGTAGCCAAAAGACTAGTATTTAGTCGCAATTAAAAATTTAGATCAGAATAGAGTCGATGCTGGTGGATGCAAAAATTTGCAAACTGCCACGTGATGAAATGTCCGAAGTTGGGTCTGGTGGTTTTAGACGCAAATGAGGAGCCGAGTTAAATGATGCATGCTGTCCTCGGAGTTCGTAGGTGGAATGCTGATCATTCCTTTCAGTAGATGAAAAATAATGATCAACCAGAAGTCTTTCTCAAAAATACTTTAATAATCAGTTCCACTCGTACTAATACATGGTGTCAGGGCAAATGTATATGTTGGAGTAGGCCAAATATATAGGTTGGAGCAGGCCAAATGTATGTGTTGGAGTAGGTCAAATGCATATGTTGGAGTAGGACAAATGCATATGTTGGAGTAGGCCAAATGTATGTGTTGGGTACGTCAAATATATATGTTGGAGTAGGCCAAATGCATATGTATGGAGTCAAATATATATATTAATAGGTCAAATGCATACGTTGGGGAGTAGGCAAATATATATGTTGGCGTAGGCCAAATGCATATGCTGGAGTAAAGCAAATGATAGAGAAGTGGGTCATGCACACGTGTTGGAGAAGTAAGTCAGACACATACATATATTCGAAAAGTAGGCCATTTTGGAGAAGCGGCTTAAATACACATGTTAAAGAAACAGGTCAAGTACACATGTTAAAGAAACAGGTCAAGTACACATGTTAAAGAAACAGGTCAAGTACACATGTTAAAGAAACAGGTCAAGTACACATGTTAAAGAAACAGGTCAAGTACACATGTTGGAGAAGTAGGCCACACCACACATATTTAAGAAGTGTATACACTTCTAGTTTATTTGTACCTTAATTCCCATGAAGATAATGAAAATTTTCACGCGGACGTAAAAGCGTTTCCATACGAAAATGCAATTGAACCCTTTTTATAAAAAACGAATAAAATTCCTAAGAAAATGCTAACCATTTAAAAATAAGTGCAAAAAGTTGTTGACAGTTGTTTCTTTCATTTATGTTTTTGTTTTAGACACGAAAACTTCTCCTTTTTTCTAAAATGAAATGCATTTCAAAAGAATTCTTTGACTTTCGTGTCAGAAATGAAATAATAACATGGTTTTTGACAGAAGCAGAAGTTCGAAATTTTATTATACCAAAAATATATTTCGCAGATTTTCTTGATGCCTTACAAATGTTTTTGATGGACGAGAGCAAGATTTGCGAAAAGAAATATCGATCCTACCTATTGGTGTACTTAGGGGGGTGTTGATGGGGGTTGTGACCCCCCCATTGCAATGAAATTTTGTATATTTAACATAGGAATATGCGAGTTGTATCTCTGTAACCCCCCATTGAGCCTATAACCCCCTTACGAACTTTATGCGTACGCCAATGATCCTAACAAAATATGATATGTTCAAATTAAATTTTGTGTTTCAAGTTCTGTGAGAAAAGTTTAAAATTTAATAAATAGAAAGTTTTTGTCTATTTATAAAACTAAATTAATTACTACCCCCTTTTTCCTTAGATCTTGGAAATTAAGCTGATATCATTTGTCGTCAAGAGTTACTATATTTTATGTGTAGTAATCCAATTTTTATTAAAAGAATTGTTTAGTTTGTCATTTCAACGATTCCAAATACTTCTTTCATTTTATCGCTTAATCTAAATACGTTAGTTAATTGCTTTTCCGAAAATTTCCATTTTTGTGTTATTAGAGAACTTTCTTGCAAATATTTTCCTCAAAGTAGAGGAGCTAAAAATTTCTACCTAGGCATTTCAAACGAACACACAGTGTGCAATAAATTTTACAAACTGTACAAAATTGTTCTAACGAAATGGTTTATTAATTAAATCAATATTGAAACTTAAATTCTCTAAAGAAAGTAAAGAGAATTGGAGAATTAAACTTCCGCTTTCTTTTCCTATGGACGTAACAGATCGAACCTTTTCTACGTCATCTACAGAATCACAGGTAGCCAAGTAAATTAAAGGGTCCCACCCAGGCATATGGTGCTTCCTATATGATATGCATCTGTGCCACAGGCACCTATAGTCCAGCAGTTAATAAAGAATTTTTTTTAAAGTTTAAGCTAGATTTACATACTTCTCCAAATGTCCGACATAACTGTTGGTGAAAAGATTTGAGTAAAGGAATGGGTTTTGATTATTTCTTCCCAAATTTACCATTTAGGTTTACCACGCAAAATTATATGCGAAATATATTATAAAATACGGAGGGCTAAGATCTGAAAAGTTTTGTTTCATAATTGAATTTGATTTGTTTAGCTTCTTACGTGAAGTACGTTGCATGCTATAATCCAGTTTGCCTTCTTTCAGAAATAAAGAAACCTACACTGCTTAATAAATTCATTAAGGATACCACTTTAGTAGCTGGTTAAACCATTTGCCCTTAGAGCCTTTCGAGCTTTGCAGACCATGGTGGGTTGGAGAATTCGAGGGTAGGTTTCTCTGGTCTTTTGTTCCGTACAGAAGAATACAGGGCTTGCTGACTTGGTGGTGAGTTCAGACTGGATAAAAACTCGTTCAACTTAAATTTGGTTACTTCATTGAGATTTGTGGACTGCTGGCCATTGTCCTTCGGAAAAGTCATTGACTAAGTCCTGAAGGACGACGAATCAGGAAATATGGGCCTTGTGACACGGTGCATTGTCATGATGGAGGATGCCATTGGAGATGGAGAAATGCAGTTGCCAGATAGATGGATTCGGTGATAACGTTCAAACACCTAGTGGAGTTTAAAGGCCTGGGAATGGATAAGAGATCTTTAGTGAAAACAACCACTACTCCATAACCATACCACCGTGTGTATGCCTGGGTAATATACATACCACATGCTGAATATACAACCAGTATCCTCCTGTATTTGACTAATCATTTTGATTTTACAAGATTTAAGCAACCTTATCTTCTCAAGAACTAATCTCGAATAGGCATGTATTGGTTTTATCAGTTCTAAAGTGATTACATTGTATATTTTGAACTCGATTTTTCCATTAAAAAACGTCTCTATAAATATCTAATGAAATCATAATATTCGTTTTTCACCCTCGTATTATTTTATTTATTTTTTTACAGTACATGTTAATTCAATTAGGGAAATATACAATATATATCACAATCATGTACACATTATATAACCGCTAATATGGGCTTTGTCAGACTTAATAGCCTTTAATGAATAAATAACATGGCAAACTTTTCCCAAAGTCGTCATGTTCCGATAAAGATAGAACATAGCTACTAAAACAGCTGTTAAAACTGTTTGTTTTTAATACAACTGTACCGAACAGTTTTCTTATTATTTATGTTTTTTGGTTATTAGGTTAACAATAAGGTTGTTAAATTATTGGTTAAGTTATTAAATCATTAGTTATATTCCTAGATCATATATTAGTTGAATTATTAGTTAAGTAGACTACGTCTTGATACTGCTTTTTTCATCTAAATGGGGAATAGGTACTGAGCAATGCCTAGTGTTTCCTATTAAAAAGCAGACCCAAGATTACCGAGAAGAAGAAAGGTAATGGATATATACGTCACGAATGATGTAGTATCGAATTGACGAAACCTTCTGACGTTCCCATTTTAGATTCAAAATACAGAAAAAAAAATCATTAACTATTACTTCATTTTCTAAGTATTTAATATGCACTTATACAAACCCAAATACAGAAATTCTTGAAGCTGTGAATGGAAACGCTTTTCTATTGCATTCAAAATTTGTGTTTCGAATAAATTAAATAAAATCTTCATTAGAAACTATAAACTATTTTATATATATATATAAACCGAATAGACTTACTTAAATTCATGCATGATGCATATAGCCTCTTGACCTTTACAATAGCTTCTGTATCGTTTGCTGTAGGTGGTTCCTCGATTAGTTCTGAAATAAATAAATTTAAAATTAAATAAATTAACTAATTAAACAAATTAACTAATTAAATAAATCAAATAATTAAATAAATCAAAATAAATTAAATAATTAAATAAATCAAATAATTAAATAAATCAAATAAATTAAATAATTAAATAAATTAGACAATTAAATACAGTATGGCAGTATGCAGTATGGCCTGATGCTCTTGCGCCATAAAAGCCAAAACAAACAAACAAACAAACAAATTAAATAAATTCTAGACCAGTGCTTCTTAAAGTGTGCTCCGCGGAGCCCAAAGGTTCCGCAATGGCCATCCAGGGGTTCCTCAAGCAGCTTGTAAAATATCGCTGGTAATTCCGAGGAAACCTGCAGTAGTAGTAGATTGTGCATGACCTTAATGGGAAGGGTGGCCGCCGAAAAACAGCACTGTAATCCCAGACAGGTTTTAAAGTCAAGAGATCTTGACTGCCAATGGGCGAAGGGGAGATTGTCGATCCGTGCTGGCGTACACGGACGCACTGCTCGCACTGGTGTCGTCATTTAACATCAACCAAAAATCATCCACAATCAATCCACCCCGGAGAGCAGATGAAATAGATGGATGGCACGGAAGAACACCCCAGGCCGGCCGATGCTCCTACTGGAGTTCCCCGGACACCGCTGAACGGATGCGGTGCACTGAAAAGCGGCAGAGAACGGGAATCAGCCGGCCCTGCAACTAGAGTTCACGGAACGCCATTCATCCCATCCAAGCGTCTAGCCGGTGTCCCACCCGCCTGCAAACGAAAGCTTCTCCAAAATGCACCGACCCCCCATTTACCAGCCATGTGAGGTATGTCATTTGCCACTTGACTATACCCACTTTCGAACTCAGCCATAGCATGAAGATTTACTGATCTACACTCCGTCCATACAACTCGAATTTCTAACATAAAATTACAGTCCCTGGATCTGGGTTGACATCTGGAATCCGACCTTTGACATGTGTGAACCAGATCCGGGGATAGGATGGTAACAGTGACTTGAGACCAGCGAGGGGCCTGGACGCCGAGAGATACGCTACCATTAGACAAACCTCTCTGGGCTGCCTGTACATAGAGAACGGATAGTTATTATCAAGGAATAAAATGTGATTTTAAATTAATTCGGCCAGTGTCAATTGCCTCTCTCGAATATTTCTGGCTACGTTACAAAAGCTACCGATGCCGCTCACGGGCGAAGACTGTGGTCAAACAGCCCGGAATGTAACAAAGAATACTCACACGAGCCCAGAGACGAAGACCGGTTCGCGAGGAAAAGCTGAGCCCAGTCCCAGAATAGCGGGTATGAATATCAATCTACTGCAGTCTAGCGGCCTGGCCAATGTTCCATACTCTCCGACACACAATTGACAAAGTCGTATGAGCAAGAACCAAGTCTCGCCAGATCCGGACCGCAGCAGAAAGACGTCCGTACGGCACCAGAGCTGAAATCCAAGGAAACTCGTAACTTTGGTAACTGTCTCCATGACAACCACTTAGAGTTAACTAATCGTAATCAATATCCAGCAATAATTGAAAAGCATTACTTGCCCTTTATACTGATACATGTATTGTTTATTTTTATGTTTATGTCCAAGTAGTGAGAAATAATAGCTCTTTAGGTTTTCATTCAATATTAATAGAGAGGTCTGTGGCTAGGCATATGGTAAGGAAAAGTTGGATACATTTAGTCTGTAGATAATTTTATTGAATTTAGTCTATGTAATTTTGATAAATTAAGTCTAGATAATTTTGATAAATTAAGTCTAGATAATTTTGATAAATTAAGTCTAGATACTTTTAATAAATTTAGTTTAGATCAGTGGTTTTCAAATTCATCAAAATTATCTTGACTAACTTCATCAAAATTTGCTAGGATTAATTCGTCCCAATTATCTAGACTAAATTCGTCCCAATTATCTAGACTAAATCCATTAAAATTATCTAGACTAAATTCACCAAAATTATCTAGACTAAATTCATCAAAATTATCTAGACTAAATTTATCAAATTAATACTGAAATCACATAAATGAAAAATTAATGAAAAGAGAAAGGTCATCCGTTCAGGGCCCAGAGGATATACTAAACATTCCAGCAACAGATCCACACGCCAAGAAAAAAATTATGTAAGTACTTATGCATTACATATTCCAAACTGGCACCTTAAAGAAATTAAGCGCAATTTAATCCCAACCCCTTTAAAAACGATTTATCCTGGGAACTTATCGAATTAGTTGGTCAAAACGCAATTCACAAGGGCGCCATTTTCGCGCAAAGTGACTAAGTGTTGCCAAACCTCCGGCTGCAAAATCTGAAAGTGGAAACGGTCGTTGACATGGGACTTCACTTTAATGATTAATTGAAAGAAGTCTCCGGGGATTTAATCTTCCTGGTTATCAGGAAAAGTCATTCACGAGAGGAAATCAGCATGGAGCAGAAAAGCAGGTAGGTGGTTTGATAACTTGGACATCGATTACCAGGAGGAAGTGTCCCAATCGAATAGAATCGAAATGGCTTCTGGCAGCACAGGATCATCTCTTTGCAAACGATTTCAAAAATTAATGTAAAATCATTTGGAAGTGGCTGTGATTAGATATGAATCCTGCTTTGTACAATGAAAATGAAAGTTTTTCTTTACGCAGATGATATTTAATGAACTTATAGTAGACGCCGAATAACTCAGTCGATCATAAGTACAGAGTTATATGGCCCCGTGGGGCCCGAGCCCACCCCCTTAATAATTTGAAATAAATTTCAATTTTATGTATATTGTAATGTATAAATTTACATAGTATGTTCTTGAGCCCCTAATAATTATGTACACTCTACGTTTGTA
>QLNU02003225.1:12683845-12704629 GCA_006491805.2 Dysdera silvatica | reverse complement strand
AAAAAAGGTGACCACTCTTTATGAGAGAAAGCTCGTAGGGACTTATTCATGCTTATATTAAAGTCTGTAGTGAATAGTGACCACTTGTCTATGGTAACTATTAGAATCAAATCCCAAAGGTGTTCGTTTTTGACAGGTTCTACTCTTTGTAATCGTCCTCTAACGTAATTTCGTAGGGGCTCGGAGCCAAGTTTTGAAATTGTTTCGTAGTTAATATAACTTTGCAATTATTTTAAATATTTATATAGTTGTCGTTGATAATTTGTCGATTATTATTATTCCTTAACAAATTTTTAATTTTGGACGGTGCTTTTTATTTATAATCTTCTGATGCTTATTCTTTGTAATCATTTGGTGGTTAATCTTTATTTGCAATCTTCTATTATATACTCTTTTGAAGGTGGATGTGTTTTCAGGTCCCGCATGGTTCTGAGTTGTTATAATTTGTTAATTAAAATAGTTTTTGTTTAAATAACCACAAAAATTTATTTTAAGCAATATTTAAAATTTTGCACGGCGCCATTGTATTGAAAGGTTAATCAGCTCATTGAGAGAACATCGTATAGTGTATGTTAATGTTATAATGGTATAGTACTGATTCGTCATAATAATTCAGTATAATGCTGGTTCGGTATAATTCAGTATACTGCTGATTCATTATAATAATTCACTATTGTAGGCTACTGATTTGGTATAATAATTCAAGTTAGTGCTGATTCCAAACAATAATTCGGTATCTTGTTGCTTCAGTATAATAATTCTGTATCATGTTGCTTCAGTATAATAATTCTGTATCGTGTTGCTTCAGTATAATAATTCGGTATCATGTTGCTTCAGTATAATAATTCGGTATCATGTTGCTTCAGTATAATAATTCGGTATCGTGTTGCTTCAGTATAATAATTGGATATCATGTTGTTTCGGTATAATAATTCGGTATCGTATTGCTTCAGTATAATAATTCTCTACAATACTGATTCGATATAACGGTGTAATGGTGATTCGCATAGCACTCTACTTCCGAAGGAATATATTCAGTGCCGTATTAAGATTCTTAGGAACACCAGACTGAAGGGATACTTTCAATATTCATTCAATATTGAATGCGATGCTTGCAATATTCTATCAGTAAATCATGTGATTTTCCTTGAAATTCATTATCTCAATATCCAGGTTTATTGGTAATGAACATTTTTTGGGATAATTGAAAAACAAGTATAATTACGTAATAAAATAGTCATAATTACGTAATAAAATAGTCATAATTACGTAATAAATAGTAAATTACGTAATAAAATAGTCATAATAACGTAATAAAATAGTCAAATAATACCAGGCGCCTTCAAGACCTCTGCGGGGGGTCACGGGCCTGGATCTACCTGGCCTTGCTTAAATTTTGCACTGAATACAATATATTTCTGGCATTAAGCAAAGCTTGAATGCATAATATTTTGATGATGAATGTGTAGGCTTTGAAGTATGAATCTATAGTCTTGTGGGCATGAATATAGAATCGTTGAGATATGAATACATACTCTTTGGAGCAAGATTATATAATCTTTAAACTATGAATGGATAAGCTTTTAAATATAACGCATAATTTCTTAACGGTGAATTTACAATCCTTTAAAAATATATGCATCTAAGGAAAATAAATGGTAGGCTATGAACTTAATCTTAAGCTAAAGGCGAAGTGTCTTTTCTTTCCGAAACATGCTTCTTGACAGATTGCTTGATATCCATGATATAAAGATTTTGAGTCAAATATTTGATCAATAGCTTGTGAATATTCTAGTCATCATTAAATATGGAAATATATGAAACTGTCCAGAAAAATGCTATTATCCAAAATCCTGAAACTTTGGAGTAATCCCCGGACTTTTTGTCATTCTTTGGTAAAAAGCCAAGTATCTAAATCATAAATTCTATTTTCGTTTCAAAGAAAATACCTCCATGACGAAATTTTGAGTCACAAAAATCGATGGACTTGACATAAACTTTGCGATGACCCAAGAATCACTAACTGAATTTATTAAATAGTTTATTTATAATTAAATTAGTTTTTTAAAAAAATAATGAAATATTAATTCAAGTTATTCAATTATTATTCGTATAATTGTTTGGGTTCAGATATTCGTGTAGCAATTTTTATAATTATTTGTGCAGTCATTCGAATTATTCAATACATTTCTTAGTAATTTGTGTAGTCATTCGAATTATTCAATTAATTTCTTGGTAATTTGGAAAATCACTCGAATTATTCAATTCCTAGTTATTCATAGAATCACATAGTTTTATTTTTGGAGTTAATAATTTATATAATTTATTTTTCCGTTTATAATAATAAAAAGATGCTGAAATTACTTATGTTTTACTTTGCGTAAGTATATGTGCGTGTTCTTATTTTATTGCTTACTTAAAAATGGAAAATTTTGAAATTAATTTTAAATTTATACGGAAACACCTAAAACAGTTCTGGTTCGTTTATGCTTTATGGCATAACGACGTATATATACGTTTAAGGTCATACAGCATCTAGTGTTTTTCATGGAATATAAACCTCTGTCTCGATCACCGATCACAATCGATTTCTATCACATCTGTGATTCAATCTGTCTCGATCACAATCAGTCACCGAGTTGCACATCGGTACACAAAAGAGATACTCAGGATGCCATTCGTAGCCAAATGTAGCTTTCTAGCGCGATGGGTGCACACATTGCTACACCGCATTGGCTATAATTGGTGTACAAAATAGCTGCAGATAATACACAAAATAGCTGTAATTAACGTAAAAAATAACTACGAATGACATGCACAAAAGGATTATAATAATATGTCACACATTACTGAGAAAAAAAGTTTGCGTGTGTGTGTGTATAAGGAGATGTCATATGAAATTGACATCAATAGAGCAAATATAACAAAAAGTAAAACTTGTACATTACCTGCTCTTATGCATTCTTTAGTGTGGCACGTGGATTCGAGCTCAGTTTCAGCTATCCTTAACCTGTCTGGGAAGAAACAAACAACTGTTAGGAGAAATATAACATTGTATAATCATAATGATAAGACTGAAAGAGACTTTCAAAAGAGAGTGGCGCATAATACGAGTACAAACAACTAATTTTAATAAACAAACAGACAAATAAATAAATAAATAAATAAATAAATAAACAAACAAACAAACAAATATTATTTGGAAGCTCGTTTCATAAATTATGATCACTAGAATATCTCAGACCATAGTGAAATTTCAAGACAAGTTCAAAATAGCTTCAAGCTAGTTTCAAGAGAGCTTCAGAATAGCTTAGAGCTTCAAAAAAGCGTCGGAAAAGCTTCAAAATAGTTATGAGCTAGCTTCAAAAGAGAACTTCAAAATAGCTTAGAGCTTCAAAAAAGCATCGGAAAAGCTTCAAAATAGTTACGAGCTAGCTTCAAAGGGGAATTTCAAAATAGCTTCAAGAGAGCTTCAAAAACAGTGACAAGCTGGCTTCAAAGAGAGAGAGAGAGCTTCAAAATAGCTCCGGAAAAGCTCAAAATAGCTTTAAAATAGAAACACGTGAAATTAGAATTCATGTTATACAGCAGTAATGGTTAATTCAAATTGATTGAGGGCCATTAATTCATAAACGTTATCATCCCGGATTTATAAATTCGTTTTGTAATTTTTTTAAATTTAATATTAAGAATACAAATTACCAATCGATTATAAACTTATTCAGAAGTCGACGATTGCACTTTTATTTATAATTTGTAATAATATAATATAGTTTTTAACGATGATTTGACATACATAATAAATTTAATTGAATAAACTAAAAAATTGAATAAACTAAGGGTAATACGCGGGCCGCGTAAAATAAAACTGGAGCAGAATGTGGCTCAAGGGCCGCTCTTTGGCTATCACTCTCATACAATATTCGTATTAAGTATTAAAACAAATCATGTTTTTTACAAAATGCGACTTTGAATTAGAATATTCCTCCACCCAATTAATAAACAAATAATTTGAAAAATCTTTTCGTAGGAAGCAATTACTGCAACAAGATTTTAAAATCTTGTTCCAGTAATTGCTTCATATTTTCTTTTGGAAGGAATTTTTTAAGAAGTTTCCGATTGTTTTCCTTAACGAATAATTTTTTAAAATAAATTTCTAAAGAATCATTCTTTAGGAAAGAATTGCTACTGAAGGCGTCCGAGAAGCTGGGCATATCTTATCCTCGCATTCTCTTACCATTGTCTCTCTTATCTTTGCACCCTCTTAAACTTGTCTCTCTCTTATTCTTGTCCTATTTTACTATCGTTTAGTGGTTTTGCATTAGGTCATACATGTTTAACTTATTATCTACAGTTACTTACGAATTTATCGTTCTAGTAAACTTCGTTTTCGATATTTTATAACAATTTATTTTAGTAGGGGTTAATGAAAGATTGAGCTGTGTTAAATAAATGTTAATAAATGGAAGGAAGAAAAGGAAAACAACGTAAATTTAATGATAGAAATTAGAAAGATAGATAAGAAATTATTAAAGTAAACCTTAGAAAAAAGGTAAGAACTTTAAAAGAATGAAACAAAAAATACAAATACAAAAAAGTTTTATTTATATTTATACATTTACATAAATAAATGAAGGAAAAATGTCAAAATGAAAATATATTAAAAAGCACTTGAACCCAGTGACTTCACATATAAAATATTAATAATTACGATAAAAAAGTATAAACGAATCCCACATTATGCATATAAAATATTACAATAATTACAATAAAAAAGAGAACAAATTAATCCTACATCATTTTTAAAAAATAGTTCTTCAATTTCTTTTTAAAAGATGGCAAATTCTTCAAATTTTTCACTTTACACGGCAACTCCTCCCAAAGTTTTATTCCACTATAATTTATATCATCTTTTCCTTTGTTTGTTTTAGGTTTAGGTAATTTATATTCTTTATAATGTCTAGTTCTTCTATCATCTAACTACTGTATTGATCTCAAGGTTTATGAAGTCTTCATTCTTCCCAGTTTAATTCTCTTAAACATAGTTATTAATTTTGTATATTGTATAATTTTTGTTATATTCAAAATTTTGTGTTCTTTATTACCTCTATTCTTGATTTTTTTTGTTTTATTTTGAATAATATTAATAAATCTATTTTGTACTGTTTGATTAATTCTATTTTTTTTTAGAAGTATTGCACCATGTATTATTCCATAAGTAATTTTTAATTCCATAAGTAATTCTTAAAATTTCATTTATTTACCCTTTATTTTTCTTCCCTCAACAGATATACTAAAATCATTGGCAAAAATTGACAATAGTTCATCTTTATTTTTATTGGGCCTATTTATATTAAAAATTTTCTTTATGTGGGTATGTATGTTGATGACTTCACCTATATCAGTTTCCATTTTAGAATTTATATTGTTTATGTATGTAATGAAAAGTAACGGACCAATAATCGAGCCCTGCGGGACACCAGCATTATTTTCTATTAATTTCGATTTATTACCGTCAATTTACCAGTCCTATTTTGAAAATAACTTGTTAGTGTTATACCCATATCTATGGTATAACCATAGTGTTCAAATTTTCTCAATAAAATCTTTCTATTTACCAAATCAAAAGCCTTTGATAAATCTATGAATACAAGAACTATTATATTTTTTTTATCCAAATTATTCTGTATAAAAGTAATTAATCTTAATAATGCGTCCTGTGTCGATTTTTCGTTTCTATAACCATATTGATTTTTAGAGAAAATTTTATATTTTTCAAAGATTTTTTTTATTTTTTCAGATAGTAAATTTTTTAAAGATTTTATTTAATGAATATAATATAGAAATTGGCCTGTAATTTAATATTTCTTTTTTATTTCCCTTTTTATAAATTGGAAAAATTTTTGCAATTTTTAAATTTCTAGGATAATTATTTGTAGATAATGAATTATTTATTAAAGCGAAAATAGGTTTACTTATCTCTCCCATAGTAAATTTTAAGACTTTAATACTAATATTATCAAAACCTGGTCCTTTGTTTTCATTTTTTAATTATATTTTTAATTTCAATTTTATTTGCTTTATCCACATAAAAACTATTTTCCAGTCTTCTTTCAACAGTTCCCTGTATATTTGTTATATTGTGAATTTCCATGACTGTTCCTGCAATATTTGCAAATACCCTATTAAATTTATTAAATATGGAATTTTTATCTATTATTTCGATTTCATTTTTTGTAATGGAAGTTATTTCATCCCTTTTATTAACAGTTCTTCTAATAAGATTATTTAAAATTTTCCAAATCTGTTTTGAACCACTATTATTTAATTTATAATTAAAATAATTTTTTTCCCGTGTAATAATTTCTCTATTAATTTTATTTCGAATTTGCTTAAAATCTTTCCAATTTATTTCTTTTTTTTTTTGGTTAATAAATTTGATAAAACTCTTATTTCGTATTTTTATTAGTTCTTTTACATCTTTATCAAACCAACATTTTTTTCCAAGATTATTCTTTTTATTCTTTATAACTTTAAAACTTTCATTATAAACTGGTTTAATTTTTTCAATAAACATTTCATATACATCTCTATCAATATGGTTGATCTCAAGAACTCCCCAATCCAAATTCATTATTTCATTTCTAAATGTAGTCACATTCGTATTAGACACATTTCTAAATTTTATTTGCATTAATCTTCTAATTTAAAGTTCATCTTATTTTTCATATATAATGGTAAATGATCACTTAGTGTTTCATTTTTAACACAAATATCAATATCATTAATATTAGTATAACAATAGTCAATTAAAGAATTTTTCTTATATCAATTCTGGTTGGTTCAGTCAGTTTACCACACAAACCACTTGATTCTATTATTGAAAGTAATTCTGTACTATTTCTAGTTTTTTGTAACAAATCAATGTTGATATCACCAGTTATGATAATGTTTCTATTGTCCATATGCATTTTTGTAATAAGTCTATTTAACATTTCTAAAGAATCTGGAAGGTTTCCATCTGGTGGTCTATAAATAATCGTCAACAGTAATTTCATTTTTTCAATTGATTTAATCGTTAACACTTTATAGTTGATTTCATTTATTGTCGTTTCTTCCTCTATTTCAAATTTCATATATATATATATATAAGTCCTTTCTTATATAAATTGCCACTCCACCTACTCTTTTATTCTTTCTATTCAGACAAAATTCGTTATAATCTTCATGAATATATTTATATATTGTCTGGTATAAACCTGGTACATATAATATACCAGGTTTCCGTGAATTGTATTATGTCCGGATGATTATATTTCTCTGTTATATGATATATTTCACCCCTTTTATTATTTCCGCTTTGAATATTCACATAAAAAAATCGTTATTTCTGTGTCGTCATCATCTCCCAAATTTCTTTCACCCAAGCTCATGTCTTTTTTTCCCCCATCACCTCTGGCAGCACTCTCTTCAGTCCTTTTGCAACACTTTCAATCCTTCCGTAGTCGCAATTCTTTTCCTTCTGTTTATCAATTGCGCGTCATTCAAGATTGTCAATATCCCTATTGTCATTGATATTTATAACTTTTGTGTTTCACCCTCTCTTACTTTTATTTTTTCATTTATTGCCTACATACATTTCCATTGTAATTTCTTTTTTAGGGCAAGTGCTTTCCTAAATAAATATTCTCTAAATCTTGTCAAATTCTTATTTATATATATATTTTCCATTCCATCCAAACCATGTATCTTCCGTTGTAATACTTTTTGTTTCCTTTTTTCTTTCATTATTCTATTTTTCCTTTTCATTAACAGAAATTTTACCAGGATATTTCCATCCCTGTTCAAGTTTGTTCCAATCCTATGGGCAATTTCTATATCCTTATCCATTATATCTATTAGAAATAAAATACAGGGTACCAGGGAGGAAATTACATAAAAAGGTTAAACACTGGTAAAATAGCAATGAAAAAGATCACTCAAGCTTTCGGACGCATCAGCAGCAGTCCTTCATCAGGAGTAATGACGATGTTATGTTTCTGTCTCTTTTTTATACTTGAAATTTCTGGAAAACCCTTCATCAGAGTAGTCCCGCAGAATGGGAAAACCCAATGAGAACCAATGGGAGGCCTCCAATAGAATCATGGAAGAACCCCAATAGGGACCAATGAGAAACCCACACTGCGGGTTACCTAATTTGGGGATGTCTCATACATTTCAGAGTAAGAGTTGTTTATAAGTTTCTGGAAGTGGTTGTGATGTATTAATGGCTTTCCCGTGTAGTTTGTAAGTTTCCCAAGATTCTAAGAAGAGTCTACTATTCTTGTTTGTGATGTGACGGTGTAGTATTTTTGTTGAGTCCCAGTCGGGTTCGTGTCCGTGTTGTAAAGCGTGTTCTGCCAGACGTGAGGCTATGTCTCCTTTCGCGAGTGCTTGTTTGTGTTCTTTTTTTCTTGTTTTGATCATTCTTTTTGTTTGTCCTATGTAATGTTTGTTGCAGTCTTTGCATGGTATTTGGTATATGGCGCCTGTGAGATCTTCTGGTGGAACTGGGTCTTTAACTTTTGTAAGTTGTTTGCGAAGTGTTGTGACAGGGGAATAGAATGTTTTGATATTTGCCTCTTTAAGGATGCGAGAGATTGTTTCGGAAATGCCGTGAATATATGGAATAGATATGCGGGTGTGAGATGTATTGTTTAAAGATGTACTATTGGGTCTACAGTTTCTGAGAATGAATCGTTTAGGGTATCCATTATTTTTAAGTGCCGTGTGTATGTGTTTTGTTTCTGTGTTTGAAAGTGTTTCATTACTGCAGTGAGAATTCGCTCTAAGACTTAATGTTTTAACAACGGAAGCTTTGTGGCATGTTGGATGATGCGATTTAAAATCGAGATATCTGTCTGTATGTGTGGGTTTACGGTAAACTGAGGTGAAGATTGAGTTATCGTGAGATCTGTGTACAAGAACGTCTAGGAAAGGGAGTTTATTGTTCTGTTCTGTTTCGTATGTGAATTTTATATGTGAGTTTAAGTTATTAAGGTAATGGAAGAAGCTTTGGAGTGTATTAGTTTTAAGTACAACAAACGTGTCGTCGACGTATCTTTTCCAGAATTTAATGTTAAAATTCGGTGAGGACAAAGCAGTTTCCTCAAATGACTCCATAACCAAGTTAGCTACAACACTTGAGACCGGAGATCCCATGGCAGTGCCAAAAACTTGTCTATAGATAGAACCATTTGAGGAGAACACAGCAGAGTCCAGACAAAATTTCAACAATGTGCAGATGTCTATTTCTATTTTTTTTTTACCAATTTGTATTACTATATTTTCACAATTTTCTTTTTCAAGACGTGGTTTCTCCTATTGTATTCCTCTAACTCCTCTACCTCAAAAAACAATTTGTCCTCCTCGATTCTTGATTTTTCTCGTACAGTCTCCATCTCCCCAATTATAGTTCCCCGGCCTGTTTCCATTTCGTCTATCTTTCTCTCCAGCTCCACAACTCTTTTCCTCAACTTTCCATTCTCCACAACAACCCGTTCCATTATATTCCTTATCTGAGCCATTTCCTCCATTCCCTTTTCCACTATTCTTCTTATTTGGTTTCCATTTTTTTCCAACTTATTATCCCTATTTCGAAGTTCGTCTCTAATCTCTCCCATTATCATTTCCCTAGTTATATTGCTTGAATTAACATACTGTATACCATCATCATCACTTGATCTTCTCTCATCATCCATACCCAACACGACAAAGAGAACGCCAACTCGCCAAAGTTGAAATACGGAAATATACTGGGCCACAGTAGTTTTGGCCGTGACGTCAGCTCCTATCGGTTGTAAAAGCTCTAGTTTACAATCCACTTTTCTTAATTTGTTGTTTATGCCTTGGAGATCACAAACAGACAATACTGTCTTTGGCCATATTTCCATAAATTCTCTTTATTTTTTCCCATTTTCTTAAGAGTAGAAATTAAAAGTAACGCCTCTTAATAACAAAGTTTAATTCGCAGAGTCTTTAGAACACTGCTCGTTTCTCTTTGAGAGAAAACATCGATGATCCTTATCGATTTTGATGTTATTTTCTTTAAACAATTTTCACTCTATTTCTGTCGGTATATTTCATATATAAAACCCCAAATCCTTGCAGAGTTGTAGAATTTTGATCCTTGAAAAGAATTCGTTCCTAGAAAGAGGAAGTAAAGTTCGACGCCATAAGGAACCATGGTTGGGAATAAGGAAGAACGGCACCATAAGGGGAAATATGAATAAGAAAGAAAGAATAAGAAAGGAGATATAAAGGAATAAGTAAAGCGCCGTAAGTAAGAATGGTTTAAAATCTTAGAAAATTGGGGTAAGAGAGTGGCAAACAAAATCTTTGGATAGAAGAGACTGAGTGAGTGAGTGAGTGAGTGAGTGAGGGTTGTTAAGGGGAATCAGACCTTTCAATGGCTGTAGGGCCAGCAACAGGAGGTTCGTTCATTTGTTTGTTTGGCTTTTTTATGGCGCAAGAGCATCTGGGCTATACTGCGCCAAACATGGTAAAATCAAAGACCGTTGTAAAACCCAGTTCTCTGTAAAAATTTAAAAACGTGTGTATGGTCAGCATGGTCGTTTAAAATGTTAGAGAGTGATGAAGAGTTAAAAGCAAAAGTAGGAGTAAGGTTAAAATAAGGGCATTGAGTTAAAATATGTAAAATACTGATGGGTTCATTGCACACTTGGCAAATTGGTGCTGGTTTTCCTTCCAACAGATGTCTATGGGTGAGATGGGAATGCCCAATGCGAAGTCTAGCAAGGAGAACCTCCTCTTTCCGATTTTTACGGTATGAGGAGGGCCAGTTACCAATTGTATGTTTAATATTATTCAATTTGTTATTGGTTTGATGATCCCATTCTTCTTGCCACTTTTGATTCACACAGGTCTTGATAATTGGCTTCAGGTCAGAGAAAGGAAGAAGTTGGCTAGAAGCAAGTGGTGAGTTCGTTGCCCTTGCAGCTGCATCAGCAGCCTCATTCCCTTTGATACCAGCAACAGGAGGAGAAGAATAACAACAACGAAACTATACAATCGACTACCATTTTTACAACATTTGATTTACGAATTTTAGGTTTTTAAGGACTACTGTGTTAGTCCCAAAAAATATTCCACAGGACCAATATTTATTTCTGCTCCAATTTTTACGAACTAAAATTACATATTCTCTCTCCTTTGCGAACTCAGTGAACTCAATTTCCTTTCGCTGTTTTCCTTTGGATTCCGAAAATTAGGAAAAGCAAAATGTATATAACAAGGCCGGCACCGAGAAGGGGCGAATCGAACATTCTCCTCAAGCGGCAAAATAGGATAATTATAAAAAATGAAACCATTTTGGGGTAGCAAAACACGTGTTTGCCCCAAACGGCATAATATCTATCGCCGGCGCTGGAATATAATTTCCCCAAACTGGTTTGATTTCGTAAGTTATAAAGGAAGGAGAGAAAGAGAGAAGAATATATATAGGAATATATGTATATTCATATAGTGATCGAAAAATAATATATAGTCTATATTAATCAAATTTGCATTCCATTTCGTGCTATTTTATATATTTATGCAGAGCAAATTAAATGTTGAACGGGGCGAAGGGGATTGTTTACGTTGGCTTGTGGCCTCATTTGAGAAACTGCGATACAGGACCCATAGGCGGTCGCACGGGGGGGCAGTGGGGCCGTGGCCCCGCCTAATCATAGTGGAAAGGGTGCCGAAGGCTCTCCTTAAAGATGGTCATCAGAAATCATGCCTTCGCAATTTTTTTACATTTGCAAAAAAATTTGAAATGTGTACACTGTAAAAATGAAATAAAATATTTACTCGTTACATTATAAAAGTTACTCGTTACATTATAACACGTTACTCGTTACATTATAAAATGTTACTTGTTACGTTATGAAACGTTACTCGTTACATCATAAAATTCATATTTAGTAGTAAGGGGCGCCAAAATTACTTCGGCCTCGCCTAATCTGAGAGGCTGCGACCGTTTATGACAGGACTGGACAAAGCTACTCGTAGATTTGAGGCAGACATTTTGAATTTCGAAAGTAAAGGCATGCGGTAACTTTTAGTATCAGAATTTATTGATGTATTGCTGTGTTAAATTTGATTTTTATAAGTAAGTTGAAGCTATTTATTATCCAGGCATAACCTCAGCTGGCAATAGGAAAAGAGGAGGAAAAGAACGAGGGATGAGACCTACATCATGGATATATTGTGGTTTTGCCTTGTGAAAAACACATTTACAAACGTATTTTAAACTCTTCTTTGTAATTAGAATTGTATTTTCCGTATTTTAATCTCATTCTTATTTATGAAATCTCGATTTTGAGAATTTTTAAGGACCCCTAGGGGTTCCTAAAAACGCGAGTTTACATGTATCCCCCGACTTACAGGATTAATTGGTTCCGAGAAATAATCGCGTAACGCGAAAACCGTAAAGTGAGTTAATTTTAAAGTGAGTGAGGTAGGGATTAGTTCAAAGACAAAAAAAATACTGAAAACTGGTAAAAATACAATTCTTATTAATTTTTTATGCATATTTTTTCTATTAGTTTTTTATGAATTAATTAATAATTTCTAGTAGAGTACTGTACAGTACATTTAAAAATTATATACTGTACTATTTATTTTGTCTTCTGAAGGCCCCGCATCTGTGGCTTTCTGGGAATAACTATGAGTACTTTCTGTGGGTAAGTTTTTGACGGGTAGCATTTTTCTTCTTTCTGTAAATTTCTTTGGTAAGTTTTTGACGGGTAGCATTTTTCTTCTTTCTGTAAATTTCTTTGTAGCACGTTAAAGAACCATGAATCTCTCTGGCAACTTTAACGCTGCTATCCATGTTAGAATCATTTTCTTCAATGACACTAATTGTGCTGTCAGTGTGTCTAAACAATTCCAGCAATTGTCTTGTTGAAAGTTTCTTGACGGGCTCATTAACACCGGGCTTTTCGTCATCTCCTCCGAAATGGAAATTTTAGCATTTTTTAAATGTTTTTAAATCGCGAAAACACGTAAAGTGAGATCGCGTAAAACGAGGGATATGGAATTAGGTATGTGTACACAACTTCTACAATTTTATAATGTCGTCTTTGTTCTTGTTTATGTTTATGACGGTTTTAATATAATTTTATGATATTACTTTAGTTTTTTAGGATTAACACGCAGTGCGTTAACGTATAGTGTGGTGGGAAATATCCTTGCAGTAATATCAATGCTCTTACTGTGAAACAGATTTGTTTCGAAGTGGATCTTTCTTGGCCTACATTTTAAAGGCTATCCAGTCAAATCCCCTCCATTAACGGATGTCCGTTGCCAAAACTTTTCTACAAATCCTATTAAACAATAAAACGAAAGGATTATTCCGCCTCCAAGTTGGTAACAAGCTGTCGTTGATCGATTCGGCCATTTGGAGGCGTGAATCACTGACCATCGAGCCAAAAGTTTCTAAGAACTAAAGGTCAGGGCATTAATTCTGCAGTTTCCTACTGGCAATGAGAAGCTCGCAATTTCTGCATTTTAAATTTAAACAACGTAGATATTTTGGACACCTCTCTTCCCATTTCTTCATGCTGTAATATTAAGACAACAATATCCTATTTTATATAATTTTTTTTAAATTAAACAAATTTTACTAAGAAGCAATGCTCACAAATTAAATTTCCCAACTGCGTTTTATTCCATTAGATCCCCGGCTGTAAAGGTTGGGATCTTTCAGAAAATTGTAGATCCCTGTCCTAGGTAGGTCACTGATTGGATTCATAGCATTTGGGAAATAACACCAATTCGGTTGGAGTAAAGTAAACTTTTTTTGTAGCTTACGCATGTGGTTAAAGATCTTAGATTTGATAATTCCCAGTTTGTTTAGTAACTTACTGGTTTTTTCATCCAAAAAGTGTCAACCACCGTAAAATAATTTAGCCACTTTTCGCCATCTTTGGATGATTTAAGTTCCTATTATTTTGCCTTCATTTATTTTTTGAATTGTTTCTTTCACTTCAAATCTTCAATAATTGCTCGGCGGAATCAAGGTTTCAAACGTCCTACAATGCATTAAATATTTAATGAAGAATTCGAGACTGTAGTGGCAACATTGCAGATTCGAAAGCATTTGCATTCACAAATCTGTGCCATTGAAGTTGCTGGCTTAAAGATCCAGGAAAGGAAGCTATAGTCTCTATACCTCAATGCGCTATACGGAGCACATATTTATAATTTACACTAGTGGTCATAAATCATCCGATTTTCTCACAAAGTTCATCTTTGTACCATTTGCAACACATTAATAGTTTACTCCAATGAACATATGAAGATAATACAAATGGGCTATGCAAGTAGCGCGAAAAAGCAATACAATTAGCACAAAGACACTATCTAATTAGTATGAAGAAACTATCTAATTAGTATGAAGAAACTATCTAATTAGTATGAAGAAACAATCTAATTACCATGGAGGATCTAGTTAACATAAAGAAACTATCTAATTAGTATGAAGAAACAATCTAATTACCATGAAGGATCTAGTTAACATAAAGAAACTATCTAATTAGTATGAAGAAACTATCTAATTGGTATGAAGAAACTATCTAATTAGTATGAAGAAACTATCTAATTAGTGTGAAGAAGCTATCTAATCAGCATAATTGGCACATGAGAAGAGAAGTGCATAATCAACATGAAGAAAGTACATGAGTAACGTGAAGAAGGAGTACATAATTAACATGAAGAGTACATAATTAACACCAAAGTACAAATTAACATGAAGAAAATTACATAATTAACATGAAGAAATTACATAATTAACATGAAGAAGAGAAAGTACATAATTAAGGAAGCGAAGTATAATTAACATGAAGAAAGTACATAATTAACATGGAGAAGTACATAATTAACATGAAGAAAGTACATAATTAACATAAAGTACATAATTAACATGAAGAAAGTACATAATTAAAATGAAGAAAGTACATAATTAACATGAAGAAACGACAAAATTATTATGATGAAACTATATAATTAGCAGGAGGAAACTACATAAGTTCCACGAAGAAAACACATAATTGGCACGAAAGGACACTATGATTAGCTTACAGAAACTATATAATTAGCAGGAGGAAACTACATAAGTTCCACGAAGAAAACACATAATTGGCACGAAAGGACACTATGATTAGCTTACAGAAACTACTATAATTAATCTTAAAAGTAATTAGCCTTAAAAGTACGTAATTAGCACGAAGAAGTCATATAATTAGAAGACGGAAAGACGTGAAAAAAAAGTATTTCTCTTTCTGAATTTAAAAAAAAAAAAAAAAAATCCGAATGAAGAAATGATGTTTGTTTCTTGCTTACTTCCTCTAGTTCATAAATATTTCTTTCAACTCGGGAAAAAAATTTCACCCGGAATTTGCGTCTGATGTTTAATCAGGATTTATCGAAGATGGGCGAAAAATCAATAGACTCTCGGGTATTTTTGTGGGCCTGCTTAAAAGCTGATAAGAAACTCGGCGTGACTTTGAAATTATTCAGCATTTGCCAAGTCATAAATAAAATTTCAAACTTCAAATTTACAATCGTATTCTTGTTGACTCTCGTTGCTTTTTGGACCTCTTTTTTGGAATACACAAGGTACGTCAGCTGTCCTGTGCATCCTGGTGGTGTTTAATCTCCGACGGTTCTCTCAATTTAATGAACCGAAGAATAATTAATAGTTGCGGAAACTGGTTCGGAAAGTTTTGGAAAGTTATTTTTGAGAAAACTTCGTTTCTGGTTTGAGCCGCTTGCCCGAAACGGATGGCTTCTTCGGACGTCGTAAATCTCTTGAAAGTTATGATAGATGAGGAAATAAGGTTCGGTGCTTTGCATCTGGTTGAAACCCAAATGTCTGCCTATTTATTTCTACTGAATGATAGCATAATGTGTAAATACATACAGTGCCGTAGCTAGATATTTTGCCGCCCGGGGCGAGTGACTGTCATTGCCGCCCCCGGCCCAGTGGGGTTAACAAAACAAACAATTTTTTTTAAGAACTAATTTCCGCCCCCTCCGAATTGTGGCGCCCGGGGCGACCGCCCCCTTGCTCCCTTAGCTAAGCTACTGCATACATAAATGCAATGGCATAATGCATAAATGTAATAGCATATAAATATTATATCATAAATGTATAAATATTATATCATAATGTATAAATGTTATATCATAATGTGTAAATGTTATATCATAATGTGTAAATGTTATATCATAATGTGTAAATGTTATATCATAAGGTATAAATGTTATATCATAAGGTATAAATATTATATCATAAGGTATAAATGTTATATCATAATGTATAAATGTTATATCCTAATGTATAAATGTAATGGCGCGATCGATGGTAGCGCACCGGTGCTGGAAGTTAGAAGATAATTCATCAAATTGAATAGCAGCTCTGAGGACACTAATGGAAATTTTCTATGTTTATTAATAGCAGGTTTTCATAAATACTGATGCTATCACTTTATGATTAGTAATGATAATCTATCAGAGCAGGGCTTAACAAATCTTGTCGACACTGGCGACTAGATTTTTGCAGGCGGCGAGTAGAAATCCTCTTTTTCCTATTGGTTTCCAAAATTTGATTTTGCAGGTGAGCGAGTATCGTTATTGTTTGGAGAGAACAGTTCGGCACGATTCGTCGAGCCCTGTTTGTGAGTTGTGATTCTACTTTCATGATTGAAATGTTCATTTAAATTACTAATGGTGACAACTTTTTGAAATTAGAAATTACTTTTTCTGTAACTAAGATTAATAGGCCCTAACTAGGGGGAGGGGGGGGCTGGGAACGGTAATGTAGGAAATAAATGGCTCAAAATAATTTCCACTGAGTATCAAAACACATTATTTTTTTTTAAAGCCGCATTACATAATCTTCTTTAAAGACACTTCAGCTCTCCCTCCGTGAGTTTTGAATTGCTACGCTACTGGTTGCTGGGGAACTTAGTTCCTTCATGAAACAAAAATTACAAATAAGTGCTACATGAAACATTTATAGCCCCCCCTCTAAACTTCGTTGCTTACAACGCCAGTGCTTATGTTATTAATTTTTAGTTATTTCAAATGATGGAAATTTTAATTAGCAACAACTCCCTCTTTTATTAATGATAATTTAAATTTTATACGCTCCATATGCTTAATTCTATGCTATATGGCTGCTATGCTGCAAAAAATTAAATTGATTTATGCACTTTAATATAACAAAGCATCAGATATATTAAAAGAGCATTATACTGCTTTTATAATTAAATTTTCTGGAAGTGTAATTAACAGTTTATATTTTAAAATTGGAACAAGCTGTTGTCTTTAAATTCTTCAATATTATTAACCATAAATTACCACAACCAATGTCGATCCGTGAGGTTCCGCAAAGATTCAATTTATTAACTTTTAATCAACTTTTAAATTATAAAATTTTGTTATTAATGTTTAAAAAAATTAAAAATACTAATCTATTCCAATTGATTTACAGCAACCTACACATAACTATCCAACAACAAGTAGACATAACTACAGACCTCAATTTTCTCGTCTGGAGCTGGGTTGCCACAGAGTGGGTTCTTCAGGTCCTAAATTGTGGAATCAGCTGCCTTCTAATATAAAAGAGATAAATTCCTATTCTAAGTTTAAGTCTTTAATCCGGATCCTCCTTACTAATTCTATTTAATCAATCGCATACTTAATTTAATTTTCGCTGATGTTTGCGCAGTGATATCCCATGGGGCTGCTTTGGCTATCTGGTATCTCCTGGGTGGTGCAGGCTTTGTCAGACTACGTCTTTACCTGCGCTACCCAGGCAGACATGGACAAAATTCTATTTCACAGTATATTAATTAATGTATTGATATTTTTTTTTTAATTAATTTTGATGTATTTATATTTTTGTAATTAATTTTATGCATCTATATTTTCGTATGATGTTAATGTAGATATGTCTTTGTTCTTATAATTAACTCAAACTAACATTGATTTGTAATCCCAATGTATATTTTTTTGTTGTTCATGTTGCTGCCTAAATAAAGTTGCTAAAAAAAAAAAAACTTAAATTGAAATGGTAGAATAAAAAGTGAATGTTAAACTTACCTTCTGTAATCACATTAACTATAATTAGGGCAGTGCAGGTCATAATCAACAGCAATGTAACAACAACTAAACTACGCTCCAAGCCAGTCCTCCTCCTCCACCACACGCAATTCCTGAAAAACAAAAACAACAATAAATATAAACAAATTTTTGAACATCGATATTATTCATTTAACAATAATACCTTGTATTTCTTTAATTCAGCTATCACTATAGAAATGTGCTTTCATTATAATATTTATATGCGTGATTACAACATATATACAATATAATTTATAGTGGCAAATTACTATCAAACGTTTCCGATAATCCAATCAAAAAGGGATTTGATAAGTGTGTCTCTGTTATTATTTATTTTTATTTTTGATACTAGTAAGAACTACTAGTAAGAATATTTCATTGATTCAACTGATACAATTATCAGTGAGCTTTCTACGAAAAATATATTATTCATTTGTTATATAAATCAGGGCATAGATTTAGTAAACAACATTAATCTCTTGTTTATTGGCTCATTTGTTGGCGCCGATGTGTAATTGAATGGGTGCGACATTCGAAGAAATAATGTTTGCGTTCGGTGAGACCTGAACCGATGACCTTCCTGGAAGGATGCAATATTATTTCAACTCTATGATGCTCTGTTGTTATTCTTCCTGTGTTGTTTTACTAATTGTGAACAACGTAGAAAATAAACGAAGATTATTATTATGTTTATTATACAGTGCTGTAGTACACAGTATCAGGGCGATAAGAACTATCACTCTTGATCTGGAGTTCTTGATTCAGTTCAAGTGTCAGTCAGAGACCTAAGAATTGTCCATGTATTTTCTCAATATGTAAGCGGTGCCCAGTAAGGCGTTTTTTTTTTTGTAGGCGTGCTGTCGTTATGTCAATAATGTCCAGTTTTTATAAGGAATTATTTAAATTAGGTGTGAAGGCCCCCTCCAGTAAACCTTTCACAATTGGGATGGCTGTTACTTGTTTTTTTCCAGAGTCTATTAATTTCTATTGCAAGGTCACGATATTTGGAGATTTTTTTTTCAAATTTCTTCTCTCTAATTCTACTGTTACATGGTATTGCAATGTGGATGATAAACACCTGTTTTTCCTTCACCAATGTTAAGTCTGGTGTATTATGTTTTAAATACCTGTCTGTTTGAAGCCAAAAGTCCGGAAGTATTTTTATTTGGGTGTTTTCTGTCACTTTTTTTTGCTCCATGTTTCCAGGATCTGATAATTTCTGCAGATGTTCCAGTGAATCAGAGAGGCCACTCTCTCTAATGCCTGTTTTTGTAGTCTGACTGGGCTATTTTGCTACAGTTACTGATTAGGTGGTCGACTGTCTCATCTTTTACTTTACACAGTCTGCATTTACTGTTCTTGTTTTGCTTTTGGATTTTTAGTGTCATCACGTTCGTTTGCGGTGCTTATTCTTGTGCAGCAAAGATCAGGCCTACAGTTCCCTTTTTTAAAGTTCCCAATGGAAGCCATCTCCAGTTATGCTGGCTATCGATTTTTTCCTTCATTATTATTATTGTTATTCAAGTCCTTTCCATAGATCTATAATAGTTAAAGGTATCTGCTGATGAGAGCTTGCTGCAGTCCATTCTCGCGGTCATTCATAACCCCGCGTTCTCCCCAAAAGTCGTCTCACACAGCTAGTTTCCACAAAACACGAACAGAAACCATTTTTCAGAAATGCTAGTTAAGTTCACAACTTCCACACAAAAACATCGGACATTAGGCCAAAAGGGGTATAATCCAACTTCCAATTCTCTCTCTCTCTTCATTATATTATAATTTTATGGACAAAAACTGTCGAGCAAGACGGCTCAATGTCTACATCCATCATATTACTTTCACCCTTCTGAGGGGTCAAACTGACCTATAGAGATAAACACAAACTATTGCGTCATTTTTGGTCGACAAATCACTGTCCGAGAAATTCATTCGAAGAAAATATTTGGACCGACAACACATCACTCGAGCTCGAACTTTAACCTAATTAACCTATGGTGGCCACTGCTCCAAAAACTTTGAAAATGCAACATTATTAAAACTACTCGAAAAGTGGATTCACGAAGACTTTCACAACAGATTTTAAGTTATAAACGATTTTCGGGTTTTGAGTTATGTGACAAACTTAGTAACTAAGTTTTAATACTTAAAAAACTTGACATTTCGGTTCTTTTTTGCGAACCTTCTTCCGAAGCGTTCGTTCTCAGTCATTTCGAGTCGACGATGGTCACCTACTGATGTTAACGCGTTTCATCGTGGTTGAAATTATTTTTGGAAATCGCCAAAAGAACATGTTTTTTTTCCCAATGGCCGTACTTGACCGTATGGCCATTTATCGCCGGGCAGCCCAATATAAGGTGTTATTGCCAGAAAATAGTGTGATTAGGGTCAATCTTGGCTCTTGTGTTAGGAAGTCCAGCACACAGGCAAAGGTGATCCGAGTCTATTGAGTCATTGGTATTGCAGAATACGTATGTGGTGAGTCTGGCAGCCTGATTCTAAAAGGATGCAATTGGAGATAGTCATGTCCTGTTACAGGTCTGAAGTTTGCTACCGAAGTGGATCTATGAAGGTTTCGTGGTAATGGAGTTGTTGTAAGCAGGGAAGAACATC
>QLNU02003225.1:12649266-12683017 GCA_006491805.2 Dysdera silvatica | reverse complement strand
AAAGGGTTACATAGAAAAAGAGAAAGTGGTTGTTTTGCAACGCGTGGTTGGCTATTGCGGATTTGGAGGGTTGTTTATTACAAAGATGTCTTTTGTGTTCACATTTCCTTCACAAAACAATGTATCCAACGTACCAATGTACACTTTCTCGCAAGAATACAGTATTTCCTAAATGCCAGGTGTTTTAAGAAGGTCCAAAGGCTATTCTACTGGTCACAGAATGTTGAAAAGTTTACTTTGTAAGCAGATAAATGGCATTATGGTGTGTTTAAATCAGATTCTAAAGATGCGATCAGTAAAAGGCGAACCGTTACGTCAAGTTTTTAAAGTATTTTTATTAACAAGTTTATATAAAATTTCGCCAGGAGGTTTAATAACAACTGTTTCTTAGGTACTGATGCAAAGTTTAAAATATTTTAAGAACGAATACCCTGATAACAGTTGTTATTTTTGATGAATTCACCATTTCATTCCGGAATTACGACGCCTGGTTTAAATTATTTTAGGAAGTTACAAACTAACCTGGAGTTCGTTACCTTTTCATAATTAAACATCATCCAAAAGAAAAAAAAACTTCTTTGTTTCAAGAAAACTCTTGAAGTTTAAAACAAAGCTTGAAGTTTAAAACAAAGCTTGAACTTTAAACAAACAATGAAAGACCTTGAAACTATTTTAAGTTTAACAAATGTAGATTGTTCAGTTTGTACAAAATTTCATCATGCCGACGGCGGCATAAGTCATTAAAAATCTAATTATTTTAATTAAAAATCCTTTAAGTAGTTAATTGCTTTCTCGTTTCGGTTAGTTTAAACATGTGAAAGATATTTAGAAGAGTACCTGAGTGTTTAAAAAAAACATGCGAGTGTTTTGCTTATTTTGCTAATGGTCATTTTGCTAAACACTCCATGCGTCTCAAGGAAAAAATACCACAATATACTGAGTAAAACAGAAATATACCACAAACGTAGTTTTAATTTGTATGAAGATATTAAAACTCGAACAAAAACCTTTCTTTAAACTAATGGAAGTTAAAATTTTAATTATTTAAGAAACCGGTAATTTCCTCGTGGTTAGTTTTTTAAGAAACTATTTAACGCACCTTTTAAAAAGAACTTACCACAGTCTAACATTTTCAGCATTTTTTTACGAAAAAGTGTTTCCAAAAAACGAAATAAAAGTTCTTCCGGCCAGTCTTAACGAGATCTCATTAAGAAAAATCTTTTGTAATCTTTCCAAAAGTTGAAAGAAAAGCAGAAGTTTCGAAAAATAAATTTCACAAGAGAGCGCCGATTAATGGTGGATTTTTTTTTTCACTCATTACTATTTCTTTAGATGCATTTTCTCGTAAAAGTGTTTTTTTAAATTTTCAGTAGAGATTGAACGGTGGGCGATTCAAACTTATTTTTGTAGCTACCATTACCTTTTCAACACTGTTGAAAAAGCAATATAACTTTGGAATCGTAAATTGTCGAAGATATATGAGTTGAAATAATTGAATTTGTTAACGTATGAGTTTAAGCAACGTACTTCTGACTTCCAGACAAGTTTTGAAAATAAAAGAAAAGACCCGAGATAAAAAAAAAAGGAAATAAATAAAAAGGTGTGAAATAAAACGAGAAAGAAAAAAGATGTGAGATAAAAGAGAAGAGAAAAGTTTATAATATAAAAGAGAAAGCAAAAGATATGAGATAAAGAAAACAAAGCGAACGTACATGAAATGAAGGGTAAACGAGGGGGCGGGGGCTGAGAAAAATTATTACCTCCTTCTCAAAGCTGTCGAAAATTTTAGTGAATATACAGGACACCGCAAATATACCTAATAACACCTACAAAAATAATTGATATTGCTTGACAATTAGTGATGAGCTAAAAAGTACCTTATTTTAAAATGTGACTGTAAAACTTTTGAAAGTAAATGCATAGCAGGTTCGGGTGAATCAAATTTTTAAACGGCTAAGAGGGGGCTCGAGCTCCCTCTGCCACCTATATGAGGGCTCCTGCCTATATGCACTAATTTATGATATTATTGTGAACACCATTTATGAAATTTAATATCATATGTTATTAATTTAAAATTATTTATCAGTTATAGCGCCTAAATTTCGGCGGAACCTTGAATTTTGTTACAATCGAATTCGATTATTCTTGGCCCGGAGCCGATAATCTTTATATATATTAGCAAAAAAGAAACAAAACAGGCGAACGATTTCCAAACAAATTTTCACTCGCTATAAACTTAGCTAAAATATTGACTCCATATGATTTATGAAACTTGATAAACAAATTAGATAATAATTTACATATTTATGAAAGTGATAAAAAATATGCATCTGTATATTTCCAGCAAAAAAAAAAAGAAGGGAAACATTATCAATGAGAAAGAAACCTCGCAGAAACGACACAAAAAATTGACGATATTGGAAAACTAATGCAAAATAAATATAATCATGATCTAGCCGATTAGCCATCTTTTCTACTTGTCGATTTCCTATATTTGGAAACGTATCCGTTTCGCATTAAATATCTTCAATCAATAACACATTATAAGAAATGCAATTATTTTTTTTTCATTGAATGGCGATAAAACTGACAACAGTTTTAAAAAGTGAGGTAGGTATTTAGCAAAATCTTTAATTCTAAAGGTTTTAACATGAACTAAATACACACTAATCGATTTTATCGAATTATCAAATTGTTTTCGTCAAGATCAGTAACGTTTATACACGTATTTCTATATAAATCATTTTCTCACGGGTTTCTCTGTTAAACAAACTTATCGAAAACATCGATGGATCGATCGATCAATCAATCGATCAATTAATCAATCACTCACTCAATCAATCAATTAATCGGTTTATTTATTTTTAACATGTACTATTAAAATTGGAAAGAAAATTTTATAAAACCATGAATTATACATACAGGATTTAACTATACATAGAAAGATCCCAGGAAAATATAATAACAATAAGAAATAATAATATATAAAATAATAATAATAATACATAAAAATAAATAATAATAATACACCTGACCGGTCTCCATAAGAGAATTGCTGCCCATTTCAATACTATCCTCCACACAGCTAAAATAGAAAACTGGCTCACGACGGGTAAAACATACCTCATCATAAAGGAGAAAGCAAAAGGCCCCATTCCTAGCAACTTCCGTCCAATTCCTTGTCTACCTACAACCTATAAACTTCTTACTAGTACTATTGCCAACTCAATCCATGAATACTTGTGGAAACATGAACTCTCCCCATTGGAACAAAAAGATAATTACAAAAACTCGCGTGGAACTAAAGACCAATTGCTTATAGATAAAATGATTCTCAAAAATGTTAAAACGAGGAAAAGGAACATCTCCTTAGCATGGATTGATTATAGAAAAGCATACGACTCACTCCCACATAGCTGGATTACAAAATCCTTAGAAACGCTTGGAATTAGCTGCAATGTTGTGAAATTAGTAAGCCAGACCATGAATAAATGGAAAACAACTTCGTATGCAAGTAATGAACTCTTAGGGGAGGTAAAGATCCAAAAAAGGTATATTCCAGGGGGAATCTTTATCACCCCTTTTATTCACACTTGCATTGATCCCATTAACAACAATCCTGAACAATACAAGAATGGGATATGAAATATCAAAACAAAATGGGGAAAATTTCACACTTACTGTATGATCTAAATTACTTATGGATGGATAGATTACTATATGGATGACCTAAAGCTATTTGGAAAATCCAGAAAGGAAATGGAGTCTTTATTACACAGCGTGAGAATTTTTAGTGAAAATATCAAGATGGAATTTGGTCTTGACAAATGTGCCACGATCATAATAAAAAAAAGGAAAGATAGAAAACGCAGAGGATGTAATTCTAGGCAACGAGCAAGTAATCAAATAACTTTCCAACGAAGAGCATTACAAGTACTTGGGCATGTTAGAACTAGATGAAATCCTTCACAGTAATATAAAAACCATCACATGCTCAGAGTATATGAAACGCATACGAAAATTTTCAAATCAAAACTGATTGGCGGTAACATAATTAGAGCCATAAACAGCTGGGCCATACCAGTAGTAAGGTACATGGCAGGGATTATTGATTGGACATCAATCGACTTGGATAACTTAGACCGAAAAACACACAAACAAATGACCATAAACCATGATCTTCGTCCACGGAGTGACATAGATAGACTGTACTTACCGAGGAGAGAAGGAAGAAGAAGCCTCTTACAAATTAAACAAACTGTTGAAAAGGAAAATAGAGAACCTCAATGAATATTTAAATAAAAGTAAGGAGAAGCTCCTAATGGAAGTGGCTTCAAGAAAGCTAATAAAGGTTTCAGACTCAAAGAAGTCCTTCAAACTAAATGAACTTCAAAAACGTCGCACAAATTGACAAAACAAACCCCCCTCCATGGACAATATTTGAAAGAAATTGAGGAAAAAAGTCGATCGTCAGCATAACTGGAGATGGCTGCAATTGTGAACTTTAAAAAAAGAAACCGAAGTCATGATCTTTACTGCACAAGAGCAAGCACTGCAAACAAACGTGATGACATCAAAAATCCAAAGGCAAAACGAGCAGTAAATGCAGGCTGTGTAAAGTAAAGGATGAGACAGTCGACCATTTAATCAGTAACTGTAGTTAAATAGCTCAATCAGACTACAAAAATAGACATGACAGAGTGGCCTACTTGATTCACCGGAGTATCTGCAAAACTTATGAGATCACGGTAACCAAGAACTACTGGGAACATGAAGCAAAAAAGTGACAGAAAACGACTAAATAAAAATCCTGTGGGACTTTCGGCTTTAAACAGACAGACATTTAAAACACAATACACCAGACCTAACATTGGTGAAGGAAAAACAGGTATTTATCATCGACATTGCAATACCAGGTGACAGCAGAATTAAAGAGAAGGAATTCGAAAAAATCTCCAAATATCGTGACCTTGCAATAGAAATTAATAGACTCTGGAAAAAACAAGTAACAGTCATCTCGATTGTGATAGGTGCACTGGGGGCCATCACACCTAATTTAAAGAACTTCCTAGAAAAACTGGACATTACTGACATAACGACAACAGACCTACAAAAAACTGCCTTACTGGGCACCGCCTATATATTAAGAAGATATATGGACAGTTCTCAGGTTTCTGGGTGAGACTTGAACTGAACCAAGAACTCCAGATCAAGAGGATAGTGATTATCTCCTTGACACTGTGTAACACAACAATGTATAACGGACATAATAATATTTAAAATTCTTTCGTTAATTTTGAAGCCGTTTTTGCTTACAAATAAAGTCTATCCACCATTTTCTTATTTATAATAATAATATTAATAATACAAGCCACATACACAACAAAAATTACCAAAATATCAAGACATTACATTTGAAATTAAAGACATATAGCATATGGAAAGAGTTTACATTGTAATGTCATTTTGCCAGCAACAAGCCTAATACAAACCACACTACACAGAAGCGTGGAAACACTTGAAATCGATTCCAACATTGAGCTACAAAAAGCCACAATTTTAAACATATGCTGAATAATCAGGAAGTTTCTGGACACAACACCTGAATAACCTACAGAAGGAAGTCATGCTGCCTGCCTTCCTGCATGCATGCAATAAAAAGGGTGAGGTCAAGGTCTTCCGTAAATGCAATAATGATGGCTATTGTTAATGTTGAAAACCTACCGAGTTACTTGAGAATTAGAGAGTTGCGGATTAGAGAGTTGCGGATTATCGAGTTGCGAATTAGAGAGTTGCGGATTAGATGTTAATTGAAACTCGCTAAATTTAAATATCGACCTTAGCAATTTCTTTAAAATTAGTAATTTCCTCAAAAATAGTAATTAGTAAAATAGTAATTTTCTAAAAAATCAGTAATTTTCTAAAAAATTAGTAATTTTCTAAAAAATTAGTAATTTTCTAAAAAATTAGTAATTTTCTAAAAAATTAGTAATTTCCTCAGTAAATTCCTTAGTGATTTCCATAAGTAATTTCCTTAAAAGAAAGAGGTCCTATAATGGTGCAGTGGTAACGCGTTCGCTTAATTTGTGTCTATTCCGGGTTCGACTTTCAACTGTATTGAAAAAATTGACGTTTACTGCCTAACTGCTCACTGTAGTCCGGGGGTTGATTCCCCAGACCTCAAGAGGTACGAGTTCCTTGGAAAACTGTAGGTTCCTGCGCACCGCAACCATTGCTGTTCTTTCGCCGTAAATCTGAAACAAGTAGTTTGAAAATAAATAATTACGCAGGCTTAATTTATGCTATAAGGGCCCGAATTTTTTTTTTGTGTAGGGACCCCAAAACCTTAATTTGTCCTTAGGTAGTAGCATAGATAATTTCTTCGGGATTTTAGGCAAGAAAGCATCTTGGGGCCCTGTTTTTATTAAAATAAGGGTTCCAGGAATGAAGTGAGGGGCCCACCAATCCCCATAGAGCCTCTAGGTCTTACATCCTAGACTGCTGAGACAAAATAAACGTTCACTAAATAGTGTGGTCGAAGGAGAGTCAAACTTTCGCCAATATTATATGTCAGTGCTCCAATGCTCTATTAATTGGTTAAAAACAAATTTTCTGGCAAGTTTTATAAAATGAAAAATACCTTACTTAAAATAATGATACCCAAATGACTAAGTTTGCTAAAAGGAGATTTCTCAATCTAATCAACACTTTTCTTCTTCCTTAATCCGTATTCAGAAAACTCTGAATTAAAATTGAAATCTTTTCATTCGGTAGAAGAAAGAAAAAAGAAACTTCTTCAAAAGATTTTTTTAAAAAAAGGTGTGTTTTAAATCTAGTGCGAGGGATAAAAAGTTCAATTAATTTTATGAAAAGAATTTTAAAGATTTCGTACACCCTAGAAAATCAAACTTGAATATTTAAAATTAAGACTCAACTGCAAAATTTTATTTTCAGTTAAAACTGCTAATAAAGAATCAATGCAATTACCAGTTAATTAATTTATTCATGCCTTTCTAATTTAATATGTGACTAAATAAGAATTAATTAATATTTTTAATTCTTTCTTGTATAATGAACTTTTCTTCATAAGATGACAGCCATCTAATTTTTAATTATGAAATTATGACTAAATGTAATGCAATTATGGATAAATATATAATACAATTACAATCAAATACATAATACAATTATGATTAAATATTTAATAAAATCAAGGCAAATATGTAGTACGAATAATAGATATATTCAGTTAAATATCAATCGTTAATTGATATTTAACTGAATAATACTCTGTTATTAAATATATAACATCATCATGGTTAAAATATATAATACCATCATGGTTAAATATATATAATGAAATTATGTCTAAATATAATGTAATTACGAACTAACAAGAAGTGTAATGTAATACTATGAAATATGATGCAGTTATGGCCAGTGGCGTGGTTAGATACTTTGCCGTTCGGGGTCAGAAATCATCGACTGTCAAAAAGCATAAAAACCCAAGAATGGCGCAACAACAAAATAAATTTTGTTTTTTAAAGGCTAATTGCCGCCCCCCAAATTGTGGCGCCAGGGGCGACCGCCCTTACCCCCTAGCTACGCTACTGGTTATGGCTAATGTTTCAGTTATGACTTAATGCAATTATGCTCAGTGTATAATTTCACTAAATAATTATCATCAGCAGGTATAATTTTACTAAATAATCAGAGCAGGTATAATTACACTAAATAATTATTACGAGCAGGTGTAATTTCACTAAATAATATTTATGAGCAGGTATAATTTCACTAAATAATAATCATAAATAGGTAAAATTTCACTAAGTAATAATTGTGAGTAGGTATAATTTCA
Source organism: Dysdera silvatica (assembly GCA_006491805.2). Classification (NCBI taxonomy): domain Eukaryota; kingdom Metazoa; phylum Arthropoda; class Arachnida; order Araneae; family Dysderidae; genus Dysdera; species Dysdera silvatica. The sequence goes on along the minus strand of QLNU02003225.1, from coordinate 12,675,159 downwards.
CTAAGTTATAATTATGAGTAGGTATGATGTAAGCATGAGCACCTTCAGTGTAACTGCTACTGTAACTGTACAATACAACCATGAAACCAGCAGCAGCAGTGCAATTATACTAGATGTACTGTAAATCATCATTAGTAATTGTAACGGGCATAATTGTAACTAGGTGTAGTGCAATTATGGTTAGGGGTATAGTGTAATTACAACTGCATACTATAATGCAATTTCGACTGTATATTATAATGCAAAAATAATTTTGCGTAATGCAATTATTTTACGACCTTCCATTTAAGTTGAAATATAAATTATTTATGTTTGATAACTCTGGAGAAGAATCTTGTAACAAACTATTTCCTTCCATTCTCCTCCATTCCTAACCCAATCATTGCACTAGTAAGGTATCATCGTTGTCCTTGTATGTGATTCGTATATAAACTTACTTATGCAACTTGAAAATAATTTGATAACGACACTACACACTATTAAAATAATTGAGAAAGCAACAAATTAACACAGTTGAATAATAAATTTTAGTCGTTTAAAGCTGTTTCAATAGCCCTGGGCTATTTTTGTCAGAACGGCCAACGATAAACACAACGTGTAAAGGACACACGTTGCTTTGACAAACACACGTTGCTTTGACAAACACACGTTGTAAAGGACACACGCTGCGTTGACAAACACACGTTGTAAAGGACACACGCTGCGTTGACAAACACACGTTGTAAAGGACACACGTTTTGTTTATCGTTGCCCGTCCTGACGAAAATAGCCCAGAGTTATTGAAACTGATGTAAACGATTAACTTGTTATTGAAGTGTGTTAATTTGTTGCCTTCTGAATTATTTCACTTATGCAAATTTCAACATGTATCTCAGAGTGAATAAATTATTATTATTATTATTATAACTAGGCATACTGTGGTTACGACTAGATATATTACAATTTCCACTAAGTACAGTATAGAAATAACTAGATATTAGCTAATACAATTATGACTGAGAGCATAATACAATTATAGCAAAGTTTTGTGTAAGTACGAGGATGTATAATACAATTACTATTAAACATGACCTATAACGAAGTATTTAGAACACACCAGATTGAAGATCTTTTTTTTAGTCCCCTCCTTTTCTCTCTTGCATATACGTTCCTCCAATCTGATCTCTCAATGTAGTCGCATAAAGTAAAATTTGTTGTATTTTTCTCCTGACCGGTGGTTCAGTTCTTGACTGGAATCACTGGTGAATTGTACTAACTCGCCTCGATGAGTTAGTACAATATACCAGTGCTTCCAGTGGTGTATTGTACTAAATCGCCTCGACGACTTAATTGTCGCCACGTCAACTTTTGGATACTTGAACCGCATTCGACTCCTACTAAACTGTATCCTCCATAAATAATTCTTGTTTCTTAGGTCATATTGAGTCGTTAGCCATATCTGAGATTATCTGTAAATTATCTTAAACAGACATTACACAATCAATAACAATAATAATGTCATATTACCTGCAAAATCATTGTACCTCCAAAAACTTTATTACTCCGTACCTCAAAGTGTTTCATTTGTGCAAAGAATCGTTTGAAATCATCAGTTTTTTAAATGGTTTGCAAGGTTCAAAAGCAATGAAGGGGTAACAAAGCAAGGTAGTTGGCGTTTTGACATTATTATGGATCACGTAAAATTCGCTTTAAGTTGCTTTGGCAACTGCTTACTTTCAAATTGCTCTCCTAATCTGCTGTCTGCCCATGCGCTAGTTGAGACATGTCAACACATGTATAACCAAGTTTTTTTACCTACATCGTAGCACGGGCGAAGCAACATAGCCGTTCCTGGTATTGAACAGCACGCACTTTTTCATTGCTCGATGGCATGAAATACACACCTTGGATAGTGAATATGCCAACACACACATTTACAAAAATTATACTATTTCCACCTGATGCAAAATTGACCAGATTAACGCGTGATTTTACATCTATCACATATAAATGCATTTTAATCTGAGCGAATTTAAATTTAAAACAATTATATTAAAAATCAGATTTCACACACACACACACACACACACACACACAGAGAGAGAGAGAGACCAATGTTGTAATTCTAACTTACAAAAATTTTGGTCCGATCCTCACTTCCACGTTGTTCATCATGAAATAGATTTCGCACTCTAGTCTGCGATATCCGTCTATCCGTAGTCTGCGATAGACGTCCCAGACAACTGCTTAATCATTAAAGACATATTGTTATGCCAGTTTCCATGTACGTGAAACTAGCGTCGCATAGGATATATGCCACTCTTAAAGCTGTCAATTCCTATGACAATAACAAAAATTGGGGACATCTGCCAAATGACGAAGGAAAACGAGGGCTTTTCCATCAAATATATTTACCATTACCACGCAAATTTATTCCGATATGTATTAGCTAAATATATATGTACACTGGTGAAGCTTTTTATTTCAATTTATTCACGGTCCTCATCATTACTATTTTGATCAGTATTTGTTTGTTTGTTTGGCTTTTTTATGGCGCAAGAGCATCTGGGCTATACTGCGCCAAATTGATCAGTATTTAAAATTGACAAAGTGTTTCTGAAAGAATATATCAACTCTGCAATTATTCTTATAAGTAAGATCCCAGTTTCTCCAAAGTAAAATTTTATCTATTTTAAAACCAGAAATATATGAACAACACACAGTTCATATATGAAAGGTTAAATAATTATAAAATTGTAGACGAAATTTATAACCCAATCTTTCGTACTCGTCAGCAGCAAGCTTTCCTCAGGAATATACAGGGTGGTTAGTAAAGTCCTTATACACGCAGATAACTGTCGAACAGAGAGAGCTATATGTATGAACGTGATGTATAGGTATAGTAAAGTGACTATGCGCTACAAGATGAGACTGCGTACAGCGTCCCTAGCGGAAAAATTCAGAATTTAAAGCTGCTATCTCCAAACTATTCAAGATACGGGAAAAAAGTAAACTACAGAGTTGTTAAGCAACAACTAGTTAGTACGAAACGATTTTTTTCCACCACCTTAATAGGGCAAAAATCGTGATTTAGGAAGTTTAATGGGTACAGGACGCCCCTGCGTGACAGCTTCCCTGCGAACAGATATGAATAGAGGGGAAGCTTCAGGTAAGGGCGATACTTTCATTGCACACACAATCTCGTACAAAGCGCATGATATGCAAATGTGTACACTACAATAATAAAATCGTATTATATCGTATTTTGTGTAATAATTTTGGAATTTTGACCAACAATGGTGTTACTGGACGGATATCTTTAAAACCTCTTAAATTACGATTTTTGCCCTATTAAGGTGGTGAAAAAAAGTCATTTCGTACTAACTAGCTGGTGTTTAACAACTTTGTAATTGACTTTTTTACCATATCTTGAATAGTTTTCGAGATAGCAGCTCTAAGTTCTGAATTTTTCCGCTAGGGGCGCTGCACGCAGTCTCACCTTATAGCGTATAGTCACTTTACTGTACATCACATTCATACATATAGCTCTCTCCGTTCGACAGTTATTTGCGTGTATAAGGACTTTACTAACCACCCTGTATATATTTCAATTACATTTTATAAACAGTTTACTTGCTTTGCTTTCTTTTTGGTTTTACGGCTCAAAGACTACAGTGGTCATGCTGCGCCGGGACCTACTGTTTTCCGAGGAATCCGAACCTCTTAAGGCCTAGGGAACCAAACCCCGGACTACAGTGAGCAGTGCGATCTTTATGAGATCTCTGAGTAAGCGTTCTTTGCACTGCTGGGAGTCGAACCCGGATTAGCGGCGCACTAGGAGAACGCGTTACCACACTGCGCCACCGCAGGGCAGTTTACTTACAGAAATAGCAGTTTAGGGACGTAAGATGGAATATAGGACACCTTACGAACACCACAATGACAACCTTCCTTTTAAACAGGGATGGAGAAACTTGCAACCTTCTAGGTAGAGGCGGATTTACGATTTAGCTACCTATAGGCCGATATATTTTGCCGCTGGTAGGCTGATATATTTTGCCGCATTTTCTTACTAAACGTAACCAGAGGCGTAATCAACAATGTAAGTAAGATTTTGGTGCTATTGGCGCAATAGCGTGCGCAGAAAGTTCATAAGAGGAGGGTTATAAGTTAATAATGTGGGTTGTGGAGCTGCAAATCCATATATACATATGTATGTACAGGGTGTCTCAGCACCAGGGTTACAAACTTCAAGGGGTCATAGTACTCATCAAGGTGAACGATAATATGTCATAGAATCTAAAGTCGCAAACCACCCACAGCGCCAGTTCTAAAACCGTCCAGCATGCACAAATATTTACAACCAGTGAATGAGAAGCGCAATATGCGTTGTCCTAATCAGCTGACCTGAGTAGTATCTGGCGCTCTTCACGCACTGTTTGTAAATATTTGTGAATGCTGGACGGTTTTAGAACTGGCGCTGTGGATGGTTTGCGACCTTAGGTTCTATGACAAATATCATTCACCTTGATGAGTACTATGACCCCTTGAAGTTTGTAACCCTGGTGCTGAGACACCTTGTATATAGAATTGCATCGCAATGGGGGTTATGTCTCCCATAACCCTTGCATACACTAGTGCCGTGGCGGTTATTTTAAAACCATCTTTTCGCCAAGTATTTACGAATTTGGCGCCGTTTGAGCCTGTTTAGATGCGATGAACTTTGAACTTGTCAGTTCCCCCTTTTGCTAATGTCTATTTACGCTTGATCATAGCATTAAAATTGGATATGAAAAATAGCTAAATAAAAAAAATTAAATCTTTATAAAAAATATAAAAGGAACATAATAATTCTTAACAAAAATAAAACTTCACAATATAACATAATACACCTCTTATATTTTAACAGTGTGAGCCAAACATCGTTTAAAACAAACCTGGTAACCCCAATCAATTAAAAAAATCACGTTTTTTATTACAAAAATATTAACACATCCCTTAAAGTTTTAAGTAAAGCTTCACAATTCAATGTATTCTTTGGTTGATTGATTGTTTGGCTTTTTTATGGCGCAAGAGCATCTGGGCTATACTGCGCCAAATATTCTTTGGTAAACCACAAGTACTCAGAAATATCACCACCTACATTTGTTTTTTACAAACCTTTAGCAGTAGTGTCTAATGAAATTGATTCCAATATATCCAATTCAATTGACAAAACTGCTAACTCATTCAATCTGTTTTCCGCCATATAGATTTCAAATAATTTTTTATTTATTTCAAAAAAAGAGAAGAAATTTTCAGAAGAAAAACTGGTTACTACCATAGTCTTAAACACAGCCTTAAACTGAAACTTACATTCATCTCCCTTTTTTTTTTGTTTTAATTTTTTCAGCAATATTTCACATGAGAAAAGGCAAGTCTGTTCGCCATCTATTTTCATTTAAATAGGCGGGGCGGCAGACACGGCAGTCGTGTTGTATTTCCATAGGTAGAAGAAATTTTTTAGACATTAATAATTCACTCGGCCAAAAATTTTAGACAAGTTGCCACGTTTTCGGCAAATTCTTCTCTGTCGAAAATTTGGGCCCTAGGCTGTAATCTACTTAGACTATTGGTCAATCCGCCACTAATTTTACGTCACTTAATGCGGCCTTTGGAATGAGTCCAAAGTCTTGCAGAAGAAATATTTTTTATTGATGTTTTCCCTCTTTTTATTTTTATTAATAATAATTTTAAAATTAACGTGTCTTAAAATATAAAAGAGTAAAAAAAATGATTCCAAAATCTGAAACAATTTTCTCTGGTTGACAAATATAATTGAAGTATATGCGGTCTTCTTAAACCATGGCAAACTTAACGGGGCTTTCTTAAATTATATAGCTAATTTAATGCCGCCTTCTTAAATTATATAGCTAATTTAATGCCGCCTTCTTAAATTATAGATAATTAATGTAGACGTCCAACATTAAAAGGTTCCACACCCTTGCTCTTAACTCTTAATGAAGCTATAAATTTAATTTTTTTTTATGCGAAATGTGATATACGAGTTTTATAAAATCAATGGTAGCAACAAGCACCACCACTTCGGAAAATTGTAATAAATATTTAACATATATATGAATTTTAGAAAATGCGCTTTGCTTTATAAATAATATACGTATGCACATTAAAATGAAACAAAAATGCTCTTTTTATTGCATTTTAATCTGTACGTGTATTATTTGTGAAGTTAAAGATCGAGGGATTAACAAGTAATTTTAATCTTAAGCTCATAACAAGCTTTTGCACGATTTTTTATTGCGCCAAACTCTATTTTACATTTATACACGAATGTAATTTGACCGTGGAAAATGATCATAAAAAAATGATCGTGAAAATGATCATAAAAAAGCTGGCCGTAGAACTGATCATAAAGAAATTAACACCGAAACTGACCGAGAAAAAAAATTAATATGAAATTTACCACGGAAAAAGAAATAAATATTATGACATTTTTTATACAATCATATACCATTATTTATAACTATATATTAACTTATAATATTTTATTTTCCATAAAATGTATGTGGAAAACTATAGTAGACCAAAGGCAACTTATTTTTTTACATATTTTGGTAATTTAGGTTTAAAAATTAATTATCATTTAAGTTTGCTCGTACTCATAAATAAAGTCTTTGGCAATTGCCAAAATTCAGGAATCCTATTTATCGGGAGAAAATATAAGGAATATTTTGTAAATTTCAATAATAAGTTCGATATATTTGTCTATGTTATAATTCAAATGAAGAAAAATTGGTGAAGTAAGAAACGGTGAATACAAACATTGCCAGAGAATTATAAATTATTCTTTATTTTTTTTTGAGCTGGGACAATGACTTAGAGCAGTGACGGATTAAGGGCTTTGTAGGCCCTAATCTGGAAGGAAGGGATGGGCTCCCAAAGACTGTACCTCTCGCGGTATGCAGTCAATATATCCCAAGTTTTTCTGTTTTTTTAAAGTTTATTACTTTCAACATCCAGGTGTATCAATAAATTTTTTGAATAGTTGTGAATAAACAAGATTAAAACAACACTTAATCTTGAATATCACCAGGTCCCTTTAAAGTCTCAGAAGAGCCCTAAACCCAGCCTACTTTTCCTAAACGTAAATCTGGCATTGGCTTACAGGATACTCAGAAGCATGAACATCTCAGCTTATGGGGATTTCAATCGTGAAACAATAACCAAAAAATCCTTTGATTAGCTATTCTTAATGCCACTAATAGTACTAATGCTAATAATATATATAGTAAATTCCATAGACGTAGTCAGAAGGTTCATAAGTGTGGGTTATAGGCTCAATGGGGGGTTTACAGAGCTACAACTCACATATTCCTATGTTAAATATACAAAATTTCATTGCAATGGGGAGTTAAAACCCCCCACCAACACCCCCTGCGTAAGCCAGTGGTAAGTTCAGCTTCACGAACCTAAAAGCTACTGTGCGTTCACAAAAAGAAGTCCGGTGGAAATTTCGGTTTTGTGGCGTCTACACCTGTTGTTTCTGGCTTTGCTACCAGATTTCTTTTTGTGAACGGAAAGTATATTCAACGGTGTATATATATACACCGTTATATATAAATAACAATCATTGAATGAATCATGTATAATGGATTATTTCGAATAACACTGAAATATTCAACAACGATACTATTACGTCATGGTAGTATAAACATTGTCGATAGAAAAATGAGTTTTGAAAGGTAAATTTATTACAAATTTCATTTACTATCAATCAGTGTGTCATATATTATTTAAAAATTTCTCAAAACGATACGTGCGTTATTTTGTGCAAAATACTGCATACATATATAAACACACCTTGCTTCATTGTTTCCCAGATATTGCGTTTTTTACAAATTGGAGTTTAAGGCAGACCTGCACCGGTATATTACTCTGCCCAGGAATGCCTTAAACCAGGGTTTCATTCAGACGATGATTAGCAGGGTTTATCACACTATAAATATTTGTTAATTAAAGCATATATAGTGTGTTTCATAAGTCACAGTGTTATTGCACATTTAATAAACTACAATATGGTAGACATAGCATTTATATGCACTGGGCAAATCAAAACATTCTTGTGACTCGTTTTATTGCGATGGTCTGAATCCGCAATATCTCAGAGGTGTTCTTCATTTAATAATAATATGCAAATACAATACTTTGCATTTCAACGATCTTGTTTAAAAAACCATTTTAGATAAAGGAAATTTTCGGGATAAAAAAAAAAGGGAGATTATTTTTCTGACCAATTAAATGGAAATTAAATTTGTGATTAATTTTATGATTAAATAATTTTATGATTAAATAATTTTATGATTAAATAATTTTATGATTGCAAATGATTATTTTTGTGTTTAAATATCACTTATCACTACCATTGTGAAAAGAGAAGAGACTCTTATTCTATAAACCTCACAGTTTTGCCTTGGGAAATAAAAATCGCATGGCGTATATAAAAACCACTTTCGCGATAAAGCAGAAAAACCTTGAGGCACCGGCGCTACCAAACTACCATTCTGTTTTTTTTATGTTTCTTTCCATTATTTTTCTTTTATCTTTTATTTTCTTTTTCTATGTTTCTTTTTATCTTTTAAATATCATAAAATTTGAATATTTTTTTTAATCTGATCACTTTTAGAAGCCTGACTGTGGATGCTGTCATACAGTTAAACAGATATTTGTTAATTGTTTAGGAAATGTTTTAAGTAGCATTTTGAGAGGCAGAAAGAAGTCTTCTGACGTTTCATTGATTCCGAGATTAAGAAAAAAAAGGAAAGAACAGGCGAACTCATTTCAAATCAAGAAGAAAACAGTTTTAAGCATGGCGGTATATAGAAAAATAAAATAGGACTATAACACTTGATTTTCATCTCTCTATTTAGTGAAAACTGTTATTTAATATTCAGCTAAAAGGACAGAAGACACTTTAAAAGTGAATTTCGTATAGGGAAAATTCATAATGTTTTGAAAATATGAAAGGGCAAAAAGGTTATGCGAACGAGAAAATCTAAATTTCATCTATTGATTTAGGTCGATCAATCCACTATAAATATGGATGAATTTAATCTATTATAGTGGTGAAATTAGGGGATTGCTACCCTAGTCACAAACTGTATAACCGCCCGCTTCATCCATTATAACAAAAGAGATGTTTTTGATATAAGTCAAAAACAACCATGCCTATCATGATCTGTTTACATGTAAAGGGAACATGATATATATATATACGCCCCGCCTTTGCAGAAATTTTGGCTCTGGTGACTGAAGTTCGGAATCTTCGTTAAACTGTAGGTATAGCTTGCCAACCCTTCTGGCCAACGTGATGAGATATAGGCCGCTTCATCCGTATTTCTTTCACCGTACTACGTGTATGTGTGAAAACAGAGAGACCTCCATCCTGCAGTGGATTAAAAATGGTTTATGATTTATGCTGATGATATATATATATCATCATTTATTATTATCATCATCATTTATTTTTTGGCTCTCAGCTACTGTCCTCCCCACAAGAAAGTGCTGCCACTAAACATGTGACTTGTGCCTTGTTGGAAATCTGACCTTTTGACTGTATACGGATATGCTTAGGCATATACTAAATTTAGTAGGTGTACATTTGGAAAAAACAGTTTTAACCGAAGATGAAATTGCTATTTTAAACGAAAGGTTTCAATTAATGTATATTACTAGTCCTGTGTTGTAAATTAGAGCGATCAAAATTGGGTATAGTAGTGGGGGATGAGGAACGGTGGTTACCGAATGCAGCGTTGTAATTCCAGACACTTACAAATCAGTAACATGGTCTAATGAATGCAGCAATACAGAAACTTCAAACTTAAAGAGGGATAGAGAAGTGTGTACTTAGAATAACTAGGAGAGAGAGAGAGAGAGAAATGATTGGCTGTAAGAGCAAACAAGTGTGAAAGACATCATTGACTAAAAAAGCTAAGATAGCAATAGGATGGACATATTTCAAGCAGAACTGACCAAGGATGGACAACTGAAATTTTCAACTGGATTCCAAAAGACCTCGAAAATGTCCCCATATCATATGAATGGATGAACTGAGAAGATAGGTTAGGTTAATGTAGAAAGGAACTCATTCAAACAAAATAAATATATGTGGGGAGATACTTGGAAAGATATTTGAATATCAAATAAAATAAATTTATTTATGATGATGATTGTTGATTATGATTTTAATTGAATGATTATTATTTTAATATGGTGATACATAATACTTATTTTATTGCATTTTATTTTAGTTTTAGGAGAAATAATACTTTTCCAACAATACATAAATTTGTTCATTCAGTCGTTTAGTCCGCTGATTTACTCATTTAGTTGTTTAGGCTACGAATTTGTCAATTTAGTAGTTTATTCTACAAAGTTGCCCATTTAGTTGTTTAGTCTACAAATTTATACATTTGGTTGTTTAGTCTACTAATTTATCTATTTAGTTATTTAATCTGCGAATTTTTTAATTTAGTTGTTTGGTTTGTAGCTACATGTGTTTCTCTAATTCTATTGTCCGCCACAGCTAATTTTAAGGCTTTATGTATGGGTTGGTGTTAATATACTTTTGTAAACCTATAAAATAAAGTGTGGGAAATTTTTTTTTATTACAGCCGATGATGTGATAATATTATATGATAAATTGGAAGAGCCCTTGGCCGGATATCAAAGGCACAGTGAAACCATTCTTTTTTTTGCGAGAAATTTATCATCTGTAAAATGAAATTATTGATTTGGCTTCTTTGGTTCTCATTTACCTGTAATCATACTTCCAGTACTCTCATAATTAGTCCATTGTGAAGCAAAATGCATCCTAGCCGTGAAAATCTTTCCTGGATGCTCTCATTAATCCCCCGTTTACTTCATCAAGACTCCCAATCCCTCCTTATCATCCATTATTCAGTGTCTCTCATTTGCACAAATTTTTTTGACCAGAAGTGTACATTTTAAGTGCATTTTCTCCAATTTATAATGTATTTTATGGCTAATAATTTATAACACCTACGGCTAAGTTCAAACTAAGACTTTTTTTAAAGAAGAAAAAGGGGCACTTTTTTATAAAGAGACACTTTTTTGGTAAAGAAGAAAAAGGGACACTTTTTTGTAAAGAAGAAAAGGGGACACCTTTCTTGTAAAGAAGAAAAAGGAACGCCGTCCTAGCCTGGAGCCGAACCAGGGACCCTCCGTGTGAAACGAAGTATCGTAACCTACTCGACAACTATGAAACATGAGCTTTGCGATTGATGCGATACACTGCGCAAAAATAGTAGATAAATACAATATAACTACTTGCTACTTTTCTCAAACAAGTTTGAAAAAAGTAGCAAGAAGCTACTGAAACAGCTGTCACGACATTAAATTGTGTAATTTCTAACTTCGACAGTATTGTGTTTTATTTATCTATATGAGCATTGTTCTTTTTCTTCGATTTAAGGTTTGCGTATAAAGTATTATTACCCTACTCAGGGATAATATAATTGCCAAATGGTCAACACATAAAGCCACTGGGCAGGTGTCTGTAATTTTTAGTGGGAAATTGAGATAGCTAATAATTTTGACGCCCACGCCTACACTTAAAGTAGAACATTATTTCTATGTTAAAAAATATTTTGTTGGCCTTCTCGATTGAGTTACCATCGTTCAATTTGTGAATCTCCCCCCTAAAGGAAAGACGTCTGTTATTGGAAAAAAGGTGAGACGTAAAAGGTTTTAAAGACTTTCTTCTTTTTTTCCTTTCCGTCCTTCTTGTTTTTCTTTTAATCAATATGTCGTTCGCAAATACGGACAAACTGTTGATGATTTCACCCAGTTCTAGCAATTTTTTGGAGAAGTCTGTTATAATGGGGGAAATTGATGATAGAAGTCATTTCACTCTGCAGTTAATAAACATACCCAACGTATCGGAAAGTTCGTCCGAAAAACAAACGCTATATTAAGGAGAAAATAATTAATTTCTTACTCATTAGTTTGCACTCGCTGTATATAAACATTGGCCATAATTATCATCATTCTTAATGATCACTAAATGGTCTTTCGAACTCACTAATGTTCGGTTCGTATTGAGTAAATAGAGAATAAATAAATGGTGACTTGGGTTTGCCACAAGTTCTATTTGCCATTGTTGGCGACAAACTTTCACCAAGGACCCCTAAAGTTAGCGCCAACACATTTTGTCCTTTCCACGAGAGTATGGGCTACCTTTAAAGGTTTTAAATTTCGGATTTCTTATTTAAAACAACATCTATCCTAACAAACGAAATATGAACATTAATTGAAGTTTATTCAGAGATTTGGTTTGAAAAATGCGATTGATTGATTTTGGAAATTAATTTTCAAAAAACTTTTTTAATCGTCGAAGCTGGTGTCGACCTTAATGCGACCTGCGGATAAAAGCTAAGCAAGTGTTTGAATAACGCATAAAAGCATTGAAAATAAATTTCTGAAAACGAGCAAGTTCTAAATCAAACAACAATATTAATCAACGTTTATTGGCGTAGTGATACCAGCGCCGATGTTATGGCGTGATTAGATGGTGAAACGTTCGAAAGAAAAATGTTTTCTGTGTTCGGTGGGGCTTGAACCTACGACCTTCCACTTGTCGTGCGGAAAACGTTGATTAATATTGTTGTTTGATTTAATCTGCGTAGTGTTCGATTTATATAAAAGCAAGTTCTAATAAAACCACCATTAAAACTTCTATTTCTACCCAAATAAACCACACAATACAAATAAACAATACATACAATACATACAATATACAATATACAAATAAACCACACAATTTATTTATTACAAATACCAGGCGTTTGACTATTTGGTTATTACTCTTGGAAAATGGCGGAAGTTGTAGTAGATTTTGCGTTATCATGAGTGCATCAGGTGGATTGGTTGGTTGGTTGGTTGTACTTTTATGGCGCAAGGACTACAATGGTCATTCTGCGCCACGCAAGAATTTATTTATATGATGATTGTTGCTGATTGTTGTTGATGATTGCTGTTTGCAGAAAGAAGCTACTGAAACAGCTGTCACGACATTTAAAAGTATGTAATTTCTAACTGCGACAGTATTGTATTATAGTTATCTATATGAGCATTGTTCTTTTTCTTCGATTTAAGGTTTGCGTATAAAGTATTATTACCCTACTCAGGGATAATATAATTGCCAAATGGTCAACACATAAAGCCACTGGGCAGGTGTCTGTAATTTTTAGTGGGAAATTGAGATAGCTAATAATTTTGACGCCCACGCCTACACTTAAAGTAGAACATTATTTCTATGTTAAAAAATATTTTGTTGGCCTTCTCGATTGAGTTACCATCGTTCAATTTGTGAATCTCCCCCCTAAAGGAAAGACGTCTGTTATTGGAAAAAAGGTGAGACGTAAAAGGTTTTAAAGACTTTCTTCTTTTTTTCCTTTCCGTCCTTCTTGTTTTTCTTTTAATCAATATGTCGTTCGCAAATACGGACAAACTGTTGATGATTTCACCCAGTTCTAGCAATTTTTTGGAGAAGTCTGTTATAATGGGGGAAATTGATGATAGAAGTCATTTCACTCTGCAGTTAATAAACATACCCAACGTATCGGAAAGTTCGTCCGAAAAACAAACGCTATATTAAGGAGAAAATAATTAATTTCTTACTCATTAGTTTGCACTCGCTGTATATAAACATTGGCCATAATTATCATCATTCTTAATGATCACTAAATGGTCTTTCGAACTCACTAATGTTCGGTTCGTATTGAGTAAATAGAGAATAAATAAATGGTGACTTGGGTTTGCCACAAGTTCTATTTGCCATTGTTGGCGACAAACTTTCACCAAGGACCCCTAAAGTTAGCGCCAACACATTTTGTCCTTTCCACGAGAGTATGGGCTACCTTTAAAGGTTTTAAATTTCGGATTTCTTATTTAAAACAACATCTATCCTAACAAACGAAATATGAACATTAATTGAAGTTTATTCAGAGATTTGGTTTGAAAAATGCGATTGATTGATTTTGGAAATTAATTTTCAAAAAACTTTTTTAATCGTCGAAGCTGGTGTCGACCTTAATGCGACCTGCGGATAAAAGCTAAGCAAGTGTTTGAATAACGCATAAAAGCATTGAAAATAAATTTCTGAAAACGAGCAAGTTCTAAATTAAACAACAATATAAATCAACGTTTATTGGCGTAGTGATACCAGCGCCGATGTTATGGCGTGGTTAGATGGTGAAACATTCGAAAGGAAAAAAACGTTTTCTGTGTTCGGTGGGGCTTGAACCTACGACCTTCCACTTGTCGTGCGGAAAACGTTGATTAATATTGTTGTTTGATTTAATCTGCATAGTGTTCGATTTATATAAAAGCAAGTTCTAATAAAACCACCATTAAAACTTCTATTTCTACCCAAATAAACCACACAATACAAATAAACAATACATACAATACATACAATATACAATATACAAATAAACCACACAATTTATTTATTACAAATACCAGGCGTTTGACTATTTGGTTATTACTCTTGGAAAATGGCGGAAGTTGTAGTAGATTTTGCGTTATCATGAGTGCATCAGGTGGATTGGTTGGTTGGTTGGTTGTATTTTTATGGCGCAAGGACAACAATGGTCATTCTGCGCCAAGCAAGGTGAGACCGTACATATGATTTTAATGTAGAGATAAATTAAAAACTAAAATGGCAAAATTATATCACGAATAAAAAGAGACGAAACTATGTAGCAAAATTAGATGAGATTTAAAAAGCCAATACCACATAAAAAATTACAAATGATTTCATAATCAAAAGAGTCACATAAAATGTCACGAAGGGTAAAATTATTTTGGTTAAAATCTTATGACCGTTGCTGGTTAAAATTTATACAAATGGTTAAAATATGTAAAACATTTAATGGTTCACCACATGTGGCACACATCGGGGCATCTTCTCCCTTTAAAAGATGATGAGAGAAGCGTGTATGCCCGATGCGAAGTCTAGCCAGAGTGACTTCTTTTCGACGGTCACTCCTGTAGCTAGACTACCGCACCTCAATACGAGGTTTAATGAGGTGAAATTTATTAAAAATTTGCTTGTCCCACTCCAAATATAATTTTTATATAGATGGGATGAGACATGGGAGTCAAGATGTCGAAATGGAATGGTCATAGACAGGTTCTGTAGTTGCTATTTTCGCAACGATGCCAGCCTGTTTATTGCCGGATATTCTGACATGACCTGGAACCCAGCAGAGTTTCACAACTCGCCTGGTTCTACCGGACGAAAAGAGGGTATTGTTGCTCAACCATAATTATAGAAGTACCCACTCGCGTTCCAGGCGCACTTCAAGGAAGGTGGCAAGCACTTCTGTGACATGCGAAGTCAAGTTCTGAAGATGTCGTTGGCGAGTCTTCAGGCTGAAATGCTATCGCTGACACGGAGAGTATAAATGCAGTGTGTTCAAACTGGCTACTGAATAAATTTCAAAAATTTTCAACGAAGAACCTGGTACGCCAACAAGTAATGAATTTGAAATTGCATCAAAAGTTGTACAGCTATTCATGGATTTGATAGATGGGCTGATACCAACAGAAATGGAAGTACTGGATTATCCTGAATTCGAAGGGTTAGTTGATATGCAAGAAGCCATAGGTACCACTTCTTACGATGATGACAGTGATTACTGTGATGAAGGTTGCCATAAAAAACGTAAGAAACCATCTATAACAAGCGACAGAAAAAAGAAGCTAGTTGAGGAACATCTGAAACATCCGAACTGGGTAATAAAATCTTTTAAACGAAGGAAGGATTAACCTGGCTAACATCCGTACATATGAGATACTTGCCTAAATGAACTAATGAATATTAAAGTGGCATATTCAAAATGGAAAAACGTGAAGTCATTGACAAATATATGTTCAACAAATCTAAGTGTGCCCGATCAAAGAACAAAATTATTACTACTGTCAATTTGCAGCAATGAGCAGTGTAGAAATTACGTGAAATAGGTGACTGCGGTACAAATTTTAAAGCTTCTCTTCGATGGGCAACTCGATTTAAGAGAAAACATAATATTTCCCACAGAAAGGTATGTCGCTTTACCATTAAAACAGAAATTGTCAGTGAAGAAAATAATGGAAGATGTACAAAACCTGCAAACAGAATTAACGGAACTACTGCCAGTATTTAATAAAACATATGTGCTAAATACAGATGAATGAGGCTTTAACTATGAGCTATTATCAAATCGCACATTATAATATAAAGGTGAAAATTTGATATGTGGCTTTGCCTATTCCAAAACAAACAAAGCAACACATTCTTATACTGTGCAATATACCATAAACTTGGCCGGACAAATTTGTGGAAATGTATTTTTACGTTTGCAAGAAGTCAGTGGAAAGCTTGGTCCCAAAGTCATTGAGAATATCTTGCAAGAAGCAGCTGCTCCAAACGTTACCATAACTTACAGCACGTCACGGAAATTATCAACAGCCATATATGAGCAGCATCTTGAAGAAATAATAGGCAAATACGTAACTGAAGATTTCCTTCTTTTGATAGATCCATGGTCTGGTCAAAGTAAATCTGAAATTCGTGATGCTCGTTTTAATGAAATTTTCGGTAGGCCGAAATGAACATGGAAGGTGATTCCGGAACATTGCACAAAATTTTGCCAGCCCTTAGGTACGACATTCCATCGGCAAGTGAAATACTTTGCACGAACTTTGTTAAATCATGTAGCCGTGTTTGAAGAACAGAAAGGACTACATCCAAAAGAATGATCCGACTGTACAAAAGGAACAACATCATTCGCATGCATTTTCTCATTCATCATCAGTTATCTACACAAGAATATCAAAATATTAATGATTATATGTAAATATGGATAATCTTAATAATTCTTTATTCATTTTTTTTTTCTTCTGGCCTTACTAATGAAAAAGTAAGTTTTGAAAATGTGAAGCAAGTTTCCTTTACGTTTTCTACAACTGATGGTTTCAGCTACTGTGTTGCTGTGTTGCATCCTGCAACACAGCAACTGATGGTTTCAGCTGCTGTGTTGCAGGATGCGACAATGATAGATTCATTAAATGTAATAGATGCATGATTATTCTTTGTTTTGACTGTTTCTTTTTTCAATTTCACACAATACAGTCTACGTTTAATTTTTAATTATCACTCACTTTCGTTGCACAGTGTGAAAATAATAATGTCCGTGAATATTCACATATTTCCCCCCCCCACACAACACTGTGGGGTCTTTGAGTCATGGCCTTGTACTGACGAAGCCATGACAGGCTTAAACTTCAATTACTACTTGAAGCATGGGAAAGAAAAAAAAAGAAGAAGAAGAAAAAGAAACAGAAAATAATAATCAGCTTTAAAACGAAGTGATTCATCTATGGGTTGTTTTTCCCGAAAAGCACAAGTCCCAATCTTTTTGTCCCAATATCTCTGAAGGAACCCCACGTCCCAGTTACTTTTTTCCCATATTCGTAATCTATAAGTTATATGTACTCATAGTTTTCCAATGACATATCACCCGTCCTGATTCCCGGATGATACGACTGGCACTGCCCTAGTAAGTTATATATTCCAATACATTATACTTGTGCATATAATCCCACATGCATTAAGATTAAGTTCACTACCCTTTCTGACTCACATAAGTTGAATAAAATATTCTATCCATTCATAAAATTACCTACGATAAAGTATAATTAATAAATTATGCACCAATGTAAGACACTGTCAACATTAAGTTATAGTAAAATGCATTGTATGTTGTTATATTTATGCTCTCGCAGTTTATAGAATAGACGGAATTTTGTCGTTTTAGATTAGCCTTCAGGGAACGACAAGGCAAGGAAAAATATCTCGTACATGCACAGTTTAAATACATTTTTACATTTATTTCTTAAATGATATCTCAGCCTCATTTATTCTGGGCTTTAGCGCTGTTATTAAGCAAAATTAAGGGTTATTTTCCTAAGCATGGGCAACAAAAAGTGCAGACAGAGTGAAAACTAAAGGCTAACTAGATGCAAGTGTGAAGAAGGCCAATGTGGATATACAGAACAAGAGGGATAGATAAATCATGTACCGAGCCGGACGGTGTGAGGAGTATTTACCATCTTAATTAGAATGGCGCGCAGTTTGAAGCTTATAAGTCGTTTACTTCTTTTGAAATTTTCCATTTAATACTTACAGTCACGGATACGGAGGTTCAATTGCACTTGGAGGTTCAGCTGTACTTGGAGGTTCCACTGCATATTAATTAAAACTAATAAAATTTCGATCTCAATCCATTGCAAATCCGTGTGGCTTTGTGAATAATCCTTCCAATGTAAACATGAGTCACTGATGTAACAAGAAGGTTAGGGAGGGGTTTAGAAGTTTAGCCCTTTCTAGAAAAAATTTAGCCCTCATAGAAAAGCGAAAATTATATATGAATGTCATGTGTGGAGCATTGGGCTGAGCGTTTTAGCCTTCCCCGGACTTCGAAACTGGAAAAGCCAGTGTCTATAACATATATTACAACATAAACAGATTCAGAACTAGAAAACGTTAAGCATAGTGATGGCCCCATTGCTTTAAAATGGATAAAACGTTATCTGTTACTTGTTATAAGTCAGTTTCAGACTAACTGTGAGCGGCGTTAGTCGAATTACAAAGTACTCTAATCGTAGCGGAAGCACAGCTTTTAATATAATAATAAGAATAATAATAATAAGCCATATCCCAGTACATTTTGTGCGTTTCGTTTTCTATTACCAGAAATAGTAATAGAAAACAAAGCGCACAAAATGTACTGGAATAGGGCTATCATAACGGATAAGACGACACCACATAACAGACCAGATATAACCCTAATCGACAAAACCACAAAACAACACATATCACAGACATAACAATACCCAACACAAACAACATTCAGAACACATACACCACAAAAATGACTAAATACCAAGACTTAAGGTAGGAAATTAAAGACATGTGGTACATGGATAAGGTAAACGTTATCCCTCTTGTCTTATCAGCAACAGGTATAATACCAACCACACTCCAAAAGAACTTGGAGACACTTGAAATTGAACCAAACACATATATTGATATGCAAAAAGCAACAATACTAAACACCTGCCGAACAGTCAGAAAATTTTTAAACTTGGCACCAGAATGAAACATACAAAATTATTTTCACACTGAAGGTAGACTTGAGAACTTGGAACCACTCGTCTTAAGCTTAATCCGCCAAGTGCGAGAACACATACAGAAAACAATAATAATTATAATAAAAATAACACACACACTATACACACAACAATAATAATAATAATAATAATAATAATAATAATAATAATAATAATAATAATAATAATAATAATAATAATAATAATAATAATAATAATAATAATAATAATAATACCATATTATTACAAAAAAATAATAATTATGTAATAATAATAATAATACACACTATTATTATAATAAAAAATAATTATTATAAAATACTTGATTAATAATAATTATTATAATAAAAATAATAATAATAATTATAATAAAAATAATAAGGAGCACTGGGAGTAATTCAACCAAGTTTTAAAAATTATCTAAATTCAATAGTAATTGAAAAAGTTGTAATACACCAACTCTAAAAGGCCGCTTTGCTTTGAACTGCCCAAATCCTACAAAAATTCCTTTGATATCTCAGGCCCGATATTAAAGAATATGCCTAGTTGTCAAATTCGAGATTGATTATGAAAATGCATAATAATAATAATCATACCAATAATAATAATAATAATAATGGAACATAATTTAGAATAGAAACAACAGAGTAAGATATAATTTTAATGTAATAATGGGTTTTACGTAAAATTTTATTTCGATTTAAAATTTTAAATATTTCGACTAATTTTTTCTCAGTTTGTTTTTGTTTAAAACCATTTTGGTTTAGAGGTCATCATTAAGACCATTTTGGTTTAGAGGTCATAATTGAGATCATTTTGGTTTAGAGGTCATGTTATACCGTTGGTCCTATCACTATATAATCCTTAGCCGGAAAATACAAACGTCTTTGAAAATTATCAGCGCTAAAAGTGACTTTAAAAAAAAACATTTATTAAAGATGGAAAAGATCTATGAATGTATATTATGACAACTCTCTACTACAAAATAATAGCTATATTCTATAAACTGAAAAACAATAGTAAATTACTACGAAGTAATAACAATTTACTATAAAAAAAAGCAACTTAGTATAAAATAATAGTATCATAAAATAACAGAAAGTTATTACAAAATAATAGCAGTTGACTGAATATAATAGAAATTTACTGGTAGTAACTTACTGGATATAGCAGCAATATACTGAACATAATAGAAACTTACTGGATATATCAGCAACATACTTAATAGAAACTTACTGGATATATCAGCAACATACTTAATAGAAACTTACTGGATATATCAGCAACATACTTAATATAAACTTACTGGATATATCAGCAACATACTTAATATAAACTTACTGGATATATCAGCAACATACTGAACATAAATAGAAACTTTCTGGATATATTAACAACTTATTGCAAAGCAATAGCAATTGACTTCGAAAAAATAGTTGCCTGTTACGAAACAAGAATAGCTTACTACAAAACAATGCCAGCTTACTACAAAGTATAATAGTAACTTATTAATAATAATGATATCAACTAACTAATAAAGACATCCACTTGCTAAAGATAACAACAAGTTATGGATATTAATTGTAACTTAAAATAATAGAAATTTAATTCAAAATAATTTCAGTTTACTGTGAAAAGCAACTTTCTTCAAATTAATGGTAAATTCCTACAAAATAATAGCAAACTGCTACAAAATAATAGCAAATTCCTACAAATGAAACAAACCGTTTGCACTTTAACTATCGGAATATTGCATTTGTTTTGTGAAAATTAAGTTACAATACCTTCGTTTTGAGAACACAAAGCTATTTCATTTTCAAGAATTTTTATTTTCAAGAATTTTTCTTTTCATAACATTTTCTCTAAAATGTTTCCTCGGAATTTTAAAGCAAATTTAAGGGGAAATCATTCAAGAATCTGCGCCGAAGTTTACTCTAAAACTTTTCCCCAGGGAAATACCCAAAATTGCGAAAACTCAAAACTTTACGATTAAAAAAAATTCAATTACTCAAAATCACTCTTTTCTTTTTTTCCCATCCGAATTCGGCGCCAGAAACCAAATTAATAAAACGGCCGAAAATGAAATCAAGTTTGTAAAGCGAAGTTTTTCCGCAGAAAATATTTTGGAAAAAGTTTTTTCCGTTACCAGTCGTTAAAAAAATTATTCCTGTGCACTAAATTTAACGATATTTTCCCTCAGAGCGTGTTTTTCCCGTCGTAACTAATGAAATTTGATTTGAGAAAGAAAAAAGAAAAAGGTTTTTACAAGCTACGTAGTCAGCTAATTCTTGTTAAATGTAATTTTTTTAATTTAAATTAAATTGCCGCGCTATTTTATAAAAAACATTTAACCTTGTTTCTAAGAAAAAGGCTGCGGAATTTGCTGTAATGGTTTATTTTAATTATAAGGTAATTTATTGAAATACGTGTTCTTTATTTATGTAGAAACTTTTAAAAATACGGCCTTTCTTTCTTTAATCAGATGACATCCAAAAATACAAATAAGCTGTTTGTTCTCATTGTTGAAGCTAACATCTATAAAAGCATGAATTATTACTGTTACTAAATTTGACACCCACATTTAAGCTTATACTGGAGCTTTTTTGGCATAGAAGTTGGTTTGGTTGGTTTGTTTGTGGTTTTACGGCTCAAAGACTACAATGGTCATGCTGCGCCGGGACCTACTGTTTTCTGAGGAATCCGAACCTCTTATGGCCTAGGGAACCAAACCCCGGACTACAGTGAGCAGTGCGATATTTTACGAGATCTCTGAGTAAGCGTTCTTTGTACACTGTTGGGAGTCGAACCCGGATTAACGGCGTACTAGGCGAACGCGTTACCACACTGCGCCACCGCAGGGCCATTGGCATAGAAGAAAAAGCGACATCGTCCCCATTCTAGGGTCCATTCGTTGATCTCGGAGTGCTTTGATCGCTAGACCAACGAAGACAGGAACAAAGCTTTCTTTCTCCGTATGTAAGGATGTAAGATATTATTACCCTTCTCAGGGATAACACAATTGCCAAATAATGGTCAACACACAAAGCCACCGGGGCGAGTTTTTTGTGAGTTTTTCAAGGGGGATTTTTATTACGATTAATAAATTCTACACCTACGTTTAAGCTCCTGCTTTAACCGCTAAACCAACGAGGACAGGGACAACGAATTCTTTCTCCGTATATAAGGACGTAAGATCTTCTTAGGGATATTACAATTGCTAAGTAATTCCCTTCTTAGGGATAATACAATTGCTAAGTAATTCCCTACTTAGGGATAATACAATTGCTAAGTAATTCCCTTCTTAGGGATAATACAATTGCTAAGTAATTCCCTTCTTAGGGATAATACAATTGCTAAGTAATTCCTTTCTTAGGGATAATACAATTGCTAAGTAATTCCCTTCTTAGGGATAATACAATTGCTAAGTAATTCCCTTTTTAGGGATAATACAAGTGCTAAGTAATTCCCTTCTTAGGGATAATACAATTGCTAAGTAATTCTCTTCTTAGGGATAATACAATTGCTAAGTAATGGTTAGTCAATCTCGTTGGTCTAGCAGTTGAGGCATTTCGGGCTCAACGGAGGGCCCCAAGTTCGATTTTCGGACGGAGACGATGTCTCTTTTCCTCCTATAGCAAGAAAAGCTCTAGTATGAGCTTAAACGTGTGTGTCAAATTTATCAATCGTAATAAAAATCCCCTACTTAAAACTCACAAAAACTCACTCCGGTTGCTTTGTATGTTAATCATTATTTGACAATTGTGTTATCCCTAAGAAGGGTAATAATATCTTACAAAGTGCTTTAGGATTTAAATTATTTTTGGAAGTTATATTTCATACGTTTTCTTTTGCAATAGGTACCACTTTTCAAAAAGAGAACTACTCCATATGTCTCTTAAAACAGAAGGCTGGCGCATGCGCCATTTTGATGTCATCGTATCACGTGATTTCATTCACTTCTGTGTTAAGTTGAGTGATTTATAAGTCTATTATTTTTAATAAAATAGTGCGAAATGAGCGGTTGTGCCACTTTAAATTGTTCAAATCCCTCGAGGAATAAACACAGAATGTTTAGATTTGAAACAGATCCTGCAAGAAGAAGAAAATGGATTATTAATTTTCCAATGATAAACGTTGTTATGAAACCGGAAGTGTACAAAAGAATGGCGGTCGAGGCGTTGGCCTAGAATTCTAGGGGCTCCAACTTCATACACTTAGATATGCCCATAGACGTATACGTAAAACATATGCTTGCACATTATGCGATTATATATATATTTATAAACAACCTATATGTAATGGAAAAATACGCAGGTGCACAATTGTTAATGCGCATATGCACTCACAAATATTCGTCCGCATATATATATAGACACATAATTGTATACGCATGTGTGTAATATATGTGTGTGCATAATTGTACACGCACAAAGCTTGGCAACTTTAGGATCAATATTATGTACTTCACTATTCCCATAGTGCAGAGAAAACACGAATTTGAATTCCAATTGCGCCGAATGCATACCGTTTTCCTATTAATCCGTAGTTCGGTATTTGATTTTCTAGGCGGGATAAATATAACAGAACCCTCGAACAACTACATGTCCTGGCACGGAATAATTTTACCTGCCCCTGTGCCATAAAACTGGGTTTGAATTCTAATTGCGCCAAATGCATACCATTTTTCTATTAATCCGTAGTTTGGCGTGTGATTTTCTAGGCGGGATAAAGATAACAGAACCCTCGAACAACTACATGTCCTGGCACGGAATAATTTTACCTGCCCCTGCGCCATAAAACAGCGTTTGAATTCCAATTGCGCCAAATGCATACCATTTTTCTATTAATCCGTAGTTTGGTGTTTGATTTTCTAGGCGGGATAAAGATGAAGAACCATCGAACAATTGCATATCCTGGCACTGTATGACCTTACCTGTCACTGCGCCATAAAACAGAGCAACATGGGGAAGGCTTCATGGTAATGATAAATTTCAAATCCCCAAGCTATAAAATTACTAAAGTTATGCAATGTGAAAAGCACCTAGGCTGGGAATTGGTCTAGTAGTAATATGTTTAACAAAAGGATGGAAAGTTGTCCAAGAAATTCAATGATATTAGCTTAATTTTTGACACGAGCGTAAAGGTTTAAAAAACTGACGTTTTGGGAGTTAATTGCTTCCTTTATCAGGTGAAGACAGTGTGGGAAAGAAGAGGAATGAGTAAATTTATATGGCCCTTTGTTATCCAACCGGACAGGGGTCTAGATTTCTTCATTCACCCCCAAACTATTTGTGGGATTTGAGCCCTTTCTTAAAAGAGATGGATGGACGGATGGATGGACGGATGGATGGACAGGCAGTGGTGGTGGGGGGGGCACCATAGAGGCCCTCCCAATAAATTTCGACTGAGATAGCTTCAGAAAATTATTAGACAACCATGGAACCTTCGAAAGGTTTACTGTTTTGTCGATTTACTAATACAAATTTCTACTTAGATAGAAAGAATTTTTTTTTTTCGTGAATAATTCTTGTAGGAATCTGCTTCAAAAAGTAATTTATTTTCCCTCTTAACATATTAAAACTTTGGTTATCTAAAATTGTGGAAAATGCCTTTCGTATTAAAAACTAAATTTGAGTGAAATTCTTTAAAACGTTTTAATTGCAAATATTTCGAGAAACGCTTTTTGGTACTTTTGATTTAGAAATTCAATTTTATTAAGCGATTTTCAAACTCTTATTGGTTTATCAAATGGTAAGCGAGGCGTGTATCTTTTCCTAATGCTTTGGCATGTGCAATCAGAAGCCCCTGCGTTAGCTCAGTGGTGGCATGATTGCCCAACATGCATTCAACTCCCAATGGTGGAAAAAGAATCGTTTACTACTTACTACTCGCACTTACCACTACTTTACACTTACTATTATTTAACATTTACTATTACTACTTTAAACATTTACTACTAGTACTTTAAAGGCTTACTACAACTACTTTAAACGTTTACTACTACTAATACTTTAAAGGCTTACTACAACTACTTTAAACGTTTACTACTACTAGTACTTTAAAGGCTTACTACTACTAGTAGTTTAAACATTTACTACTACCACTTTAAACACTTACTACTACCACTTTGAACATACAATACTACTACTGCTTAAACACTACTACTACTACTACTTTAAACACTCATATGCTACTACTTTAAGCACTTACTGGCCTACTACTAGCACAAACACTTACTGCTACTATTTTAAACAGCTACTACTACTACTTTTAAGCATTTACTGCTACTACTTTAGAGCAATACTACTACTTTAAACACTTACTACTACTTAAAACTACTCTCTGTATACTCTGGTTTGGTTCCTGTGAGTTAAAGTTCCAGTTATGAAAATGGAATTACACTTACCTACGGTGATGCAATAGTAACGCATTTGTCTATAATGAAGTAAGCCCAGAGCTATCATACTTATCCATGTGTGATTTGTCACCCAGGCGTGGCAACCCTGCCGCGGAGATCCCCTTCCCGGATTACGTCATCACGCGCTCGCTTCCACGGCCATATGTTTTGGGAGTAATTACCTGTTATAATGAGTTTACTACCTATTATACTCTTTTCAGATTTTTTTAACAAAAAAAAAAAACTTCTGTCTTTAAGCTTCTGAGCTTTTATGGCTTTTG
>QLNU02003225.1:12602895-12646645 GCA_006491805.2 Dysdera silvatica | reverse complement strand
TTCGTATTTTGGCGTTGGTCCGAAAGTGACACGATAAAGCAAATGAGAATTTATCAGTACATAATAGATTCCAATTTTAAACCCCTGTTGTTAAGCATTCAGATAACTTATGAATCACTCCCATACTTTTAAATAATAAATAATATCTATTAATTGTTATTTAATCATTATATATTATATAATTCATTATATATAACTCATCATAATTATAAATTTTATATATATAATTATCATAATTATAAATTTTATATATAATTATCATAATTATAAATCTTTATATATAATTATTATAATTATAAATTTTATATATAATTATTATATATACCTTCCATAGTTATAAATCAGTATATATAATTATTATAATATCTATTAATTAATAAATAATATAATAATAAATAAATCACTCCGAATGATTACTCCCAAGATTTTATATCTATCAACCGTTTTTACAACGTTGCCAATAATTATTAGACTAGTGTTAAACTTTTCCTTATCAATTCGCATCCTAAAAAAGGTACATGGACCACTTATAACATACCTAAATCATACATAACCATACATAACATACATGATAATCATGTGTAACTCTACATTAGCTATTAAGATATTAAACTTGGTCTGGTCCTACACTTCTTTATAGTAAGTAAGGATTATTTTGCCTGCAATCTCACCCTACTATTTACGTTTACTTATCCCACATTTACGTTTACACAGTTATTACATTTATAAGTACGTTTATTTATGCCATAACTACATTTTTATATTTATGTAGACAACACTTACATGGGCCACACTTACCTAGACAACACTTACATAGCTACACTTACATAGCTACACTTACGTTCAATGCCCCGCAGTGGTGCAGTATCGTAACGCGTTCGCCTAGTGCGCCGTTAACTCGGGTTCGACTCTCAACGGTGCAAAGAACGCTTACTCAGAGATCTCATAAAGATCACACTGCTCACTGTAGTCCGGGGTTTGGTTCCCTAGGCCTTAAGAGGTTCGGATTCCTCGGAAAATTGTAGGTCCAGAGGTTCGGTTTCCTCGGAAAACAGTAGGTTCTAGTGCAGCATGACCATTATAGTCCTTGAGCCGTAAAACCACAAATAATCTTACATTCTTCTGTACATTTTATTTACGTAAGGTACATTCACTTATACCGTGTTTTTGTACTTTCATTTTATTTACACAGCTCACTATTACACATGTACCAAACTAACATATAACGATTACACTACGCTCAAACCAAAAACATAATACATTTTCATTACGCTTTCATCAATTGCATTACGTTTTTACACATCGACTTACTTACATTACACTTTCAACATATTTACATTACATTCATCACTACACTTACACACTTAGGACACCCACTCTCCTACTTAATGTAGATTTACATTTCTCATAGTGTGAAAAATATTTCTAAGGACGGAAACCTAAGAAAAGGACACCTAATGAAAATCCGTCTTACGATTGGGATTTCTCGCCACGATTTAGGCCATCATTTCTCCACAGGGGGTTCCGATTCCGCGAGGTGCTGAATTAAGGCTTTTATCTTCCCTATGCTGGATGGATAAAATGGAACCCTAAATAATGTATGCTCTTACAATATATTCAGCCAATATATTATGAGTTTTTTTTTTAAAAATTCCTTACCTTTAGTATTCAGGTTAATCGGCACCGGAATTTTCTCGGACATTTTGTTAAGTAAAAAGGATTAAAAAAAAACATCTGCCTATATAAGGGGCCCCCAAAGTCGCAGGGTCCTAGACTTGCGCGCAAATACGGCCCTAATTCCGCAAGACATTATTAGGATTTTGCAAAAAATAGTAATAAATCTATACTAATAGTGTTCCATCCACAATTGGCTCCAAAATAGGTTTGTCTCTCGTATTACATAAGAAAATACTCATGTGGTCTCAATAAACTGCTTGATTCATAACTCATTGGAATATATGTTTATTCCTATATTTTAGAGCTTTTTGCTCAGAGTTATCTTTTTTTTAATAATGAAAATCTGCGTATGAGATCTTTAAAGCAGACAGTTTGAATCCAGTGTTTTTGTCGTTATTTTTCATATTACCACTAATCGCGTATAATAATGTAAAATTGTTTTTGCCAAAATTAGCTATCTTAAAGAATATATTGGTTTTTTTATGTAGACTTTAAGTTCATAAATAACAAAGGAAAATATTAATGATATGAAATAGTTTTTAAATAGAAATTTTTTCGAAAATAAATCTTATTTCAAATGTTCCATAATGGTAAAAAAAATTGACAAACATTGCTTTAGAATAAGGAAATCGACTGAAGATACGAAACGGAATTTTTCTCATTATCGCTATAACTGTAATTATGAAATTGAAAATTATGATAATGATGGTAATTCAGTGACAATATTATCATTGTGAAATAAATACAGTTCGTGATACAAATTTTATATACTAATTTCCTTATCTTAATTTATATATAAAAATCAATTCTCAATGTAAAATATGAATATTTGTCAAAAATAACATTACAGACTTGTTATAAAGCATATACAAGGGAATTTCACGAGATTCTATGACACTTCATATTATGCTTCAACTATTAAACAAATTTAATATCTATGCATACATTTTAAAAATATCCGTTTTAACGTTTGCTCACATGCAAATTTAATACGCTTTGCTTCTTCATAGATTCGATAAAGAATTCCAGACATGTGACCTCCTGTTTCTACAAAAACTAATTTATTGTGGAGTATCATATAATATTGGTGATCTTGACCCGAAGCTCTTTTTGATTAGGATTCATCAGTGTGTGGTCTTACAAGAAATTGGCATTTCTAGAGGTTTACGTGTTACTAGAACAACAGTCTTATTCTCTTGATTTTGTATTGTATCTCCTAATCTTGTTGGTATGATTTCTTATTCTGATCAAGATAGTCATCACTTGTTAATGTAAAGTAATAGG
Source organism: Dysdera silvatica (assembly GCA_006491805.2). NCBI lineage: Eukaryota > Metazoa > Arthropoda > Arachnida > Araneae > Dysderidae > Dysdera > Dysdera silvatica. The sequence continues at coordinate 12,643,684 of QLNU02003225.1, read as the reverse complement.
ATTTATAACACTATATTTCAAGCCCAAATTCTCTGTTTGCGCCATCAGCTATTTCTACAAACAGAGACTCAATCTACAGTCTAACACAATTTTCCCTGGCTATAAAATTAGTAGTATAGGCAACACCTTGTGTACATCGAATCTTCTTACATCATCCTTCAACAATGGCTACTGTTCAATCCTTGGCACCATCCTACCACCAATGAAAAATTAGCGACGTTTGAAACTAAAACTTCGGTGTTCCTTTAAATGTAAAACTTTATACTACTTCTATGTATGAAGTGCAATCCCTTCCCCTTGTCGCCGTTTAAAAAAAATATAATAGATCCCCCCCCCCGCGTATGTAGGAATTCAGTTTACAGCGGCCTGAAAATATTAAATGAAAAATTCCAAAAGTAAGCGTTTCATAAATTTCTGATTACGTGCCATCTAATCATTGCTCTTCCTACATTTACCTTCTTTACTCGCATCCAATTAGCCTCTGGTGATTTCTCTGTCTACATATTTTGTCTTGATATTGCTGTGTTATTTTGAAATTATGCTTAATTTTGCTTACTAATGGCCAGGGGCCGGCTGTGACTATTAGGAGCCCCGGCCCCACTTGCATTGGGGGCCCCTGACAGGCGTATAAAGATTGGATATAAATCTGAAAAATGTACGCACCCGCTATTCCCATTTAAACATATAGGTAAGAATATACTCTTTGATCCCACTTTCATGCCAACGTCGGATATCAAGGAGTGGCATTTGCATAGTTGAAGCTGTGAAAGTTTTGGTAAAAGTAGCAAATGATGTGTGGCATTGGGGCACCAATTTCGCGGTTTTGGAAACACTGCGGCTCACGACTACGGCATTCGTGATCATTTGAAAAAAAAGACAATGCTACGGTTTTATCAAGATGTAACAAACGAAAGATAAAATTGATTGCGATAAAATATGCCATAAAAATAAAAAATGACACACCCTAAAAATATACAATCTCCAAAATTTTAAAGCCATTTTATGATAAAAAGTAGCCAAATTACAACACAATTAAGTTGTGAAATTGCAAGACCAGCAACAATGAAAAAGAGCTAAGTTTAGTTATTCTCAAAGCTGCAGCTGTAGTTAGAATTGCCGTAATTGTAGATACCATCTATGGTTTCGCTACGGATCGTAAATCCGGAGAAGGAAGTAAAAAATGTTTTTTGCATTAACTTACTATTTTATCATATTAAATAAAATTGTCAAATAAAATGTTTTGGGGGCCCCTCTTTTCGTAGGCCCCGCAAGCCCTTGCCATAATCTGGCCCTGCTAATGACGCTAAAACCTATAAATAAGGAGACTAAGCTTTTAAATAAATATAAAATGGTATTTAAACAGTGTGTATAAGATAGCCATCGTGCCTTAAGGATCAACCCAAAATATCATAAACCCGTTTTATAAAAACAAAACCCGTTTGTGATGTTTTTCCTGTGACGTGATGCTTTCTGTAACGTGATGTTTTTCCCGAAAACATCAATAATAACAAAGTGTAATGCATTTTATTATTATTTAATGCTGGAAATATCTTATTTTGCGCAATTTATTGATTAACTTTTGTAAGCATGCGTGTAAACGAAAAACAACTAATACACACAGGACCAGATTATGGCAAGCGCTTGCGAAGCCCGAGTGTGGACCTCGTGAAAGGAAGCCCCCATAAAAAACAGTTATTTGACAATTTTATTTAATGTGATAAAATTATAAATTAACACATTTTTTTTTCTTTTTCGGATTTTCAACAGCTTACGTCAGTACTCAATGAGGGTGGAACTATTTTAGAAATGCTGGATAAATTAAAAGATAAACATCTTAGTTCTGCATTCCCAAATGTTAGAACAGCTTTACACATATTGTTAACAATTCCCGTAACTAACTGTCTTGGTGAGCGTTCGTTCTCCTTTTTAAATCATTTAAAATTGCTTTTGAGCAATGGGCCAACAGAAACTTCCTGCTCTGTGCATATTAAGTTTGGAAAGTAACATAACACAAAAATTGAACTATGATGACGTTATTTCAAATTTTGCAGAGGAAAAACAAAAAGAAAATCTGTGAAACAATAGAACGACAGATGCCTTTTTGAATTTATTTTCTGACACATTAGGCAGATACCGAATTTGGGAATGGCAGGTCTCCTAACCCATAACTGCATATTCTCGTGGACTTGATTTTCTCAATTTTTATTTTACCTGCTTGCTAGTGTTTAGTAGTCTTTTCCTCTCAATTAGGCTATTTTTAGTACTTAAAGCTACGTTTTGTTCTTTTTAAAGCATTGACACACACACACACACACACACAGGGTGATTCAGAACTAATGGAACAAACTGAAAGGGGTGGTAAAGGACGCCAAATAAGCCATATTTGGCGAAATCAGGTCCGCAAAGGATCCGATTTGGCTGTACAGTGAAAGTATTATTTACATCCACATCATTGCTATGTAGGCAATTACAAAAACAAAAAAAATTTCTTTTGACACATAATTTAAGTGATTGACCTAATAATGCAGCAGAGAGAGAGAAAAAAAAAGAGAAAATTCCCTTCTCTGGCACTGAGTACTGTTGCCATTTAGTCATCAAAGGTATGGAAAACGATTGTTTTACCATACTGCAGGCAACTGGAAATTGTCAAGCATGTGTAATAGGTGAAGGAGAACAAAAGAAACAACTTTGGTCCAGTGAAACAATGTCCGAAAATGAGCCGTTCTGGAACTATAGGGCTGCTATTATTTGCGTCCACATTAGTCGATCATGTAACAAAATTTGGAAAATTTGCCGTTTTAGCCTAAAACCATATTGGAAAAGGTTTCACTACTTACTATAGTCCAAAATAACTTCCCATGGCCAAATTTTATTCCATTTTCCAAATGCATAAATTTGGACTTAGTCAGGACTATACGAAGGTCTGTCGTGTACAGTGACCACCCTGTCTATGGTGACCATTACAGCCCAGTCCCAAAAGTGGTCACTTTAGACAGGTTCTACTGTATTTTGCTATATCAATTATCTTTATTATTAATTTTTGTGTAATATTGACAACCGAATTACCTTATTTATTATCTTGAATTTTCCAAACTAAACAAAAATTATTTAAATTAGTTTTCAAAATTTATATTAGATAACTTTTAAATTTAAGTTTCACTTTTATTTAGTTTTTAATGCTTTGGATAATTTTAATGTAGGAATATTAATATATTGCTTTTATGGGATGTATACTTCTAAATGGAAATAGCTGAATAATAAGTGCATGTCATTATTGAATATCTGGTTGATAGCATGGATCAATGTCAGTTTGCTAGCGTTATTGAATTTACATTTGATAATACGGTTGAATATACAGGGTGTTCATAAAAGAAGTATACAACAAATTTTATTTGTATCGCAATTACTCAGTACACGTGCGTTCATAGAACATACGAGACACCGAGAACAATGAGGATAGAATCGACGCAAGATAAGGCCTCTTGTGCAATATGGATTATGGAGACGAGATCACTCACATAAAATGCAAAGAAATATCATACAAGAGAACTTCCCCTTTTTATTTACAAAACAACTGTAACTTCTCGTTATGTGCCGAAAAGACACCTCAAGGAAGCCTTCATCACTGTAACGCCTGTCGTTTTCCAATGAAAATGAATGGCACTAGACTTTGGTTTGCACACTATGGTAGGGAAGAACGGAATTCACGTATAGAATAGACATTCCAACTACACAGAAAAAAAAACTTAGACTATTAGCCACTTTTTAATTAAAAAAATCAATTTCTAGCTACTGTAGTTTCGCTACAAATAACATTTGAAGTTGGACATTTCTTTTTGAGCACTCTGTATATATAGATAAAAGTTTTATTAAATGTCTGTTTAACAGTTCTGCTAAAAATGCCTGGTTATTAGCAGTTTTGATTATCTGGCTTGAATTATAGTTAAAAGTCTAGAGTGTATATGTTTTCGTTGTTGAAAATATAGTTAATAATATTGTTGAACATCTGGTTGAAAGTTGTGTATACGAGGGCCAGTACTTAAGTTTTTAGAAAATAATATGCAAAATATTTCTATATGGAAAAACCATTTTATCGCTTTTCAAGATGTTTTCTTTTACTATTAGTACACTTTTCCATTCGAATAAACCTATTTTCAAAATATTTATGCTAGTAAGAGGATTGTAGAGCAGAAACATGTGATTTTTTTTTAGCTTCTTCTGGGATGTTAAATCGTTGACCACGCATTTTACTTTCGATCGTTGGGAACCAAAAGGAAACATTGGGTTCTAAGTCAGGTGAATAAGGGCAATGACTCATGAATCAATGTTTTCATGCTTCAAATAATTGATAGTTTGAAATGCACTGTGTGAGCTTGCATTGTCATGATGAAGAGGGATTTCGAATTATTTTCTCCGATTTTAGCAACTATTTCTGGAAAATAAATTGTCGTATATCAATCAGCATTTACTGTTTTACGATCCTCCACTTCAACGGTTGCAACGTGGCTGGATTTACCAAAAAACGAGGCAATCATTTTCTTTGAAGCACTTCGCGCACGAACAACTTTTGTAGGATTCGGTTCATTTTGGAACACCCAAACAGTGGATCGTTGTTTTGTTTGGGGTTCATAGGAATAAATCCAGATTTCATACCCTATTATCATCGACGTAGAGTTTTCAAAATTATTGAGATAGTCCAAGCACATATAATGAGCATTTATGCATTACAATATATGTAAAATAGCAATTTATTTCAAATTATTGGGTGCTTGGACCCCACTGGCCCATGCAACTCTACGCCAAGGCCTATTATAATGTCAAAGATACGTTTTGAGGCACCACAATTGAATCTTTTTAAATTTTCCTTGCATCATTTGACACGAGCATCCTTTTGAGTTTGATTTAAATTGCCTGGTATCCAACGCGCATATACTTTCTTGATGTTTAAATGATCCACTATAATCGAATGCACTAGGGTCTCTGAAATATTCAAAGATGCCTCAATTTGATCATATTTACATACAAAAGGTTAAATGCTGGTAAAATAACAATGAAAACGACCACTCAAGCTTTCGGACGCGTCAACAGCAGTCCTGCGTTAGGAGTAATGGCGATGCTATGTTTTATCATATGTGACATGACGATCTAAAGTGATTAGTTGTCGCACAGCATCAATGTTGTCACAGAGTTTCTTGATCGACCTTCGCGAAACGCGTCACGAAAACTCCTACGTCTAAAATGAAATTCTTTCAACATGTTTTAAATTATTTCTTTAGATGACGCCTCATCACCAAAAGTCGAATTCATACGATCGACAAACATTGCTGTGTCAAACCTTGTCGAAATTCATACAAAACCATGGCTCGAAAATCCCTTCAACCTAAATCCATGTTTTTCACTACTTCATTAACTTCAAAATGACGCAGTAAAAAGAATTTTATAGCAATTCTGGTTCCGTAATACCCAATGTTTACGTGAAAGTTAAAATTCTAAAAAATCATCAACAATGAAAGCTGTGGTCTTTTTTGTTGCCAGATTCTAAAAGATTAAGTACTGGCCTATCTATGTATTCGATTCTTAACGTTGTTGAATGTCTACTTGAAAATATTTTTGAGTAAATGACAGATAGCTTAAAATAATTTTATATTTTACATTTTTTTATATTTTATTTTTTGGGCTTAGAATTAAATTACAAAAATAAAAAAAAATTAAATGATTATTACTTAGAAACCGTAGCAGTAGTTTGTGGGGTAACGCTTTTACCAATCATTTTTTTTTTTTCTTCTTGATTTTATCGACTAATGGTTCATTTCCTCATAGAGGAAACAACCTTTATTCGTCTTTTTCCTCTTCAATTTCTTCCCTTTATTTTTCATCCCATTACTTCCATTTCTTCTTCGCATTTCATTTCCTTCAGAGCTTCCGGTAATCTAAACTTTCGGCCCTTTATTTCTCTGTCCTTATTTCCGCTTCCATCTTGCTTTTCCGAAATTTCCTCAGAACAGGCCCAAATCTCATTTGTCCAACTACTTTTGTCCATTTTTTTCCAGATACGAAATACAATAAGTAATAAGTCACTCACTATAACCTCTCTCTCTCTCTCTATATATGCTTATATAAATCAGTGGCGTGGCGTGACTTCAAAAATGGAGCATCTCAAATTATTCATCATGCCCCCCCCCCTCGAACAAATAAAATCATATTTCGTATGTATATATCAATGATGCAGCTATATGTGTGTGAAGCAGTGGCGTAGGCAGAAAGTTCATAAGGGGGTTATAGGCTTAATGGGAGGGGTTACAGAGCTACAACTCATATATTCCTATGTTAAATATACAAAATTTCATTGCGATGGGGTGTCGTAACCCCCAAAACCGCCCACTGGCTACGCCTCTGGTATGAAATATGACTTTTCTTATTCAAGGGGAAGGGAAACACATTTAGAAGTTCAAGCCTTAAGCTGCCTACTGTCACCTGTTAAGCAAAAATAATATGCAGATATCATCTAGAAAATATTCAAAAGACGTCCATGGGCGTTTACGTTTAATTTTTAACAGTGATGCTGGTTTTAAAAAGATTTATATGTATTTGACTGCATTATAGTGACACTAAATTAATGAGGATATCGTGTTGCCGATACTTTACAGGAGACGAGGAAAGATTTAAGAGACCCTACTTTGAAACTGTCACGTCTTTAATCATTTCAGGAGACTTGCCATCGTATTTATGATTCTAGGAATTGATTAAGACGCAGGCCCAAGTCACTGACGCATAAAACTGAACATTATTCAAGAAGAATGGAAACCCTTCTTTGATCAGAACGTCAGAGAAGAGAGGAGAAAAATATTGCATTTCAAAAATTGAGTTGTCATTAAAAAGAGAGAGAGGGGGAAAGGAGATGAAAGATGAGTTGTAGGTTTCAAATCAGCGAAATCTTTTTTTTTTATTGGCAAATAATTTTTATTGACGATTAAATTATGCAAATGTTTCTAATTATTATCCTTGTTTCTGGGCAGTAAAAATGGAAATAAAGTGCTTTCCATTAACATTAATGCCACTAAAGAGAGAAAAGCGAATACGTTAATTAAATTTACTAGATTTGTGAATACACAAATTTGTGTTTTTAATAATATTTAAATGAATTAAGCAATCAGAACATGGCATGTACGTGTCTTTCTATTCTCCTCATGTGAAAATAATCAAGAAATTCATCTTTTTGCTTTAAATCTTCGTTCAGATGTTTTAGACAAATTTGCTTTTGTTAATGACTTCGAGAGCGAAATAATTTTTTTTTTTTTGATTTAAAAGGAAATAAGAAATTTATTTGCCTTCTACGACATTTTTCTTAATTTCCGTTCAGTAGATCATTGAACGGCAAAAAATTACGATAAATTTGCCGTGGTTGTTGTATTTCATTAAACTTTCAGAAACTCATTTAGCAAATTTCCACGAATTTTTGCAAATTTTCCGTATCAGCAAAACAACCTTGGAAAATTACATTTTTAAGTATAATATAGTTATGCTTGTGTCTTATTTTTCTTGCTTGTCTTACTTTTATTTTTACCTTTCTTTATCTTCCTTGCATTTGCATATTTTACTTTTACGATTCTTTATTTATCTCTCGTATATTAAAATACATCACTTCTATCATTTCTTTCTATTCAATCCTTTCCTATCCATGTGAGAATATTTTTTCCATGTCAGTGACTTTCAAAAGGAGGTGCGAAGTAGAAAATGGTGTGCCGAGAGGGGTCAGCAGGTGTGCCGCGGCAGTTAAAAAGAAAATCCAGAAGGAAGAAAAAGAGAGGAAAAAATTAAAGAATCGACTAACAAAATTAATGTATCAAATTAAACGTTTGTTGAAACCAATAACATAGGGCACCGAACTTTTCCTTTTATAAGTGTCATTTTTCAACAATTTAAATGATAAAATATTTCCTTAAAAAAAACTGGTGGTGTGCCGCAAAATCTTTGGAGCCTTGTCCAACGTGCGCGCAAATTTAAAAGTTCGAAAACCTCTGCTCCACACAAGGGCCGATCCAGCGACGGGCGGAAGGGCTATCGCTTCCTTCGTCAGAGTTAAATAGGAAAAAAATAAAGACGACGAAGGATATTTTATGTGTTGTTTGTTACAAATGTAATGAACAAAAGTCTTACACTGGTGTCCAAGGTCTCTAGGCTTTGAAGAAATGCGATTCGCACATTTTTCCACGAATCTACAAGCTTCTTGACCTTCAGACTACGTTTTCAGTAAGTCTTGCTTCAGCAGAACGTAGTTTTTTATCCTTGAAGCGCCGTTAAACTTGGCTTCGAACGCGGATGACAGAAGAGACTTTTAATACACACCCACAGAGACATTCATATTGATGTAAATAAAGTGATTGACAAATTTTCAAAGAAACCAAGATGGCTCGACTTTGCACTATAAACTTCAAGTTTTTTAAAAAGTCGCTTATTATAAAAAAAGTAAAATAATTACGATGTTTTTGTAGTTTAAATTTAAACTTGTTCTATTAATTACATTGTAAATTATCGTTTTGGTTATTGTATATGTCTCCTTTACTAGCTTATCCTTCTGTCATACTTGACTATAATCTACCCTAAACCATATAGTTTAATTAAAGAAAAGCCCAACTCTACTTCATTGTCATAAATTAAATATTTTGGTGAAGATAAAGGAAGGCTAGTAATATAACAACATTTACCTAAACTATTTAACAGTCCAAAACTAAAAATTTTCCTGGTGAGGGCCACCGAAATAACACCTTGGATCTGCCCTTGGCATAGTGTGTAAGTGGCACAAAAAATAAAAATTAAGTTTACTTTCTAAAAACGAATCTAATTAAAAATTAAAAGATCCAACAAACTGAATAAAAACAAGAACATGACATAGTTTTGCAATTATTAATCATTAAAAAATAGTTTTTTGGCTTTAACATTGTATTTTTTGTTCAGTTAGCGAAGTAGATAGACCCATGGGGCTTAAATATATTTCGGAAGCAACGTGAGTAACCATTAAATGGGTATTACGACCACAGCTGGAAGAGATGGTCTAGAATTTAAAAAAGCTTAAATGGCGAAAAACTGGACGATTTATTTAAAAAAAATGACAAAATTATCAAAGCAAAATAGGCCAAATCACTGATTTTGGCTTTTATATTTATTATATATATATCTGAGATCTATAATAAACGGGGTCCCCAGTTGCTGTTTCCGCACCCCTAAAAGATGCTTAATTCATATTTATTGCAACTGAAGGTTAAATAAACTAAAACACCACTAGTTATGGGAACAAACTTCTTACGCGTATTTTTTCCTACCCTATTCTGCGAATCCGTACGGATTTGTAAACGCTTGTAAAGAAAATAACAAATTATGTAATTTAGTTGATTGATTGATTGTTTGGCTTTCTTATGGCGCAACAGCATCTGGGCTATACTGCGCCAAACACGGTAGTGTAATTTAATTAGTTGCTTGTTAAATTTATTTTAATTTAGTTGCTTATTAAATCCGTAAGGAGTTTACAATAATTTTTGAACACCGTGAATGAGAAAATGCGAGGGATAGTTATTTAATTTAATATATACTTTTTTTATAATAAATTGGACATAGAACTTGCGGATATAAAAATGCATTTGTATATATTAAATATATTTATGTATAGAAAACGTGTTTCTAAGGATAAAATTGCACCAACTTTATCAGTTTAATGCAGTAATTTTTTAAACCACGAGGAAAATTTTCTTCAATAATAATAATTACACGTTATTAAAATAATACACAAATTTTAACAACAAATTAATTAAATTCATCTATAATAATATTCAATAAAATAAATAATAGTAAAATTAATCTATAACTAAAATTAATAAATAAAACTAAACTTTGGAACAAATTAATTAAAGTGACAATTTGCATTTAACTGAATTGATATTTTAATCGATTCATAAAACCGATATTTAGCTTTCATGAAGGCTTTCACGACGTCCTGTAGTATTTTTACTATATTCAGTGCTTTGCAGGGTATTCCGCTGCATCAATTCCATTGAATTTAACGTTTCACTGCAAACTGTGTGCATTATCATCAAAAGTAAAGAATTATAAAAAAACTAAAAATCTCGTTGTCTGGACCAATTACGCCTCATTGGGTCAGTATACATATATATATGAAGCTGTTCTTGCACATGGTTTTACTACCGAGAAACCAGGTGAGAAGTCTGTTCGCAGAGGGTCTCTGGTCCGTTGTTTTTAAATTTTTACTTCTGATGATGACGTACACAGTTTGCAGTGAAACGTTAAATTCAATAGAATTGAAATGGCGGAATATCCCGCAAAGTACTGAATATAATGACAGTTGATAATTTATTTTCTTGTTTGAATAATGATTATGCCATTTTAAAACAATCTTGTTTTCATTGTAAGATCTCAATCTCGCCACGCTTTTCCTATAAGCAGCTTAATTTGTTGTTTAACCGATCCAATCACAAACCGGCCAGGGCGAACTGATCCTGTCATGGCCGCAAAAGAGGGGAGATACTGTAATTCGAATCTAACCTATTATATTCAGTCGAACCTCCATATATCGATGACAGCGTCTCCATGTATCGATGCCTAGAGATGACCGTAAATAATCGCTATATAAAAAGAATATTCCAATATAAAAATCACTGGGACTTCAGAATATGATTTCACGAGAAGTCCGATATATAAAGCATTTTGAACACAGAAGTTTGGTACTTTAAAATTCTACATCGTCCATTAATCAAAGAACATCATCTACCGATCTCCAAATACAAAATCAAATAGAAATCTTATCATGGATTGGGATCATTTCTATAAAAATGAATTATTTTTATAGAAATCTAATCATGGATTGGGATCATTTCTATAAAAATGAATTATTTGTATAGAAATCTAATCATGGATTGGGATCATTTCTATAAAAATGAATTATTTTTATAGAAATCTAATCATGATTGGGATCATTTCATAAAGAATATTTGTATAGAAATCTTATCATGGATTGGGATCATTTCTATAAAAATGAATTATTTTTATAGAAATCTAATCATGGATTGGGATCATTTCTATAAAAATGAATGATTTGTATAGAAATCTAATCATGCATTGGGATCATTTCTATAAAAATGAATGATTTGTATAGAAATCTAATCATGCATTGGGATCATTTCTATAAAAATGAATTATTTTTATAGAAATTTAATCATGGATTGGAATCATTTCTGTAAAAATGAATTATTTTTCTACTGATTTTTAATAAAAATAGACCACTACCTGAAAAATCATAAAACATTAAAAAATAAAACTTATACATTGCATATATAAAATCATTGTAAAGCGACTTAAAACTTAATGTTGCAATTATACCCGTACACATGTAAAACAGCACGTTAGAAACTAGGGAAAGGGTAATAACGTATTTAACCATAAAATGACACATAAAGTAAACTGGTATCCAAAATTAAAGTTACACTCGATGTTGTTTCAATGGGAGAGGTGCATTTATAAGTGCTTCATTTATAAAAAGTCATTTTACATAAAACCAAAGAGCTATAAACACTTGCATAATTACAAAAAATCAAAAATTTTCAGGTATCCTATTAAAGAGAATCCACGATCAAAAATGGTACAAAAATTGGTGGAAAACAAAAATTCGTAAAAAACAGATTTAGGATAAAAAAAATTGCTTACATAAGCATCAACAATCATTTTCTAATTACTTTGCAACTTTATGTGAGAAAATTTGTCATTCTAAATAAGTTTTTTACGAATTTTCGTTTTCAACTTTCAATATTTTACATCAATTTTAATCGTGGATTCTCCTTAGGGTGCCTAAAATAATTTAATTTTTTTTGTAATTATGTTAAGTGTTTATAGCTCTTTAATTTTCTGTAAAATGATTTTTTATAAATAAAGCACATCGAGAGTTACAGAGCAAAATATGTACCTCTCCCATTGAAATAACATTGAATGTAACCTTAATTTTGGGCATCGGTATAATATTCATTAACTGGGAAAACCGAGGAGAACGGAGATGACAAACAAGTGCGGATTATTTATACAGCATAAAAATGATACTTTAACAGTGTATTAACACTTTATCAAATATTTTTAACGATTAACGATTTATATCCCCAAAAAATAATCCTCTACCCGCCGCTACATACCGAATTCACCTGGAACGTTTACGAAGTCTTTCACATAGTTACACAATATAACTATTTTGGATTTGATTTCGAAGAGGCCACATGGAAAAACTGAACCATGGATTCGAATTCCGAAGTTTAGCGGCCTACAAAACCATAAATTCGTTTTTAAATAAATCCTGAGAAACCAATGCTATCAACAATCTTAATCCTCGAAGTATAGAGCAGCTTCATATTTCATTTTTTAATTAAAAATGCGCTCAGCAAAAACAATTATAGTCCATTGCTCTGCCGACCAGGTTTCTGCCGCCCAACATTGCCGCCTTAATCGATGGGCCAACTGGTACCAGGTCCAGCCGCAGGCCCGTAGCTAGAAGCTTGTTACTGGGGGGCTCTGAAAGCTACAGGGGCTTAAAATTCTTTAATATTTTAATGTATTTTATTAATATATTTAATAATACTAAATATATGAGAGGAATAATATATTTAATGTTAATAAATAAATTTCTTAATGCAAATTTTGCATTGAAAACTTGTAAATTTTAGTATACCTCTCTATAATTCCCCCTACCCTTATTATAAAGGGCAGGGGCGTCTCAAGGTTACCAGCCGCCGGGGTGCAAAATATTCTGTGCCGCCCCCACCGGGAGGGTACTATGGGAGATACTTGAAGCCAAAAATAAAATAAGGTCAGGGAAGGTTTGTGATTTGAGCTGAGTGAAAATTAATAGAGAGAGAGAGAGAGAGAGAGAGAAGCATTCTTATTATAAATCAAACATTTATTATTATTTATTAATAGCAATCTGATAACATCAGAATATCAATTGCAATACTGAAAATAATATTTATTATTTTGTAACAACTAAAATCAACTTTTTATCTTTGTTATCGCAAATTCCGTTACAATATCATTTATACATTATACATTATTATACATTACTCCTGATGAAGGACTACTGTTGATGCGTCCGAAAGCTTGAGCGATCCTTTTCATTGCTATTTTACCAGTGTTTAACCTTTTTATGTAATATCATTTATGCTTATGTCAATATCGTTTTCAATACTTATCATAGCTAGATTTGATAATCTTTCTTGTGTCATACTTGATCTTTAGTAATTTTTAATAATTTTCAGTTTTGAAATTGATCTTTCGCCCTCAGCAACAATAACAGGTAATGTTAAGTAAACGCGTAAAGCAATCGATAAATTTGCGTAAATTAAGTTAATTTTAAACAAATATTTCGAAATATCGACTGAAGATGCGATAGAGTTTAGATACGTCAGCAAAATCTTTCATTCAGTAAATCGCTTTCATTTATGTCCGAATGATTAATTCTAAAATCTGTTAATTTATTTTGTAAATCTACGCAGTATTTTCATTTATCATTCGAATTTAAGTTCGTGACAGTGTCAAGACTGTGTAAAAGAGACAAGGCACTGTTGTGATTACTTAGTAATTCAAGCCTTTCTTCTGATTTACTTATGGCTGTGTCCAATAAAACAAGTTAAAGTTGACTTCAAAGTGCATTTTTGGATTTTTTATAGCATCGTCCCTACCTTCGTAATCAAATGTAGCCGTCCGTTTCCTGGGTCGACCATCACATAGGCGTACGCGAAAAGTTCGTAAGGTGGGTTATAGGCTTAATGTGGGGGTTATAGAGCTACAACTAACATATTTCTATGTTAAATATACAAAATTTCATTGCAAGGGGGGTTACAACCCCCATCAATAACCCCCTGAATACGCCAATGGTCGCACAGTACCAGTTACTGGGAAACTAATTGGACAATCCAATTCTTCAGCAATAACTTTTGATTCATTGAGCATTTCTGTATAAGCCAAATCCATTCGACGTTCACTTTAAGTATTTTTTTACTACTTCTAACATTTTAAGAGCCTCTGGAAGGATCACAGTAGATTACTGCAAAGCTTTATTTACAATATTAATTTTTAACAGAATATTATACCAAGTGCCCAATAAGTAAAAATATTTGTGAGACTTTATTTTTGTAATCAAAGAATTTTTCAATTTTTTGGTGATTGTCCTCATTGTAAATAAAAATCATTTAAAATTTTAATTAATTAATTTTCATAATTAATTAATATTAATATTAAGTAAAATTAATAAATAACTAATGATTATATGAAATAATTAATAATTATAGAACTTCATATAATTAATAAGTAAATAAATAATTAATTTTAAAATTAATATTAATTCGCTTTCATAAAAATCATTGTAAATAAAATCTGTAAATAAAATCATCATTGTAAATAAAAAACAAGGCATTATAAATATTTTCTAAATTAAAACTGAGGGTTTCCATGGCGTGAATTCTTCTTTCCCATCGCATATCGGAAAGTGGCATTAGAGTTAAAGTGGTAAATTCTTTCTTTGATATGTTCTAATATGTACCACCACGACATTAACGCCGAAAAAAAAATGCATATATTTTTTAGGCAATAACAAAAATTGGCAACTTCCAATGAAGTTTTTGCAGCTTCATAGCTAAATTTAAGACTGTATGCTGCACAAGGCACGTAAAATGCTGTAAGATGAATATCTAAAATTTTCTGTAAGCCTATCCTTTTGTCTTTCCTGTTAGCGCCATTGACGTAACCTTGACCGCGCATGTCATAAATATTCATATTTAAGTTTTTTAAGAAATCCAATAAAAACGTTGTTAGTCTGTGTCCTGTTATGTCAGTAACAGAAAAAATCCAAGAAAATGCTTTTGTATCTCAACGTTTTTCGTCGAAGTATTCAAATAAACAAATCTGAAAACTACTGTGATGTGCTCCTCATGATTAATGTCTGGAATACAATCTAAAATAATAGAATGTTATTTATAATCTTTTAGAGTGTTAACTATAGTTCGTTTAATTTTTTTGCTTAGCATTGCGATCAGTTCATTTTGAATGTCATGCCTTAGGTAATAAGGCACATTGCGGTGTTGGGTTGTTTCAATGCGATTTATGTGCTCTGGTGTAACATTATCAAATTTTGAAATACTTTCTGTTAATTTTGAAAATTTTCGTTATCTTTTTAAAACAACTTTTCTGTATGTCCTTTAAAAGCTAAATTTTATCTAGCTAAAAACTGAATGATATCTATAATGCTTTCAATAATTACCACCCGCCTCTTCTTTTCATGATCCATTTGGGCCTGATTTATGGATCTACGGTTTTTAATTTCTCTATATTTTGTTTTAAATCCACACATTGTCTCAAACTTTAAAATGCGATACACTTTTTTCATCTCGTTCCACTTTTCTAGTTAAATGAAGCCAATCTTTATAATCTATTCTATCATTAAACGCATTCATAGAGGTGTGAAGGGCAAAATCTCTGCATATAAAGGTAATGCACGATAAGACCATAGCTAGAATTTAATCTGGGGGTCTAAAAAATTTCGGCATGTATCGATATAATTACAGAATCTCGCCGCAGCCAAGTCCCATTAAAAATTTAGTTTCGGGGGGACCGGTCCCTAAGATCCCCCCCCCTGTATACAGCATGATTCACGATGTGTAACACATTCACGTGTTACCAATACTGAAATGCAAAGATTGTTAAAAACGTGCTAAAAACCACTAGATTTTTACTATTTTTATGTTCCTCCTTTATTACATTTTAAATGTCTAATTTTTTAAATTTCTGAAAATTTCGGCGAAAATTTCCGAAATCTGTCAGTCTTGCTAGATTTCGAAATTTTCGAATTTGAAAAAATCAGTTATGTAACCAAAGCTTAGCTGCCGCCCGGATGACGTGCGCCCCTTGCACCCCCGCTTAAGACGCCCCTGATAAAAGGTATGAAGACCCAAACCTCTGCAAGAAACATATATACAAGATCTACCGTAGAAAGCTTTTTTTTAATACATTTTTAACGTCAAAGAATCACTTACATTGTCATGTACAACTTCATGCAAAAAAAAATAATAATAATAATAAAATTCTATACTATTTTATTGTGCGAAAAAATATTTTCCATGAAGGGAGGGGCTCAGCCCCCTATAGCCCCTGTCGGGTTACGGCTCCGTCCAGCCGTCCCAAATTGGCAAATTCTGTTTCTTATAATGTTACATTTGTCTAATTGCAAAAATTTGGAATTTTAAAAGTTAGCGAAGAAAGGAGACTCAAAAATTGTTGAACATAAAGCCCCAGAACTCGTCAAAATGGCCCTACCGGTCATATGCCTTGATGATTAATACTAGCTTGTACTACTTTTTAAGGCAGGCGGGCATATATCGCGCGCATACAGGGGCAGACCGAGCCGCCGGCCCACCAGTCCCTCGTCCGGTGAGCCAACATAGGCGATAGGACTCGCGCCTTCAACTGGGCAAGGTATGCGCCCTTTGAGAGGACCCAGTCCGCCCCTGAACACATGATCATTATGTTCAGCATATAACCCTTACCGGGATGGAAAAGATAGCAGAAAGAAATTGGATAAGATATATAATAAGATAATGGGATATGTCTGCTAACAAATTGTCTTCGCTTATCCTCAAAATAGATAAACTGAAGGTGTTCAATTGCTTGGATCAGGATAAGAAACACGGCATTTGGACCAGAGAATGATCTGAGAAATTCGCTTTATTGAATATTTTCATACTCGAAACTGATCTCGAAATTGATTAGGGTTTTAGAGAGCGTATAGAAGTTTGGGAAGTTTCTAGTCAGAGGAAGTTGTAGCTAATGCAAACTCACCTGCGATGGGTAGACGCTGTAGATGCCTGCGTCTTCAAGCTGTAATCATCCAGCCTGTTGCCATCCAAAATAGGAGAAGTTTTGGTAATTTTCGTCTCCACAGCGTCAGCAATCATTTTCATATGGTCAGTTCTGAACAAATAAACATCCAATACGTACACCGTGCAAAATGCATTGTTTCAGAAACCTCAGCCACATCGTTGTAGTAGCAGCACATCCGTAAATATTTCCATTACGATGGACAAAATATCAGACATTATATACATTTCTGATGATTTTTAAGTTCCGAAATTTTTATTTAGCAACATCTTCATTGTCGATAACTGCAGCTTTTAGCATTTTGCAAGTTTACTGCATTTCGTCTTACTCATTGCATATGGAAATCATGCAACGACGATTGCAATTGCCGAATGACCAGGCATGCATATGTGTTGAAAATACACGCCCAACGGAATTTCAATTTATTGCATGCAACTTAATACTGCATTTCAATTTATTGCATGCCACTTAATACTGCATTTCAATTATCAAAACGTGTAATTTAACTTGCAAAAATACTTCAACAACTCCCATAATGCAATAAACTAGTTTGCATATTTCTTATGAACTAATTTCTCTTGAATTTGCTTTGCAAAACGAACTCGAAAACCTCTTAAGGGGGCATACTTAAATTGCGGGATTGCTCAACAGCTAAACTTATTCGCACGTGGTGATGATGCAGGGAGCTAAGCAAGGAATGTAAAATAAAGTCCTGTTCCAGTATACTTGCGAGCTTTTAGGATTGGTCGCCAGATGTCGCCGCCGACCGAATGATCGTCGCACGCAGTTTCCTTGGCGACGGCCCGCTCCCGAGCCTCTCCATCAAAGCACGTTTTCTCCAGGACTTATCTCTCTCCAACTAAATTCCCATAAACGGAAAACTACACAACAGAACCTCAGCTCATCAAATCGCGCGTAAAGGCTCATAAAATGCAAAAATCCTATTTGCAGTTTCAATTCTTACACATCGCTTGAACTCCTGAATACATATCAAAAACCGATCGATTACTTCCTGAAAAAAAAATTCTGAGCAATAGCAATTTTTATGACGCAATAAAAAAAATAAATTTTATTTTCTCAAATAACATTTTGTAGAAATTTTTAGGACAGCAAAACGGGGCCCAGCACCACTATAAGAGGCCATATACATACAAGTAGTTCACCAAACAAATAATACAATTTTATAACGGTTATTTATTCAGGTTATCTCCAAAATATACTATATTATTTAAATTAATGAAAATTTTATTAGCTTGAACAACAAATTAATTAAATATAAATTTATTGTATGAATTTTTCTATCTTGTGACTGGTAAAATTTATAAATGACTTTCTATCTATGGAAATAAAATTTTATAACTTTTTATATACTAATTTGAAATTAATAGCATTTTACTGTACTAGTTAGAGGTTAATAACCTTTTTTGTCAGATGAACTAGGTGCTAATTAGAAATTAATAGTCATTTACTATGCCAATTAAAAGTTAATAATATTTTGCCATACATATAAATAATCCATTAAAAGATAGCAAAGTCTGATTGCATAAATACTTCCTTCATTCACGTATTTTTTAGTACTGTGAAAATTATTAATAATTTATTAAAGTAATTATTTATAAATTATTATGTTCAAAGTTACTTTAGGCTAGAAAAAACATTTAAATGCTGGTAAAAAAAACAACCAAATTAGGATATAAAATTACATGCTGCAAAAACGTTTAATTTCAAATATTAATTCCACCTTCATTACTTTTAGAGGACTTATTTTGAACTTTCCGCTAACTAAAATATAATGAAATAAAATAATTAGAAAAATTGCAATGTAAAAAGAGCTAGCACTTTCCTTATGTCTTATACATTAGACAATCAATCAATATCTAATAAGCAGTTAATAAACACTTACTAAGGATTGAATAATTTAATAAAAATTAAACGCTTAATAAGAATTAAACATTTAATAAACACTTAATAAGAATTAAACATTTAATAAACACTTAATAAGAATTAAACATTTAATAAACACTTAATAAAAATTAAACATTTAGTGAATACTAAGTAATCTCAGTATGATGACATAACACAACACGGTATAATTGAAGAGTAAATATAATGTTTTGGGCGTAGTAAAGTTTAATACAAAAACGATGAATTAACGATAAACGTTTTAGGCGTAGTACATTTTAATATAAAAATGATGAATTAACGATAAACGTTTTAGGCGGATCTTGGCCGTTCCTTCTTCAGGCATGCAAGTAGTTCGAAAATAACAACACTTAAGCGCTGCCGTGTTTGCATGTCTATGTTGCCGCTCTGGATGACTTAATTTACATAATAAGTAATTTATAAACAGGAAATAAGTAGTTAATAAGATATTTAAAAAGTAGTCAATAAGATATTTAAAAAGTAGTCAATAAGATATCTAATACGTAGTTAATAAGACATTTAATAAATAGTTAGTAAGACATTAATAAGCTGTTGACCAACACTTAAATTACTTAATTATGAATGAATGATGGTTGGTTAGTTGGTTGTATTTTTATGGCGCAAGGACGCAAGCGTCATTCTGCGCCAAACAAGGTGAGAATGAATGAATGAATGAATGGATGGATGACTGAAATGAATGAATGAATGATGAGTTAGCATGAACCCAATAAACAGCTAATAAGAAATGAATAATCACTACGCCAATAAACGTTGATGGATTGACATTGTTGTTTGATTTAATCTGCGTAGTGTTCGATTTATATAAAATAAATACATATGCTGCAACGTGCATTTCGATCAATTTAATACCAGTCTCTTTGCAATTTGGTTTAAATAGTAGTCTATGTACTACACCATTCTGCGAAATAACTGGCAACAATATATATACGTTCGTAAAGAGATTATATATTGTCCTTCGTAGCTCAGTGGGTAGAGCCTCCGCCCGGCAAGTGGAAGGTCGTGGGTTCAGGTCCCACCGAAGGCAGAAATATTTATTTTCTTTCGAACGTTTCACCATCTAATCACGCCATACCATCGGCGTTGGTATCACTACGCCAATAAACGTTGATTGATTGACATTGTTGTTTGATTTAATCTGCGTAGTGTTCGATTTATATAAAATAAATGAATAATTATTTAACAATGGTTAACAAAGACGTAATAAGCATGTCTATTTTTTTTTGTGAGCAAAGCACATAAAAGAGTCGTTTGTACCAGTAAAACGTATCAAATTATCCTCTGAAATGAATCTAAGCACAAATTAAAGCAAAAAATAAATAATAAAAGTTCATAAAATGAAAGTTTCGAAAAAATAGGAAAGAATATGATTGTTGTTCATGGTAGCAATGCAAATAAAAAATTCAGAAAGATATCATCATACTGTATTTACAAAACGAATGGAAAAGTTTTTGAAAAATAGTTTGCAACAAGGACTTTTGCAAAACACACAAAAGGCCTACCTTTAAAAACACATAAAAAAAAATCTCGTTCTTGCAGACCACAATTGGAAACCCGGATAGAGATAATTCGAATTTCTATTTTTAGGTTTCTATCGCAGAACAAATCGTTTCCCAACCTGAATTTTTGAACGTATAGAAATGACGGTATTTGGGGGAAATCAACTCTTTACTTACCTGTCACAATAAAAACTTTTTATATGTTATTTTACAACCTCTTCTATTGAATTTATTAAGAAATTTTAATTTGGAGAGAGGGAGGGAGGAAAACAAAGTAAAAACAAGGCAAATAAAAATAATAAAAAAAGCTTTACCATTGGCTGTAAAGTATTATCACAGAGGCGCATTTTTATTTTCATTTAAACGCCAGAAAAATAGTTTACGTCCAGTTTCGTTTTTCTGCAAAATGCAATATTTCATAAATGGGGTTGGTCACTTTATACAGAAGCGAGAAAAGACGAAGGCATAGGCTATAATAGCAAAACGTGTGTAAAAAAATTATTCGCACTTAGCTTCAAGCTGTTCTTATTCTATTAGCTTATGTATGGCCAGCGCGAGGCCCTTATTCGTTTGTTCCAAAAATAACATGTAGATGTATATATAATATCAGTAATAGATATTCCACTGTATCTTGATTGGTTGTATTTTAAAGGCAGCAAGAACCTTTCTGCGCCGATTAAGGTATGACCGTACATGCGGTTTTAACATGAACATAAATTAAAAGTACATTGAAGCGAAACGATGTGATAGAATCAGATGAGATTGGAAAACCAATATCAGATAAAAATAATAAAAATCATTTCATGATTAAAAGAATGACATAAAATGCCACGAAGGTTAAAATCATTTTGGCTAAAAGTTAATTCGAATTGTTGGTTAAAATGTGCGCAAATAGATAAAACACGCAAAAGATATAATGGTTCGTACCTTTCTTTTCTCTTTCTTTCTTTTTTTGGTTTTACGGCTCAAAGACTACAGTGGTCATGCTGCGCCGGGACCTACAGTTTTCCGAGGAATCCGAACCTCTTAAGGCCTGGGGAACCAAACCCCGGACTACAGTGAGCAGTGCGATCTTTTATGAGATCTCTGAGTAAGCGTTCTTTTTGCACTGCTGGGAGTCGAACCCGGATTAGCCGCGCAATAGGAGAACGCGTTACCACACTGCGCCACCGCAGGGCAATGGTTCGTACCATGTAACACACATTGGGCGTTTTCTCCCTTTAACAGATGTTGATGGGAAAAGCTGGTGTAGCCGATGTGAAATCTAGCGAAAGCAACTTCTTTACGACGGTCAAACCCCCGTAGTGCCGACAAGAGGGGGGGGGCAGCAGGGTCTGCAGCCCTGAATGGCCAGGATGAAGACTATTGGCCGGCGTGGCAAGGACCTGTGCAGTGGGAGGCCCGACCTTGAAAAAATATCTATACCACTGTCCAGGGAAGGGGTCATGGGGGGATAGTCGAAGTGAGCCTGGGGCGCCACGTTGGCTCTCGGCGCCTCTGGTCTACCGCAGTGCAGTATATTAATCAAATGCATGTCCATGGGACAGAACTATAAGCATGAAGAAATAAGTGAAAGTATAATAGCCTTCTGTCTGTATATTTTAGCTTCATACATGAAAATATAATCTCGGATTTTTGTATTTTACCATATAGTTATGTTGCATATATGACAAAAAATAACATTGCAAATTATTTCTTTGTATTGACATTGTACTGTAATGATCCTCTGTAGAACGCAGATCATTGCATGTTAAAGTAATACAAAAACAGATATAAAACAATAAGATAAGGTGACAACGGGTTTACAATTAAAACACATTTATTCTAGATATAGCACAAGGTATTAACCTTGACTCTCGCTTCTAAACCTTCTCTCCGGCTAAATTCGTTTCGAGAAGTTTCCCTACCTTAACATGGCATGACGTGCTGATTATATATTTGTATCCAGTTTTGCATGACAAATGGCGGAAGACAAACAAAAGGACTTACAGCTTGCGAAGATGCACGTCGTCCAGGCTAGTCCGAAACATACCACTAGACCATAGAGACCATACCACCAGACCTACGTATAGAAGATGATCGTAGAAGAAGGTTGACGTTCGTAGTGCAGACCACTTACAACAAATATAATAGTTATAATTAGAATAATAATTATAGCATTAAAACTTATGTCGACGGATTATGAGAAGACAGCGGATGCCACGGATCCAAATCTGTGATCGGATCATCCTCATCCGCGAAAAACACTGATAGCTTCTTTTTCACAAGACACTCAGAGGGCGACCGCTCTCGCTCACGGCGAAATCCCAACTCCAACTCTCTCTCAACCAGAGTGAGCACCTCTCCCGGCTCTCACAAGGCACCGACTCGCTCTTTATCCTCAAGAACGTTCTGGGGAAAGATTTGTCTTCTCGACCATTTCCAGAACCATCGAATGGCCCATTTTGGGTGGTCGTTTGTTGAGTATTCGGCGGCGAAATCCTCTTTCCTTTCTTATGGCCGGACGCAGATTTTCAGCATCCTTTGTGTCATGATTGTTCCGTTCCGTGGCAAAGCCTTGGATGTGTATTCCACACGGGTTACATATGACCGATACCGCCGTCAGCGTGTCCCCGAGGTCGAATCTCTTCGTGGGAGGCCAAAATGGTAGTTCGTATTTGTCTACATATATATTTCCATAGAAAAATCTAGAAAAGATGTTATACCACCGTAGTTTGCGGTGATCATAACGTACTACCCACCACCACCATGGGTTGGAAAACGAGCAGAGTTGTACCCTTCGACCCATGACCTGGAGAACAATTCGACAATCTCACTGGAAATCTTCTAGTACATAAGTAATTCACAAACAATGAATCGTGCATAATTAAGTCATAGGAAAAAGTATCACAAATAAACAGTTAATAGACAGTCAATTCGCACATACGTAAGTCATGAGCAAACAATTCATAAGCAGTCTTTCATGATCGGAAAAGGCATACACAAATATTTCATAAGCATAAATAATTGATAATAATTCATGAGCATATATAATTAACAGTACTTCGTAAGTATAAATAGTTAATAGTATTTCATAAGGCACAAATAAATTATCCACAACCAATGCGGGTTTCCTTGTGGTCCTACTCTTAACTTAGTACGTAAGTAAAAGTCAGTAATGTCTGAGTCAAGCAGAGTTCGTGAAATCAGTAATTAAGTAAAGTCTAACCTCTCAGTTGAGATGGGTTCATGAATCGAATTATCTGACAAGTCATTCCCTTCTCTTTCAGGCGAGAGTTCGTAAAAAACAACGAAGGAAAAAAAATAAGAGACGAAGTTTTGTTTTCTCAAGTCAAAAGTTATTAATCCCGTCATCAAACAAAGTGGTGAAAGCAGATTAACTGTGATTTATTAATTTCCTCATCAAATAAGTTCGTGAATGTATGTTAAATGACATTCCTTAATTCCCTCAACAAATAAGTTCGTGTAGCCAAATTAAATGAAGAGTCATTAATTTCTCCGTCTAAGTTCGAAAAACGTATTAAGTGGATAAATTTCTTCATCCAAGTTCGTACAACCAAACTGACGGAAGGTCACTAATTTCTCCATCAAAATTCGTAAAAACAGCTGAAGTGGATTAGTTCCTTTATCTAAGTTTTATCCGTCAAAGGCTCTGCGATCAGGTGTCGGTCAGTTCGTGCTTGTCGCATCGTCAGTGCGACAGGCATCGCGCGAAAACCCGTTACGCGCCTAGGACTTCTGTTCAGTTTCGGTTTCTTTATTCTGTAAAGAAATTCCAACTCGTCACGGAATATGCTGTCCCCTGTAGGGGGTGAAAGTGAGTGGGGCGTTGGCTGTGGAGTCTGCTGGGTGCTGCATACCGGACAAACTGGACTGTGTGGGTTGACTCCTTCAATTCCGCATGTTCGTGTTGACATAGTCACCTCTATATCATCAACCGACATCTGCCATGCATTAATCATTAAAATGCCATGTTAAATTAAGCCCATGTATACTCCTTTAATAGTTTCTGTACCTGACATTTAATTTTCTAATATCAACTCGCACGATCACTAAACAAAGTTTAACCTAGGGCCTGATGACCGCAAAGGCGTCCAAAGCCCGGGCTTTAGGACTAGACTTTAGTGGGAGTGGGAACTGCACGGTGAACAATCCTTCTGCGCATGTGCGTGGTCCACGCACATGCTCAGAATAGTCTAGTCCCAAAGCCCGTGCTTTGGACGCCTTTACGGTGATCAGGCCCTGGTTTAACCAATTACAAGTTAAATTTATCATTAGTTACGTAATCGAATGCTATGCAGTATATAAATCTAAATTAATCGAGCTAACTATGTTAAGCTGATTTTTGCCTGAGTTACTACTGTATTCAAGCCATGTTAATCACTCTTGATAGCCACCATTAAGCTAACACTTAGTTGTTAAGTTAATTTATAGTCTTATATCAACATAATTTTAAACTGACAAACTGCATCCATATACTCTTGTCCCCTTTAATTAATATCAGATTGATATCCCTAACTGTTTTTTAACGAATCTTAATGATCTCTCCCAATTTTTTTTGGCATTCCTCTGCCTCCCCGACAGTTAAATTTATGATTTTTTCCCCCACAGTTTGATTTGAAAAATCTTTATTATCGCGCATGCGCTGCTATAAGATACTCACAGCAATTTGCTTTTGATTAAATTGATCGTCGCTTTGACCACGATTGCAACGATTTTCTTCTTTCCGATCCCGATTAAGATTAATTAATTAATTTATAATAAATCGGATAATTTAATCCAATAGTTCGTTGAATTTCATCTCAATCATTTTACCAAATTCACCTAAGCCCCGTGTGAAGATAGCTGTAATGCAAGTGTCTGGGAAACGATGTGATTTCACTACTTTGGTCCTCAAATTGTAATGTTCATTGTGCCTGCCCGAGGGGATGGGGGGGGGGCAAACGCATCTTGTTTGCTGGCTGCTTTACTCGCTTTGGTTTACATTTTCGCTTGGCGTGGGGAGGGTCCAATCTTCTTCCTCGTCTTCTTTGCTTCCAGAATCGTAAGTTGGGTGGGGAGGGGGTGTTCCTTACATTTTCGTCCCGTTCCTAAAATTTTGTCCTAAAATTTAAATAGTCTCTACCCATTGTTGTTATTGGTATGAGACGATTGACATGTTCCCATAGGGTCTTTGACGGGTCAGCTATTCGCGTGAAGACAAAGCTTACGGGAGTGGTTTTCTTAACTATTCTAAAAGGTCCATCATTAGAATATTTCAGTTTCGAACCTATTCCCCTGGTTAATGCAGGTGAGTTCATAAAAACGATATCTCCAATTTTGAGGTCTTTTGCCTTTACTTTCCTCTCTTGAATTTCCTGTTGTTTTTCTGCTGCCAGTTTCAAATTTTTTGTGACCTCATTGTACACTTTTTGGTGAATTCTTTCTAGGTTCTCATCATGATTTTCATTTTCAATAGTTGACGGACGGGAATTTTGATGTAAATCAATTGGGAGCCTCATATCTCTCCCGAAAGCTACGTAAAGGGGATTATCTTCCTTGCTGGAATTTATCGAAGAATTAAGCACCATTTGCACGGCAGGTAGACAGTTGTACCAATCTTCGCTATTTGTGCATAAAACGGCTAATCGATCATTCAGTGATGAATGTGACCTTCGTATAACTTCAGCCGACTGTGGAGAATACGGATTTGACGTACGTTTTTTTAGCGTACTTTGGAGAATTGAGGCTTGAAAGTACGTTGCATTGTCCGTTACCAATTTGTGTGGTATCCCGTGTCTGCTGATTATTGAGAAGATGATGCCATTAGTGACATCCGTAGTAGTGTAATTTTTTATTGAAATTAATTCCACATATCGTGAAAAATAATCGATTGAACTAATTATGTATCTATATCCATTTGAGACTGGGTATGGGCCGCAAATATCTGTATACCATTTTGAAAAACGCTCAGGAATTTCTAATGTATTAATTAGTGGTGGTGCCTTCTTCTGATGTCTGAAACCTTTTCATTTTATACAGGTTTCGCAAGATAATACGAAATTTCGAATACCTGTGTTCATATTTGCCCAAACAAATCGTGCTTTAATCTTTGATAAGTTATTTAGAATGCCTCCATGTGCACATGTATAACGTTACATATGCGTTACCTTTACTATCTCAGCTTTCAGCGACTTTGGGATTACGATTTTTTCATTATTCCATAGACGCGTATTTTTTGTTGTTTCTAAGTCGTGATACATTAGGACCTCGTCTGCGTCAATATAGTAATTGAGCTATTTTACCTGTTTTGCCTTCAATCTTCCCGCTTCCAAATTTTTTATTAGCGCCGCTAATTCTTCGTCTTCTCTTTGTAATTCGGCTATTCTCCTTCTGTTCGTTAAATTGAGCATATAAAGGGGGCCTACTTTATCTGCTGAAGTGTTCGGTTCATTTGCGTTATCCTCCCCACCACTATAAAATTCTGAGAGCGCGTTAATTAGATTTTCGAATCTGGCAATGAGCGGGTGTTTTATGTCGGATTATCCGTCTTCTAAAATACAACGGCTTAGCGCATCTGCCACTAAATTCTCCGAACCCTTCACGTGGTACACATTAAATTTAAACTCCGAGAGGTTTATTACCCACCTTAGGATTTTATTGGGATATTTTTTCTGTTTCAGGATATGACAAAGTGATTTGAAGTCACTCAGTATATAGAATTTCGGGGCTGCTATTAAATATCCCCTGAAGAAATTTATTTTTGACATTAATGCCAGAAATTCTAGTTCTTATGATGACAACTTCGTCTCAGCAAGCGATAATATTTTAAAGAAGTACCCGGCCGGTTTCAGATTGCTTTCGTCATCAAATTAGGCTAAGAACCCACCTATGATAATAGAGCTGGCATCAGCCATTAGGATAAATAGTTTGGTCGTGTCCGGGAAGCTAAGTACTGGGGACGATGTTACCTTCTCTTTTAGTGCTATAAAAACCTCCTCGCATTCATTTATCCATCTGCATTTTTTATCTTTTCGCTTATGTCGGTAAGTGGTCGAGCAATTTCGGAAAAATCAAAGATAAAATTTCGAAAGAAATTCGCCATTCCAATAAATCGCTGCGTTTGTTTTACCGTGCTAGGGAAATTTTGTATGGCTTCTATATTCTTTTGTGAGGGTTTTACACCATCTCTGGATATCTCATGTCCTAGATATACTAATCTTTTCCTCAGAAATTTACATTTCGAGGGGTATAGTTTTAAGCCGAATTTTCCTAATCTATGAAAGTCCTTTTGGAGACTTTCCAAGCGCTCCTTGATGCTGCTGCTGCTCACTATGAGAATATCATCTAAATAGGCTGAAACTCCGTATTCATCTAAACCCTCTAAAATTCTGCCAATCGTTTTATTAAAGCAGGACGGAGCGTTCTTCAATCTTAGAGAGACTCTGTTAAACTCGTACATGCCGAACGGTGACGCAAAAGTAGTTAAATGCCTATATTTTGGGTCAATTGCACACTGATAATACCCTGAGTGCATGTCCAAAGAAGTGAAATATTTTGCACCTCTCATATTTTGGAATGTATTTTTCAGAGAGGGTCGTTTGCTCATTCAGTTTCCTGTAATCTATAATCAACCTGTATTTGTTAGTTTGTTTAACGAGAAAGCAAGGCGCGGCAAAAGGAGGGTTGCTGTTTCTGATGATGTCTGCTTTAAGTCATTTATTTGATCTAAGATGAGATCTGGATAAAACTTCGAGAATATTGGCTTAGTGTCCTCCAAGTGAATTTGTAATGGAAAAATATTACAACTTTTTAATTCACTCAAATTGCGTGCAAAGGCATCTCGGTTTCTTAATAGAATTTTCAATAAATTATCCTTGGGCTTCAAGTCACTCAGATTGAAGTCCTCTTTCGCTAGTGGCCTTTCATTGTTTTCTATGACTAGAATTCGCATCACATTCTTCACACAAAATTCATCAATAGTGCATATGTTTTTATTTTTGTCCAAATAAACAGGGCGATCCGTTGCCTGTGTTACTAATAGAGGGATTGCCGCAATTTTGTTTACTGCATTTATCGTTGCCTCATCCCCATTCGTTGAATATCCCCATTCTTTTGCAAGCTAATATTTGGGGAGATAATTACCTCTTTCTCTTTTAACCCGTTGCTTGTCTGCTTTAGGTTGATTAATTTGGCGGTTTTCGCTGAGAGGCGGATTTTCTTGTCTAATTGTACTCTCATGGGCCCCTTATATTCTCCTGTACTTCTGTTGTTCTCGCACTGCATGACTTTCTGATGCAGTGAGTTAATATTTATAACCACACCATTTCCTGAAGAATTTCTATTTCCGCAATCAAAAATTAATTCCGGTCTGTTTAGCAAATTTATCCCTAACATTGCGTCATGGCTTGAGGATAAGATACTTTTTGAGGCAATAACCTTGTGATTCATCTCCTTATTCTTTGGTTTTAATGGGATTAAATATGACCCAGTATATTAGACGAGTGAGTTACATACTCCATGCAATTGTACATTTATATCTCTTCTTTTCAAATCCTGCCCTTTCCTTAATTCCTTTAATAGGGCAGGCGAGATTAATGATATGGCTGCCCCTGAATCCAAGAGCGCTAAAAAAGTCGTGGATCCGCTGTTGATTTTAACAATTAATAGGTTTTGGCGACCGTAATAGTTTATCGGGACTACATACCCTCCTTTCTTATTCGTCTGTGATTGTGGAGTGGCGGCTTATTCGAAATTTCGGAGTGGTTTGCTCCCTACTTTCCCCTTTTTTCTTCCAATTGGTGTCTTTCCATCTGCGTCCATATACTTTTCCCTGTATTTCTTGTCTGACCGCTGGTGCGTGCGAGGGGCGGGTCCCTTTTATTTCCATATCTTTCGCCCCCGCCTACCAGTTTTCCGAATAAGCTCATTGATAGCCGCTTCGCCTTCTGACGTCTTGCGAGGAGCCCCTATCATGCCTGTACCTCCAGTTTCGATTCTCGTTTCGTGGTCGTGGTGGTGGTGGGGGAGGGGGTGACTTGTTTATGAAACCGCCTCGACTCCTCCATTGGTGTGAGTGGGGACTTCTGCCTTCCCCCTCTGTTTGCCCCTCCATGGAGTGCCGAGTAGGGAGTCAGTGGACGCCGGAGTCCTACGCGACCTGGTCCGTGATTCCATCGCCAATCTGGCCTTGCCTCCCTCAATCTGGAGCTGCCTCCCTCAGGGAGGAGCTCCTTCTCGCCCGCCGCCGTTTAGGCCTCGCCTCGCCACCAGGTCTGTCCGACCTCCTGGATCCCACCGGATCCCCCCGCCTTCGCGCTGCCTCCGTGGCTGTGCTAAACACCTTCCTTTCCGGTCTTGGCCGGTTCCTGTAGGTTACTCGGCTGGCCCATGGGGGTGTCTCCGGTCCTGCTGCCTGGGCCGTGGCCGTTCCCCGTGACGGTTCCAACGGCTGCTGGTTTCGGTGTGCGTTGAATGACGACTTTACGTGAACGTGCATCTATGAATGCCGTGTTGATCGGCAATCCATCTCCCCCTCAGCCGCCTCGGCGGCTGATTACGCTGTTCAAGCGTCCTGTCTGGGATTACAGCGCCGCCCCCGGCGGCCACCCTTCCCAATGAAACCCTTGCACAATCCTCCTCCTATGTTTGCATTTTCCCTGTACCCCGATCTGTTATCCCTGTAACGCGGCAAAAAAATCGTCTCTTTCGCTATAGTCTTCGCTAATTCTGTCTGGTTCCCAATTCTGCTGTTGACGCCGCGGGGGATTTCATTCCTGCCTGTATTCTTGCCTTTTCCATGGATGTGGGCTACTCTCTCTACTTGGGCAACTTCTCTCCCTATAATGTCCCTGTGTTTGGGCATCACTAAAGGTCACTGTGCGGGTTTTCGTCAGATCTTTCTGTAAATCGCTAATCGTTTCCTGGAGTGCGGATATTTGTCAGTGGTGTGGGTAGGTGGTTCTTCCTTCCCGCAAGTTTAGATTCCCTTTCAAAAGATCAATTAACTTGGTTAGTTGAGCGTTTTGCCCCACTATTTTGGTTTGCGCCTAATGTTGAAACTGGGGCCGTTCTCGCTAAGATCAAATCATTTTCTTCAGCTTGTACGGTTAATTGTGCTGCGACCTCAAACGATTTTAGATTTTGTATTACGACCAGGCTTTGTAACCTCGGACTCAGTCCGGCCAGTAGAACTGAAAGATTGGCCTGGCCGACTAGTTTTCTGCAGTCCTCGCTTTCCGAATGTTTGACTGAGGCCTGGTATTCTACAGATAGATAGATCGGATATTCTATCAATGAAATCCTTCACTGGTTCATTGGCGGTTTGTTTGCATGACGAAAACCTTAACAGTTTTAGTGGCTGGGGAATAGTTTTTCCGAAGTGTGATATACACCTTTCCTTGAGTTTATCGTAACTTCTTTCTAAACGTAGCGCTCTATTTTTTAAATGAAATCGAATGTTGGGCCCTTCAACTTAGAATGCGCGACCTTAAGTTTTTCGGCTGGCGAGGAATTCGCGATATCTCCTATGTCGTCAATCCTCTCGAATAAATAGCTTATTCTTTCTGAATCGTTTGTTCCTGAAAAATTCCCTATCAGGCCCAAATAACCTGTAAAGTTATTCCCGTGTCTAGCTTTTGCCGACTGACTTGGCGCTGGGAAGTTATTTTCCAGCGACATGATAGCACCAGTTTTTTTCTAAATGTGTATTAACCAAATTCTACTGATCAAAATTATTTTAACCAAATTAGAACCATACAAAGTAATTAAACTAAATTAATTATTCTGCAAATCCGACTTCAATTTTATCCAAAATTGGGTTCAATTTTGGTTAATTCTTTGAAAATTTTCAATAATGTAATAATCAACAGCCAATAATGTAATGCCTATAAGAAAATTATCCGAGGATAGCAATTTCATTAAAGTCCTTGTCATGGAATGAATCTAAGATTGCAGGTTCGAAAAATGTCGTGGAAGCCAGTAATGTAATGATCTTCTCTAGAACGAAGATCATTGCATGTTAAAGTAAAAAAAAAAAAAGCAGATATAAAGCAATAAGATAAGATGACAACGGATTTACAATTAAAACACATTTATTCTAGATCTAGCACATAGTTACTAGTATTTCCTAATTTAACCTTGACTCTCGCTGCTAAACCTTCTCCCCAGCTTACTTCCTTCCGAGAAATTACCCTACCTTAATATGGCATTACGTGCTGATTATATATTAGTATCTAGTTTTGCATGACAAATGACGGAAGACAATCAAAGGGACTTACGGCTTGCGGAAATGTGTGTCGTCCAGGCTAGTCCGAAACATACCACCAGACTGTCGGCGTAGGGAGGATGATTGTAGAAGAAGGCTGACGTTCGTAGTCAGATGCAGACACTCTTACAACAAATAATAGTTATAATTAGAATGATAATCATAGCATCAAAACTATTATGTCGACGGATTATGAGAAGGCAGCGGAGGCTTCGGTTCCACATCTGCGATCGGATCATCCTCATCCGTGAAAAAAACCTGCTAGCTTCTTTCTCACAAGACACTCAGAGGTCGACCGCTTGCACTCACGGCAAAGTTCCAACTCCAACTCTAGCTCAACCAGAGTGAACATCTCTCCCAGCTCTTGCAATGTACCGATT
The DNA here is from genome assembly GCA_006491805.2 of Dysdera silvatica. Classification (NCBI taxonomy): domain Eukaryota; kingdom Metazoa; phylum Arthropoda; class Arachnida; order Araneae; family Dysderidae; genus Dysdera; species Dysdera silvatica. The sequence goes on along the minus strand of QLNU02003225.1, from coordinate 12,611,705 downwards.
CTCTCTTTGTCCTCAAGAACGTTCTGGAGAAAGCTTTGTCTTCCCGACCATTTCCAGAACCATCTAATGACCCTTTTTGGGTGGTCGCTGGTTGTGTGTATTCAGCTGCGAAATCCTCTCTCCTTTCTTATGGCCGGACGCCGTTTTTCAGCATCCTTTGTGTCATGATCGTTCCGTTCCGCGGCAAAATCTTGGATGTGTATTCCTCACGGGTTACGTATGGCCGATACCGCCGTCAGCGTGTCACCGACATCAAATCTCTTCGTGGGAAGTCAAAATGGTACTTCGTCTTTGTCTACATATTTCCATCGAAAAATCTAGAAATGATAATGTTATGGAACCGTAGTTCGCGGTGATCATAACAGTGCTATAGTAATCTCATTCGCTCGTACAGAATCTTGATTTTCCATTTTCTGAATTATGTTGTTTTTTCCCCATGTTTTGCCTCATTTGTCTAGATTTATATCTGTCAAATAAACAGTCTGTAATTTCTTCATCGTTTGGGAATGAAAAATGTCGATACGAATTCGTTTGAGCACTTGATGTGTAAGAACAACTCGTACTGAAGGTACTCAGCAAGCTTTTCCATAAAAGCAACCGCAACCGTCCATGAAGTGGAAAAGGCATTATTCATACATCCAATGGACCATCAGCTCATCCAAATGCACATCAACCAAAATCTGAGGACCTTTCTAGAAAAAATGGCTAGCAAGACCAGAATGAATCCCAAATCAGTTTGTCAAATCTTTCAAAAGGAACTAACAAGGAAACTTTTCTCGTCTTTTATCGCTTCGGCGGAATGGCCAGCATGCTTACCAGATCTAAACCCACAGATACTCTATAACATTTTCGACTTTGGATGTCAAGGCTTATGCTAAACTCTACAAATGTTTGGAATTTGTGAAGCAATACTTGCTTTGAAAATGGGACAAAATACAGATAGCGGATGTACGGCATGTGGCCGAAAATTTCACGAGACGTTTGAAGCTACATATCAGTACTCTTATTTATCGCTTTGAATTTCACTAAACATGTCATTATTAGAGGTTTATATTCGTGTTATTAATTGTTAGTTTACAGCTTCCTTCGTTATTAAACTTTTTATTAAGAAAAACCTTTGTCACTTTTACTTTTTGTCACCCTGTATATGAACCAAAGTGCAATTTTCATGTTCTATACCATTGTAGTACATCAATACGGATATGTTCTTGATGTTCGTCTTATGATATGCCCAGCCCATCGCCATTTCAGCCCTTTTACTTTAACAATGATGTCCTCTACTCTAGTTTGCTCTCTCACCCAAGTGTTTCTTTTTCGATCTCTTCTCTTCCACCTTGATCAACGATGGATAACAGAAATTCTGAACTGGATTCCAAGAGACCACCGAAGACCTAGAAAACGTCCTCAAACTAGATGGGTGGATGAAATAAGAAAACAGGTTGGGGTGACGTGGAAGCGAATTGCTCAGGATAGACTTGTGTGGAAAGCATTTGGAGAGACCTTCATCCAGCAGTGGATAGATAATGGTTGAATATGATGATGATGTTCTTCGCGTACGAAATTAAAATATATTATACAATAATTTCTGCCACCCACGTATAGATTATAGCTCAAACTAGAGCTTTATTCGTTTTGGGGGGGGGAAAAGAGACGACCCACAAAAAAAACTCACAAAAATCTCGCCCCGGAGGCTTTTCTGTGTTGACCATATTTGGCAATTGTGTTATCCCTGCGGAGGGTAATAATACCTTACATCTTTACATACGGAGAAAGAGAGCGTTGTTTCCTGTCCTCATTCGTCTAGCGGTCCAAGACACTCCGGGCTAAACGGAGGGACCCTGGTTCGAATCCAGGATGGGGAAAGCGTCTCTTTTTCTCCAAAATGAAAAAGCTCTAGTTTGAGCTAATTAATACGTGGGTGGCAAAAATTATAGTATAATAAATTCCCCCACGAAAACTCACAAAATTCTCGCCCCGGAGGCTTTCTTGTGTTGACCATATTTGGCAATTGTGTTATCCCTGCGGAGGGTAATAATACCTTAACATCTTTACATACGGAGAAAGAGAGCGTTGTTTCCTGTCCTCATTCGTCTAGCGGTCCAAGACACTCCGGGCTAAACGGAGGGACCCTGGTTCGAATCCAGGATGGGGAAAGCGTCTCTTTTTCTCCAAAACGAATAAAGCTCTAGTTTGAGCTGTAATTAATACGTGGGTGGCAAAAATTATAGTATAATAAATTCCCCCACGAAAACTCACAAAAATCTCGCCCCGGAGGCTTTCTTGTGTTGACCATATTTGGCAATTGTGTTATCCCTGCGGAGGGTAATAATACCTTAACATCTTTACATACGGAGAAAGAGAGCGTTGTTTCCTGTCCTCATTCGTCTAGCGGTCCAAGACACTCCGGGCTAAACGGAGGGACCCTGGTTCGAATCCAGGATGGGGAAAGCGTCTCTTTTTCTCCAAAATTACACAAGCTCTAGTTTGAGCTGTAATTAAAACGTGGGTGGCAAAAATTATTGTATAATAAATTCCCCCACGAAAACTCACAAAATTCTCGCCCCGGAGGCTTTTCTGTGTTGACCATATTTGGCAATTGTGTTATCCCTGTGAAGGGTAATAATACCTTAACATTAAAATATAGTCAAGAAGAAAATGGTTAAAGCAATTACTTTTTTTATAATTTAGATAGAGAGAAATTAAGAATATATACAGGACAAGAATATATACATATAAGAATATATACAAGGTATCTGGATATCCACCGCGCAAGGTAAATTAGTAAGCAGCAGTCAACGTTATAAGCGTTGTGCTACGCTTTATAACATTGAATTCCGCTAATCGATGGATATATTCAGATTAATGGTCTATACTACAACAGTACATGCGTTAATCAAATATATTCGTACACTATGAAACGATTAGCAGGCATGAAGCGATTAGTACTAGTGTGTTTTGGGAGACCCTCAAACTATTCGGGACTATTTAGACAAAGTAGGGAGGTTGGACAGTTGAAATTGTTTAATAAATGTCTTTTAATGTAACAAACCAATTAAAACTTCTAAAAATTAATAATTAATTATAATTAATTCTTGCTAGTTATAGTTATTAATGATAATATTAAATAATTATATTATTACTGAAATATTAAAATATTATACTACACACTCAAATATTAAAATATTATACTACACACTAAATAATAATATATCACACATTAAAATAATATTTAAATTAAATAATAATAATTAATAAAATCAAGTTATATTATAATAAAAGGCCAAATTACATGAAAGCAAAACTATTTTTAAATATGCACACAACTGAAGCAAAAATTATATGATTGAAAATATATATAAACATACTTTTACATATAAAATTGAAAATACACATACTTTTACGTAGTGCTTGCGTTACATTTATACTCACGTGTTAGTATACAATCTAACATCGTTAACGCGAACACACCCGATAACAAAACGTGTGTTCATTTTAAAAGTGGTTTATGTTATCCTAAAACGATAATAATAATAATGACAATAGAATCTTGTTACCATTCTTATTATTATACAAGTAGAGAAGGATTCCAGACACAGTTCCTGTCAAAATTAATTCCTGTTGGATGTGTTAATGTTGACGAGGTTTGACTGTCCCTATAGTAAAATTATACATATTATACCAGCAGTAAAATTCTAATTGTTCATATTGTGGGCTCCCACAATAGAAATACAAGTTCGTTGCGCAGGCTTTCTTAACTGTTGCCATTTAGAATACAAAAAAAAGCAATCTTAATAAGTTCAATTTCTAAAATTGGCAAAATGCCAAATTGTTTCATTTTATATGATGTTTTTCATTTGTACATAATTTCATCTTCCCGCATCTGGCAAAATATTTAGCATAATTATAATTTCGCTTCTTATATTTGGTAACAATTTCTGTAATTTTTTCCGAATTCTTAAACCAAATCAATCTTCAATTTACTGTGTGTGAATTGTGCACGTGTGCCACGAAGGCTCTACGGACTTCAAAGCTTACTAAATTCTAACGTTGTGTTTAATTTACTTTCTGGCATGTATTAATGAAATATTCTAAACATTTAAAGCCTTAATAAACTGTGTGGAATTGCTCCATTTCTTCAACACATATATCTGCGCTGTTACATGTACAGAAAGAGCATGTACGTTTTTTCAAACACACAAAATTAAGTATGTGTCATTGAAACTATGCCTGCTTTGACATGAAATCTTAAGCTAAAATACATGGTTTTTCGAGAAACAATATCCATTTGGAATTTTCCTGGAGATATGACAGCGCGTCATGAATAAGGATTCCCAAAACGGAAAGCCTTTCAGTCAGACATACGATTAGAGCGAGAGCCCAAATATAGCCAAGACATTTTGGTAAATATCCACGCATCCATAAGAAGACAAGATCCGGAAGCTGTTGTTGCCAACTTCTGCATTCACCATCTCGGAAGACAAGAGCTCCTGAAGGCTAAAATAGCAAAACCGATTCTGAAGCTTACGGAAGGAAATAAAAGCGATATTTCAGCTTTTTTTTTCCTATTATTTGTAAAAGCTTCCTCGATCTGCTTGTACATCCCTAACAATCCAAAATATTTAAGATAAGAGAGGAAAGGTTTTGAAATAGCGGAAGGGACATTCTTCCAAGGAATCGGACATAGACAAATAATGCCTGTCAAATATTTTATGTCACTGCGTCATTGCAGGGGGTCAAAAAGACTATTAAGTTTTGATTACCCAAAATTTCAGTATCTTATGTATATAATAGATATATACAGTATCATCATCTTAAACATTATCTATCCGTCTGCAGATGAAGGTCTCTTCAGGGCTTTGCATACAAGTTTATACTGAGCAAATTTGTTTCCTTATTTTAAACTTGTTTTCTTATTTCAACCACCCATATACTCTGAGGAAGTTTATTTTTTTGAAACCATGTTAATATTTTCAGTTGTCCATATTTCATCAGTTCTTCTTTTTGCAAGCGATAAGCCTAGCACATTGGTATGATTAGAAGTGATCAGAAAAGAAGTACTTGAATGAGGGTGAGCAAACAAAGGCAGATACGATATACTCAAATATATATATTAAATTGTATAGTCCTATAATCCCCTTAAAATTTGTTTGTATGCTCTGTTGCCTACTCTCTTATCTAAAAAGAAAAATACACAAAAACTAAAAGAAATATACAAGGAAGGAAGATGGAAATATGCAAGAAAGGAAGAAGGAAATATGCAAGGAAGAAAAGTGGGAAAGGTGGCCGCCGGAAGCGTTGCTGTAATCCTAGAAAAGAAACACATAATATAGTATTAGACCCCGATTTTCCTCCAATTCGGCGACTCTACAATTAGGCTATTCGCTAATTCGACTCCAATTCGACCATCACTCAATATTTTCAATATATTCTACTCTAAAAATATTTTAAATGCTTCATTGTAGCCCAAATGAAATACCATATTTTTATCTGCTAAATCTAATTGCTGAGAAGGAAATTTATGTGAAAATGTACTAAAATAGAGAAAATTCCTAGCAATTGGAATGGATCTAAACTGCAATTATTTTCATCAGACAAGGTTTGCAAATGCGGTATAAACATTGGCGTACGCAGGGGGTGTTGGTGGGGTTGTAAACCCATTGCAATGTATGAGTTGTAGATCTATAACCCCCCACTATTGATCCTATAACCCTTACGAACTTTCTGCGTACGCCTATGGGTATTTCTTAAGTGAGAGGATTATAATCCAATTTCATTAAAACTTCTTATACCATATGCGTATGTTCAACAAAAGAAAATCGAAAAATAGCTTTTTCACAACTAAACACATGCCAAAACTATAACCGAATGAAACGTATTTTTTGCTTGGCTTTGGAAATCTTTTCTCCGTCATTACAACTAAAAGAAACTTCAGACCCCGCTTTTCTATTTTAAAAAATACCAGCCCTCTGTCAATATCGACCAAAGAAAATGGATGAGTTTACTTAACCTCTGTGTGCTTCACAACTTTACTTTTGGTGGAGATGACGCCTAAACTTAATTTTAAAGAATCCCCTTGTCCGTGGCGCCGACTTCATGGGTTCGAGACACTTTTTGCACCCTCAATAATTTTGTTGTGGGTTCCTCGAACCCATAATATTTTTGCTCGTGGGGAAAATACACGTACGGAAATATATGCACAAAGTTTTTCGTCATCAAGTCTTCAATATTTTCATTATTTATACCCTGTTCACTGCACCTTTTATAAAAGCAAATTCTTCATTTTGTCTGGGTTCATAGAAAATACAAAAGTTTAGTCTGTAGCTCTACACACAGAGACGAGAATCTTTAGCGGCCATAGTGATAAAGGCGAAAATATGTTGTCCAGTATGTTGACCCACCGTATCTTGGAAAAAGGGGGGCGATCCACACCTTTCTTTATTTTTCTTTACTTTTTACTTTGTTTTGCCCCCCCAAACACTTCTGGAGCTAGCTTTTATTTCAGTTAACTTCTTTTAAAGAGAGACGGAGGGGGGTGCTGGTTACATCTGAGTATTTTGGCAGCAATCGTAAAACTATAAATGGTGTATGCATTTAGGAGAACATTAAATAATTATCTAGAGAAAAAATATTTTTCTTTAATAACCTATAATTTGCTTCATTTTAAATATTTCAGGTGTCTTATTGTACCAGATAATCTGATAATGAAATTTAAATTTCACTAAAATTCTTTTGAAAAATTCAACAGTCATTCGATTTAAAATTTTCAGAACCCCCAATAATTTTTCAAGTCAGCGCCTATGCCCCTTGCGTATGGCTTCCGTTCCGAATCTGTTTTTAGTTTTTAATTACACTGAAGACAATTACGTAACCTTAGATAAATAAGGCCAGAGACAACTGAATTATTCCAGACAACATACTTATTTTCAAATACATATACAGTGGAATAATACATATACAGTGGACAATAATACCTATGTTGAAAGTGGAATAATACCTATACAGTGGAATAATACCTACAGTGGAATACATATACCTTCCTAAAGCTACCACCATTGAAATTGGACTTCAATAATCACTATGAGCAGGTGGACACTATACACGACAGACTTTAGTTTAGGCATGAATAAGTCTCTACCAGTTCTCTTTTTTAAAAAGCAGTCACTTTATTCAGGTGGTCAATTTACACAGGTGGTCCTTTTACCAGGTCCCACTGTATGTTGACTTTCGACTTTACTAAATTTGGACAAAACATCCCCTCCATTTTTAATTTTTTTAAAATTCAATAAAACTAGTCACAAATACATGTAACTTCCTTAATTTGGAAATTGGCATTTTCAAAAACATTAACCCAACCATTAATATATATCAGGAGTCGGCAAGCTTTTCGGGATGCGGCGCCAAAATAATAATGCCATCTTGTTCTGAAAGCCAACCTATACCAACCAAATTGTGGATGCTTATTTTTTCCGCCAACTATTTAGAGATATAAATAATATAATATGATAATAATATAATATGAATAATAATATGAAAGGGCTACTTAATAGAATTCAAGTAGCCCTTTCATGATATCCCTACTATATTAAAAGAATTTCATTTCTTAAAACTATCTCTGTAGCCTTGAATTTACAAGAATTTCTTGTCTCAGTTTTTCAAAAATTGACAACAATTCTCGTCGTCAACTGTTGTATTCTTTGATCACAACACTTTCACTCATAAGTGTAAGAACACATAAATTAAATCTATAGTGCACATATCTATCGTGCAGATAGTTTAGTTATTACTTATCAGCATAAGCGTAAGCAGAAAGTTCACAGGGGTGGTTTTAGACTCAAAGGGGGCTTACAGAGCCACAAGTCTATGTATTCCTATGTTAAATATACAAAATTTCATTACAATCGGGGGTTACAACCCCCATCAATACCCCCTGCGTACGCCAGTGCTTATTAGCCATGATCTCACACCCAGTGTCCTGCAATTTATGAGCTAGATGGGCAGTCATAATCAAGCAACCATCGTTGAAAAACTGCTTTGTCTGCTTTTGGTTTATCACTCCAGTCGTCGGAACACTAACTAAAAAACCAGACTTCCATTGAAGCAGAATATTCAATCAAGGGTTGAAACGGTTGAAGTTCCAAATAAACTAAACGTGGGTGTACCAGAAATATAAATTAAAATCATAAAAAAACATCATGACGTTCATAAAATTTTATTGATAATGTGGTTTTGAAGGATAGAGAGCGCTTCTTTTACCTACAATACAAAAGTGAGCGAAGTGGACTTAGTTCGTCGTAATGAATTTTATTATATAGTTGTTGCAATGAATTTCCTAGCTGAAAATTTTGCGTCGTTTTAATTTATAATTTTTTTTATCGCGCAGTATCATTCAGAATAACTTTGTTCAGAAATGGTTTAAGTTTTCAAAAATGGGACTAAATCTTACGAATGTCCCACGCAATCGCCAAGTGATGGGTAGCGTTAAGTTTTAATAGAGCTTTTATCGTATATGGTGACTACGTACAATGAACGACTTGCTACAGGCCGATGATAAGACTGTAATGACGTCAAATTTTTGGAAATGTAACGTTTGATCTGTATACGGAAAGAAGAATTGTATACGGTTCGTAATGCATACAAAGAGACCAAATTATTTCCTTTTATCTAATGGCCCAAGGACACTTAAAAACTTGCTGCTGCAAGACATGCACTTTTTCTAACTGTTTGAACCGTTATCACACAGGACTGCAGTCCAGCAGGAAAGAACAAGAAGAGTTCAAACTTGGACCTTCGGTGTCGTAGACCAATATGTT
>QLNU02003225.1:12579264-12595619 GCA_006491805.2 Dysdera silvatica | reverse complement strand
AAGGTCCAGTGCTCCCACGGTATCGTTTAGTTGTTGAGAAGAAAATGGTGCAAGCTGGTATGGACTGTTTAGCAGAAATAAGGGGAATGTTTAGGTTATATTGTAACGGCCTTATGGCCCAGCTGCATCTTGCAAATGGTGGGAATGGCGGTTAACGAGGGTAACATGCATGAGAAAAAAAAGAACGTTATACTTTTAAGGGTCTAGGTGGTTACATAGGCATTTTTAGAAATAATTGCATAATATTATACAATACGTGCATCAATACTTTCAATTAATATATTTTTAACTTACGAATATTTCTGAAATTGAAATTAATTTTACAAGTACCATATGATGTGACAATGATATGGACATTTTACATATAGAATCAATTAAACAATTCAATCAAACTCCGATTTTTATAAAAACCTATACTGTTGTATTGTTGATTGTAGTAGGCAATCCAATGATATGGCAGTCCACTGATTTTTAATGAAAGTCCTGTAGGTGCTGGTTTTTAATGAAAGTCCTGTTGTTGCCTTTTATTGATGATGGTTATATGATGTTCCATGTAGATGTTACACTGGATCTTGGCTGAAGATGGTGTAATGTCATCAATGGACTTGGGTAAATGTAGTGCAGTTATCTTGTGGTACAATCTCGTCTGAAAAATTTCAAGAAACAAGAGCGGCAGAATCTCGAAAAAATAAACACAACACTTAATGACATTGACACATATATTTATACAATAGTGAGAGAGAGAGTGTGTGTTTTTTTTTTGTTTGTTTGTCTACTTATGTGCTCATGGGTGTTTAAATTTAATTAGTTAATTTAAAAAGAGAATTTTGAATTTTCACCCTAACAAGAGTAAGAAATTAGTGAGGAAAGTGAAGATGGCCCTTAAGAGAAATAGGATTCATACAAGACACGAAGAGCCCAATAAACACATCAGCGAATATCTGGATACCCTCAAACAAAAACTGGGTGTATACGCCAGAAGACTCCGAAGATACAAAGACTATACCAACAAAAAACAACAGAACATGCAATTCCAAGCAAACCAGAAGGCCTTCTACAGGAAGCTTCGAGAGACCCCAGCGAACAAAGACAAGTACGAAGCCCCAAAGCCAGCAGAAATAGAGACCTTCTGGAAGACACTATGGTCCAATGAAGTACAGCACAAAAGCGCCCCCTGGATTCAGCAAGAAATGGAGGCTACGAGAGGAATAGAGGAGATGGAGTACACGGGCATCACGATAGAGGAACTCCAGCAGGTAATCCAACGTACGCACAACTGGAAAGCACCCGGTATTGACGGCATACACAACTTCTGGTACAAGAAATTTACCAGCGCCCATGGCCCATTAGCCAAGGAACTTACGGCGATAATTGAAGACCCCAGCAAAATGCCTGAATTCCTCTGCAAGGGAATAACTTACCTCCTACCGAAGGACCAGGATACCAGTAACCCAGCGAAATACCGACCCATTACGTGCCTTAACACCCTGTACAAGATACTCACGGGGTGCATCTCTGAAAAAATAAGCCGGCACAGCGAAAGCAACAACTTAATGACGGAAGAACAAAAGGGATGCCAGAAAGGGACTCTGGGATGTAAAGAGCAGCTTACCATCGACTCAGTTATCCTGGAACAAGCAAGAAAACAAAAGCGAAAACTCAACACCGCATACATAGACTACAAGAAGGCTTTCGACTCTGTTCCGCACTCGTGGCTCCTTGAAATACTCAGCATATACAAAGTGCATCCCTCAATCATCCGATTCCTACAGAGCAGCATGAAACAATGGAGAACCCGGTTACAGCTAAACACGCCAGACAGTAAAATAGAAACGGCCGAGATCCCCATCCGCCGCGGAATCTTTCAAGGAGACGCACTAAGCCCCCAGTGGTTCTGCTTGGCGTTAAACCCCTTGTCAAGGATGCTGAACACAAGTAAATACGGATACATGCTGAAGAAAGACAAGAGAAACCTACATAAAGTCTCCCACCTCATGTACGTAGATGACATCAAGCTATACGCGCCAACAATCACCCAACTCCGACAACTCATCAGTATAACAGAGACATTCTCCAAGGACATAGGAATGGAATTCGGCCTCGATAAGTGCAAAATACAGAAGAATAGCAAAGAAGATTTACCAGGCATCGAACTCGAAGACGGGAGACTACTGAAGACCTTGGACGAGGGCGAAACCTACAAATACCTAGGGATAATGCAAAAACGGCAGCAGGAGCACAAGAAAGTCAAAGTCCAGCTCACGCAAGCATTCCAAGAAAGACTTAGAAGCATTGTGAAGACGAAACTGAGCGGGAAGAACACCACGCAAGCAATTAACGCATATGCGGTACCAGTGCTCACCTACTCCTTCGGGATCATCAAATGGTCCAACACTGAACTAGAACAACTCCAGCGGAAAATGAGAACCATCCAGAGAAGAGCCGGACAACTACACCCTGCAACGGCAATTGAACGGCAAACACTACCCCGGGAAGAAGGAGGACGCGGACAAGCGGACCTCAAAGACTTACATGACAAGCAGATCCAGAGCATGAGGCAATACTTCCAGTTGAAGAGTCCCCGATCGCCACTCATCCAAGCCATAATACAAGCAGATGCAAATTACACGCCACTAAACCTGTGTAGTACCGAAGAGCGTGTCCTGGAAACAGCCAACGAACAGAAACTGAGAACTTGGGCCGGAAAACCATTACATGGCAGGCACTACAATGACCTGCAACAACCACACGTTGACAAAAAGGCATCAAATTCTTGGCTGGCCAAAGGCACTCTCCAGCCAGAGACAGAAGGATTCATGCTAGCCATCCAAGACCAAGTGATCGCAACAAGGAACAATCAGAAATTCATCCAGAGAAAAGACATAGAAAGCGACAAATGCAGACACTGTCATGCGGCATCGGAGACAATCCAACACGTGATGGCAGGATGCAAGATCCTTGCGCAGTCAGACTACAAACATAGACACGATCAAGTAGCGAAAATAGTCCACCAGAAATTGGCAGCGAATGCTGGCTTTCTGACAGAAAAATGCCCGTACTACAAATATGAGCCAGAGACCGTGCATGAGAACGAAACACACAAGCTTTACTGGGATAGAGCAATCATAACAGACAAGACAGTCCCACATAACCGTCCTGACATAACCCTCGTCGATAAATCGAATAAGACCACGTACTTAATCGACATAGCAGTACCCAACACCAATAACATACAGACAACCTACACAACGAAAATCACCAAGTACCAAGATCTCAGACATGAAGTACGAGATATATGGGGTATGGAAAAGATCTTCATCATCCCGTTAGTCATCTCAGCAACAGGGATAGTACCAAAAACGCTTGCGACGAATTTGGAGATACTCAACATTGACCCAAACACCTACATTGAAATACAAAAAGCCACAATCCTAAACACGTGTCACATTGTCAGGAAGTTTCTAGACATGGCACATTAAGAAGTGATGTAAAAAGAGGCTTGGGAACATGGCGCTCTGCCCGTCCCAAAGCCTGTTTCCGCCAAGAATGGGCGAGGAAAACTTTATATATATATATATATATACTTTTACTGCACTTTGAATACTTAACTTAAGAAGGACGAAAAAATCTGTTATATTCTTCGACTTAGCGGACGAGAATCTTGATTTTGCTGCGATGTTCCTCCATTTTCGTATCCACAAAATATCCGTTGGTGAATAAAGGGAGTTTTGTTCAATGTACTGAAAAGCTGTGTTTAATGACTGCTTAGCATCTACATGCAATATTCGGCTAGTAGGTTTACAGCTCTCATTGTGTTCTTCTTTCTCACTGTAGTCTGGATTACAGCAGCAATGATCTGGTCGTCATTTAATTCTTCTTCCATAGTGCAGTCAGCATCAGCTTGACTGATCCACTCACTTACGTCATTGTCTGAGCATCTGGATGGAAAATTTGTAAGACAATTGTTGGTGTGTCTTCATCTTGATTTTCATCTTCATTTTGATCATTTTCAACCACTATTTTCGATCAAAGTTTACGCCACGATTTTTCAAGTGTTGATGCTTTCATCTCTTCCCAGACCTCGGCAATTGTGTTAATATCCTTAATATTATGAGCTTTCATCGCCTCAAACAGGCCGCTACATTTTTTCTGTATTTTCTAGAGTAGGTCCAATATATTTTCGACGATATCTTCTCTTTAACCACTCCATCACCCCCTGGTCCATGGGCTGGATAAGAGAAGTTACATTAGCAGGAAGAAATACATCTTTTATTTCTCCCTTTACTAGTTCCTCTTCAGATGGATGAGATGATGCATTATCCAATAACAGTATGGCACGTAGAGGCAGTTTTTTTTTACTTTAGATTTTTTAAACTGCAGGAATAAACTGGTCAAAAAACCATTCTTTAAAAAGTTTGCAATCCATCCATGCTGATTTTCGATTTCGATAACACACTGGTAGTGATGACTCGTTAACGTTTTTAAATGCCCTTGGATTTCCGTATTACAAACAATGGCAATTTGTGACTGCCATTAGCATTGCTATAGGTTACAATAGTCCATATATCTTCACTAAGTTTCATACCTTTTATGGTTTCGTTTTGTGCAACCAGAGTTCTTGTTATGAGCATCTTATAGTTTAAACTTGTTTCGTCGATGTTATACAAATGGTCAGAAGTTAATCTATTTTTTTTAATCAGATTTTCAAATTCTGAAATAAATTCGCTTGCAGCTTCTTCATCAGCAGAGAGCTTCTCATCTGAAATTATTACATTTTAAATTCCATGTCATCTTTTCCAGCGATGTAGTCAGCTTTCACTTGCTGTAAACTTTTCGATGCCTTCATTTCCTTCAAATTTTTTGTGGAAAATAAAAGCCTTTTCTTTAATGATTGGTCAAGACAATGGAGTTCTTTTTCTTCTTCTGTGCTCGAACCACAACTATAAAGCATTGTCTAAAAGCTCACATTTTGGCTTTTTCAAAGTTTTACGAATTTTCAGCCCTTTTCTCATCCTCAATCGTTATTGTATGAGTTTCTAGATCTTTCCTATTTTTTCTCCCGTCTTTAACTGTAGTTACGCCTACTCCTACTTCACGTGCAATATTTTGAAAGAACTCGCCTTTACGTAACCTTTCAAGCACTTTTAATTTCTCCGACAAAGACGTTACGTTTTGTTGTTGCCATAATGAAATCATACACACTATGCCTAAAGAAAACAGAACCTAAAGCACTAAAAACGTATTTCTAATACAGTAGTTACAGTAAACAGGGCTTACATGATTTGTTTCACAAAGAACGAAACTAAAACTAAAACCTGGTGGCGGCGGCGTCGTGCAGACTATGGCATAAATCGCTCGCCGAGATAGAGGTATGGTCGGACTAAGCAGGGAGTCGGATCATCAGCGGTCGGATTACCGGGGTTCTACTGTAATCCAATATCTTCTTATACCTGATATATGCAAATCTTTGTGTATGTCCTATATCCACCATTTGTATTGGTTTCATTTTTAAAGATAGAGTGGGCTAAAAAATAAATCTGAGCGTCGTTGCCAAAAACATTGAACGAATATCCATTAAAAAGTGGGGTGTTTTTTTGCGATTCTATAATTGGTCTTATATTCTTTAATATCTAAATAGATCTAGATGTATATAGCCTCTGTATATGCCTCTGTAAATAAATCATTTTTAATTATACAGTCCATTCTTTTATGTTGTTTAGCGTGATGTTCAACAACTAGCGACGATCAAAGAAGCTTGCAACGCGCCATTTTGTGACCCAGTCTCCACAACGTAGTCAATCAAGTATTGTGTGATATTAAATTTGCGAGCCATGATGGCTGAAATTACAGAGCCAAATCGAAAAATGGCCAATATGACCAATCATCCGAAAAAGATACACACATTGATTGAAGAAAACCCACCCAGCGTTATTAGATAATTTTGAGATGAACCTAAAGGTTGACAACCTCAAAGAGATAAGACGGAAGTTTGAAGAAATTGAAGAACACTATTGTCTCGTGAAGAAGAACAAATGGGGGAACACTATCATCGCGTTATAGATGATCATAAAATTCAACAATATGAAATTCCCTTTAAAAGCTTGCTTTCAGAATTATTCCAAGTAAGCTCCGTAAGAATTCAATCTGAAGATTTTACCCTATGGCAAAAACAAACCAATGACAGTAAATTTGTCTACCATTGTGTTGCCAAAATTCAATGGTAATTTTAATTAATGTTATTCAAAGCGACGTTCAACAGCCAGAGACGATCAAAGAAAGGAGCGTGCGACGCGTCACTCCTTCCTTCTTTTGTTCCGACTCCTTTTTTTCCCCAATCTTCTTTTTCCGCCCTCGTTTTTCTTTTTTCTTACACACATACGTATATACCTCCTTTAATTATATATCATTTCCCTTTATTTTTCGTTTCTTTATCCATCTGCTTCTTGTTCATTTTCTCCATTTATCATTTTTCACTTTCTCAAACGAAGTTAAGCTCATTTGCCTCAGAAGTTTTTATTTCACCATCTTGCCTAAACTTCAAGATACAATTTGAGCAGGAAATCAATATTCCGCTCGCCCTTTCTTTGGTATACCATGTTTATTTGCAAAATTAATGGGCCACTCTACACGAAAAAGCTTTCTTCTCATTATGAACGAAGTTTTAGAAGCGAAAATAGTTTATTGAAGTGTAGGAAACTCTCTCTGAAATTATTGTTCATAAGTTGCTCAAGGAACTTCAACAACAATGGCATGTGACGTTAATATTTACAGGTAACTTCCATTTAAAGAGGATGCACTCAGAAAACGCACTCCAGAGCATGATACGATTATTAGTTCACGTTTCCTTAAAATACATGTTTTGTTTTATCTGAAATAATCTTTTGGCTACCCTCCAATCACGTAAAAAATAGCGAACGAGTTTTGAGCAACTTTAAAAGGTATAAAGATTCATATTCGGGAAGTTTCTCACTTGGGTGTAATGGCTTAACAACGCTAAGCAGGTAAGAAAGCAGCTATACAGGAGCACAGAGAAAATCAAGAAACGAAAAAGTTGTTGGTTTTGCTTCATCCACGAAAACAATGGTTAATTCAAAACGAACTCAGGCAGATCTCTAAGTTATGGAGTATAGTATGGTATAGTATAGTATAGTATAGTGTGTGTGTGTGTGTGTGCGTGCGTGCGTGTGTGTGTGTATATATATATATCATATTCAACCATTATCTATCCACTGCTGGATGAAGGTCTCTCCAAATGCTTTCCACACAAGTCTATCCTGGGCCATTCGTTTCCACGTCACCCCAACCTGTTTTCTTATTTCATCCACCCATCTAGTTTGAGGACGTTTTCTAGGTCTTCGGTGGTCTCTTGGAATCCAGTTCAGAATTTCTGTTGTCCATCGTTGATCAGTTCTTCTTGCAATATGCCCAGCCCATCGCCATTTCAGCCCTTTTACTTTAACAATGATGTCCTCTACTCTAGTTTGCTCTCTCACCCAAGTGTTTCTTTTTCGATCTCTTTCCCCATATCCGTATTTACCAACCGATGTCTCTCCTTGTTCCTGTTGTCCAATTCTTGCATTGAAATCCCCCATGATGAGCTTGATATGTTGTTTCCCTTTGGTGTGTAACTCTTTGATTTCTTCATAAAATTCTTCAACCTCTTCGTCGGTATGGCTTGATGTTGGTGCATATACCTGTACTATTTGAAGTTGGTATCGCTGGGTTAGTTGAACAACAAGCCTCGCTGCTCGATCTGACGTGCTTTCGACTTCAAGAAGGTAGTCTTTAATTCTTTTGTTGATTAAGAAGCCAACACCACTTGTTCTTCCAGTTTCCGTTCCTCTATAATAAAACAAATGTCCACTTTTAAGTTCCACCAACTCTTCACCTTTTCTTCTAACTTCACTGAGTCCTACAATGTCCCATTTGATCTTGTCTAGTTCCTCTTCCAATTCCTGAAGTTTTGCTTCAGAAGCAAGGGATCGTCCATTAAACGTAGCCAAGGTCAATAACAAACGGCAGCCTGGGCCATTCCAGTGATTCTTAGCACCCCCTGCTTTCATGCCACACTGACCGCTGCCTTGATCAGGAGCACTCCAGCACCTGGAGACTAGGGGCCATGGTTTCTGGTGTGTCAACATAATGGAGGAATAAGCCATAATTTCACCACGCTGGCTAGACGGGTTGGTGAATTAGCCCTCCCCTTCCGCCTTTCTATCCGTGTAGCAAATATTAATTTGCTTCATAAATAAAAAGCCCGGCCCGCACCACTTGAAGGCAGAATTAGTTACTGGCCCGGGGCAAGGGATCGTCCAATATAGCCAAGGTCAATAACAAACGGCAGCCTGGGCCATTCCAGTGATTCTTAGCACCCCCTGCTTTCATGCCACGCTGACCGCTGCCTTGATCAGGAGCACTCCAGCACCTGGAGACTAGGGGCCATGGTTTTTGGTGTATTAGCATATTGGAGGAATTAGCCATCATTTCACCACGCTGGCTAGACGGGTTGGTGAATTAGCCCTCCCCTTCCGCCTTTCCATCCGTGCAGCAAATATTAATTTGCCTCTTGGATAGAAAGTAATAATATCTTATAAATAACTGGTATGTTTATTGGATATTATTACCCTTCGCAGGGATAACAAAATTTCAAAATACTGGCGACATATGAAGACATCAGGACAAGTTTTTTTAATGATTTTTCGCATGGGAATTTCCAATGAATAATGTTTGCCATTTGCAAAACACAAACTGGAGGTTTATTGTGAAGAAGAAATTGGGATACCATCCGAGGCCCGAGTCTAAACGTCGACTCTTCCCGCAGTTAGAACCGGAGCTTCTTACCAACTATACTACCAGGACACGGGAACGATACTCCCTTTTTTTGTATTTAAAGTTTGTGGGGTATTTTTACCCTTTAACTTAAGGGTAATAAATAAGGGACGTTTTCCCTCCCTTTGTTTTTTTGCAAAACTATTCTAATTTAAGCTTTTTAAACATAGGTGTCAAATATTAATCCAGGCATGTGGCCAGGAAGAAGGGGTAACTGGGGAAAGGTAAAGGTTACGTGGAGAACAGAGCACTCGGGAATTGTTTTATGCATATAAATATCTCCATGGGGCTACTGAAGTCGCGCCCCTGCTGGGCCCAGCTTGGCTATAATCCTGCATTAATCATTGATAATTCATATACTTCAAATTATGAGCCCACTTTTAAAAGACAGAGGCAATAAAGTGTATAGAGACGAAATGGAAATATATTTTGCCTCCATTATGTCGTGGATTTAGCCCTTTTCCGATTGAGAAATTAAAGCTGATTTATTTAACTCTTTAAGGTTTATATTATCGTATTGGAATGTTTGAGAAAATCTATTGAGAAGTTAAAGCCGGGTGTTCGGGGATTACTCCTCTTATTGGGGTGGTAATTTGGGGCCTTTTCACTTCAAAAAAGTGGCGTCCTTACAATCCTCTTCAGGAGATCTACGGATCATGGACCTCCACTCGTTGCTCGCAAATGAGCATCTTTTTCTCTGAATGACAGCGTCGTACATTTACTGGCTCTCTCTCTCTATTTTATCCTTTTCTTTCCTGTCAAATAAGCTATGAGACATTTTTCTTCTAGTTTCTTACGATTCTTGAAATATCCTGTATCGTTTATTAACTCCGAAAGATCTTTTTTTCCGTGTGTCCCTGAATTCTCAGGTAGCATTTCTAGCTGATCAAAATTCGTCTTCAACGATGTGTAGTGGGTCACATAACCAAAAATGTTAAAGAAAGGCTTATAGGATTTGGACGTTTTTATGGGACTCTGACATTTTTGTAGGACATACGTTTTTATAATACATTTTTGTAGGAGTTATACGTTTTTGTAACACACTTTTGTAGGATTTACACTTTTGATTTTTATAGTACGTTTTGACTTGTACGTTTTTATAGTGTATATGTGTGCGTGTGTCTTTAATAAACTTTCTTATGAAACGTGCCTGTAAATAGTTGTATCGTTTTTCCATTTATTCAGTTATTTTCAGACCCGAAGCCGGTCGCTTGTTACAGGTGGGCTTGTTACAGGGGCTCTGAAAGTTAAAGGGGGAGCTCAGTAAGCTACAGAGAGGCCTTAAAATCCGCAAATGTTTAGATGCATGTTATTTGTATATTAATTATTAATAAATATAAAAACAGACTAATATATTTAAAGTTTTATTTGTTTAATTTGTGAACGCAAATTTTGCATTAAAATCTCATAAAATTTAGGATACAGCTCTGTAATTTCCCCTGTCCCTATTATAAAGTATAGGAAGATTCAAACCTCTGTAAAAATATGCACAAAATCTAGTGTAGACAGCTATTTTGAAAACATTTTTAACGTCAAAGAACAATTCCCATTGTTATGTACAATTTCGTACAAAATAAAAAATTTAAAATAAAATTCTACAATATTTGATTTTGAGAAAAAATATTTCCTATGGGCTCAGCCCCTATAGCCCTAGTCTGTCTACGACTCTGATGAAACTTATTTTTTAAAGTATTATTGTACGGTGAACTAATCATGCGTTTGAAAGAAACACAATTACTACAGAAGGAAACAATTTATTTCAAAAGAACAGACTTCGGAAGTTTTATCATACGTTATTGGTTATTTATATGCTTTATTTCGGAGTAGCTTGGTTGCTACGTTTAACAACAAATACAAAGCAATAATTTTCTGCGGTAATCAAATCCAAAGCCCATCGTATAGAGAAATACCGGAAATCTCTAAAAAAAAAAGGCAAACGCATCTTTTAACACCTCCTTCAAACTCGCAGGATCCAGATCGATTAAAAATTTTACATTCTTCCTGGCAATCAGCAAAATCGCATTCCTGAGCTTCTCCTAAAAAAATTGAATGAGATGAATTTCCAATAAAGTTGTGCATTTTTCCTGAACACACATAATAACTGAAATAATAATTTCAACACGATAGTATTATATCTCGTAACTTTCAAAGTCTTTTATAGTTCTTAAAAATCGTAGGATGCTTTTCAAAATAAATATCATCGAAAGCATCGCATTCCTGGAAATTGATCTGCAAGATATTTTTTTCGTTTTTAGTTCCTCCAGGATGTAGAAAGCTTTCCTCGTAATCAACTGGTTTAAAACAAAACACTTTTCCAGATATCAATCAGTAAGCAACAACACAACCAGACTCAAAAACATTTCACCACATTAAGTCGGTTGTTTTAAAAAGAATGGTATACATGCGAACAATTATTAATTAATATTAAAACGAATGAAGAGACTTTAAGGGAATTTGGATTCACCAATTTTTATTCAATATTTTTTGTTATAAGCAGGTTGAAAATTCTAATTGTTTTAACTCATAGCATATGGAAGCAACACCCAATTAATTTTTCATCCAAAACCGGAAATCAAAAAATTAATTGTCGTATTTTAAATTCAATTCCTAGTGAAGTCAAAAAAAATATTTTTTTCAGCGACTTTTGCGACGGTTATAGTTAATGTTATTTTGTAACGTTAACCGTTACCCATAACAACAATATGCGTAGTGCTGCGTGGAATTATCAAGCAACAACTGAAACGTTGTCGTTCAAGACTGCTACGCATACTGAAATGAAATCCATCAACTGATTTTCACGAAACGCAAGTAAAGTCTGCTCTGCTGGACGATAACCCTATTCTTCGAATTAAAGTTCTGAAGCTATTAAGCACTTGCTACATTTCGACCACTTTCTCTTTCTAAATATCGTTATGAAAAACATCACTGCATTTCTAGAGGTATTAAACTTTATACTAACGAAATTATTTCTTTATGATGATGAAGTAATTATATACAATACAACCTCCATGAGACGCCTCTATTTAGCGGACACTTTTCCAATTGCCAGCCCGAATTCTTGTTATTATAGAGTAGGAATAGAGAGCGGCTTCAAATGGTAGACAATTTCTCAAGTTCTAAGGTGTCGGCAGAATAGAGCTATTTCTGTTTTTCCACTCGTCTTATCCAAAATTTATGTAATTTATCGTTGTACAGAAGCAACGCGTATATTTTGGATTAAATCTGTAAATGTCCGAGTTTGCATTTTAAATAATTCATAATATTTGAAAAGAAAAACATATAATAGCTATATAATCAGGGCTTAATAATCCGGACGACATCGTCGACTAGATTTTTGTAGTTGGTGAGTAATTAATTTGGCTTATTATTGTATGTAAATTTCCTCAGCTACACTGCAAAAACCAAATCAGAACTCGGCAACTCTCCTCTTGAAATCTAAGAAAGTGATTTCTCTTCAAAGCTGCAGTTTAGACAGTTTGTTAACAGTATTTATTAATAGACGGTCAATTGATTCGTTGGAACCAGAAAATGCAATCGATAAGTGATATATTAGCATAGTGGAGGAATTAGCCATCATTTCACCACGCTGGTTAGACGGGTTGGTGAATTAGCCCTCCCCTTCCGCCTTTCTATCCGTGCAGCAAATATTAATTTGCCTCTTGGATAGAAAGTAATAATATCTTATAAATAACTGGTATGTTTATTGGATATTATTACCCTTCGCAGGGATAACAAAATTTCAAAATACTGGCGACATATGAAGACATCAGGACAAGTTTTTTTAATGATTTTTCGCATGGGAATTTCCAATGAATAATGTTTGCCATTTGCAAAACACAAACTGGAGGTTTATTGTGAAGAAGAAATTGGGATACCATCCGAGGCCCGAGTCTAAACGTCGACTCTTCCCGCAGTTAGAACCGGAGCTTCTTACCAACTATACTACCAGGACACGGGAACGATACTCCCTTTTTTTGTATTTAAAGTTTGTGGGGTATTTTTACCCTTTAACTTAAGGGTAATAAATAAGGGACGTTTTCCCTCCCTTTGTTTTTTTGCAAAACTATTCTAATTTAAGCTTTTTAAAC
The DNA here is from genome assembly GCA_006491805.2 of Dysdera silvatica. Lineage (NCBI taxonomy): Eukaryota > Metazoa > Arthropoda > Arachnida > Araneae > Dysderidae > Dysdera > Dysdera silvatica. The sequence goes on along the minus strand of QLNU02003225.1, from coordinate 12,582,702 downwards.
ATAGGTGTCAAATATTAATCCAGGCATGTGGCCAGGAAGAAGGGGTAACTGGGGAAAGGTAAAGGTTACGTGGAGAACAGAGCACTCGGGAATTGTTTTATGCATATAAATATCTCCATGGGGCTACTGAAGTCGCGCCCCTGCTGGGCCCAGCTTGGCTATAATCCTGCATTAATCATTGATAATTCATATACTTCAAATTATGAGCCCACTTTTAAAAGACAGAGGCAATAAAGTGTATAGAGACGAAATGGAAATATATTTTGCCTCCATTATGTCGTGGATTTAGCCCTTTTCCGATTGAGAAATTAAAGCTGATTTATTTAACTCTTTAAGGTTTATATTATCGTATTGGAATGTTTGAGAAAATCTATTGAGAAGTTAAAGCCGGGTGTTCGGGGATTACTCCTCTTATTGGGGTGGTAATTTGGGGCCTTTTCACTTCAAAAAAGTGGCGTCCTTACAATCCTCTTCAGGAGATCTACGGATCATGGACCTCCACTCGTTGCTCGCAAATGAGCATCTTTTTCTCTGAATGACAGCGTCGTACATTTACTGGCTCTCTCTCTCTATTTTATCCTTTTCTTTCCTGTCAAATAAGCTATGAGACATTTTTCTTCTAGTTTCTTACGATTCTTGAAATATCCTGTATCGTTTATTAACTCCGAAAGATCTTTTTTTCCGTGTGTCCCTGAATTCTCAGGTAGCATTTCTAGCTGATCAAAATTCGTCTTCAACAGTGTGTAGTGGGTCATATAACCACAAATGTTAAAGAAAGGCTTATAGGATTTGGACGTTTTTATGGGACTCTGACATTTTTGTAGGACATACGTTTTTATAATACATTTTTGTAGGAGTTATACGTTTTTGTAACACACTTTTGTAGGATTTACACTTTTGATTTTTATAGTACGTTTTGACTTGTACGTTTTTATAGTGTATATGTGTGCGTGTGTCTTTAATAAACTTTCTTATGAAACGTGCCTGTAAATAGTTGTATCGTTTTTCCATTTATTCAGTTATTTTCAGACCCGAAGCCGGTCGCTTGTTACAGGTGGGCTTGTTACAGGGGCTCTGAAAGTTAAAGGGGGAGCTCAGTAAGCTACAGAGAGGCCTTAAAATCCGCAAATGTTTAGATGTTTAGTTATTTGTATATTAATTATTAATAAATATAAAAATAGACTAATATATTTAAAGTTTTATTTGTTTAATTTGTGAACGCAAATTTTGCATTAAAATCTCATAAAATTTAGGATACCGCTCTGTAATTTTCCCTGTCCCTATTATAAAGTATAGGAAGATTCAAACCTCTGTAAAAATATGCACAAGATCTAGTGTAGACAGCTATTTTGAAAACATTTTTAACGTCAAAGAACAATTTCTATTATTATATAAAATTTCGTACAAAACAAAAAATTTAGAATAAAATTCTACAATATTTGATTTTGAGAAAAAATATTTCCTATGGGCTCAGCCCCTATAGCCCTAGTCTGTCTACGACTCTGATGAAACTTATTTTTTAAAGTATTATTGTACGGTGAACTAATCATGCGTTTGAAAGAAACACAATTACTACAGAAGGAAACAATTTATTTCAAAAGAACAGACTTCGGAAGTTTTATCATACGTTATTGGTTATTTATATGCTTTATTTCGGAGTAGCTTGGTTGCTACGTTTAACAACAAATACAAAGCAATAATTTTCTGCGGTAATCAAATCCAAAGCCCATCGTATAGAGAAATACCGGAAATCTCTAAAAAAAAAAGGCAAACGCATCTTTTAACACCTCCTTCAAACTCGCAGGATCCAGATCGATTAAAAATTTTACATTCTTCCTGGCAATCAGCAAAATCGCATTCCTGAGCTTCTCCTAAAAAAATTGAATGAGATGAATTTCCAATAAAGTTGTGCATTTTTCCTGAACACACATAATAACTGAAATAATAATTTCAACACGATAGTATTATATCTCGTAACTTTCAAAGTCTTTTATAGTTCTTAAAAATCGTAGGATGCTTTTCAAAATAAATATCATCGAAAGCATCGCATTCCTGGAAATTGATCTGCAAGATATTTTTTTCGTTTTTAGTTCCTCCAGGATGTAGAAAGCTTTCCTCGTAATCAACTGGTTTAAAACAAAACACTTTTCCAGATATCAATCAGTAAGCAACAACACAACCAGACTCAAAAACATTTCACCACATTAAGTCGGTTGTTTTAAAAAGAATGGTATACATGCGAACAATTATTAATTAATATTAAAACGATCGCATCGGTCGTGAATCGGCTCCAGCTCCACCAATGCGGAGCTGGCCGACATGCATTTCATGTATGGGGCTGCACAAGGAAATGGATTAGCTGCTCAAAGGATGTACAGGGAGCGATTCCCGGATAGGAATCAGCCGGATCGTCGAACATTCGAGCGTCTGCATCGGGAGTTACGCATGAGTGGATCATTTTATGCTTCCAGGCGTGGAACTGGCTTTGGAAGATATCGCAGAACTCCTGCAGTGGAAGAAAGAATACTGAACACAGTAGAGGATAATCCTTCGACAAGCTCGAGAGCTGTAGGACGTGCGTTGGGTGTGAGCCATCAAGGTGTTTTGAGGACGTTGCATGAAGACGGAATGCATCCGTATCATTTACTGATGAGGCTACCTTTACGCGGTCGGGTATGTTTAACATCCATAATTCTCACTTGTGGGCCCATTGTAACCCACATGACACAATAGCACACGCCTACCAAGAAAGGTTTTCCATTAATGTTTGAGCAGGCATTGTGCACAATAACTTAGTAGGACCGTACATTCTACCTAGTCGTTTAACTGGCCACACATACAACATCTTCATACAGGAGTTCTTACCTGAATTTCTGGTCGATGTTCCTCCAGCTGTTCGCAGACGAATGTGGTTCCAGCACGATGGAGCCCCAGCTCACTTCAGTCGAAACGTCAGGAATCACCTGGACGCTGTCTACGGCCAGCATTTTATAGGACGGGGCGGTCCAGGTCCCTGGCCACCGCGTCCTCCTGATTTAACCTGCTTGGATTTTTTGTTTTGGGGTCATATTAAAAGCCTGGTGTACGAGAGTCCCGTCACTTCTGAAGAAGATCTTGTTGCCCGCTTGTCTGTTGCTGCTGGACATGTGATCGACATGCCTGACGTCTTTTCTAATGTACGCCGATCCATGCGCCGTCGCTGTGAATCTTGTATCGCTGTTGGTGGCCGCTCTTTCGAGCACCTCTTGTAAACTATTAATAAATTTTTGTTTTCTTTTGTCTTTACTTGTCTTTTCAGTTTCCTGTGATTCATACTGCTTTACAAGCTAGCGCTTTAATGTGTCATTACCGCACACACATTCCTATACGAAATCTGCTTATTTAGGTCCCCTCTACCTGCCTTTACATTTTTGACATATAGTTTAGGACCACCCTGTA
>QLNU02003225.1:12510757-12573726 GCA_006491805.2 Dysdera silvatica | reverse complement strand
AATCTACAATGACAACTACATATCTACAATGATTCGTTAACAATAATCAACGCGTTTCTGGCCTCGTCTTTTTCATCAATAATTTTCTAGACACCATAGTGAACGATCATAGATCCACACCCTCCTTCAGCTGCTCCTGGAAAAACCTTCTCAAATCCACCTCACAAACTGCTTCTACTTCTCCGGCGCCTCCCGCTTTATCATAAACTTTTTTCTTGTGGTTTTCTAACGTTTTCTCACCGTTTCAGATCCTTGGAAAGTTTGGCCGTATGTCGACCAACACCGTATTCCATAAATGATCAATTTTTACAAAAAAAAAAGCATCGCAATGGCAACTCTGCACCTATGTGAATGGAAACATCACGCTGATTGTTGACATTTTAGTTTCCTGTATTCCTGAAGAAGTGCGACTAATTTGTTCACACGAAACGCGTTGATTTTTCTTAATAAATCATTGTAGATATGGTTTTAATGTTGTTTTAAATATTTTAGTATGTTTTTATTTGTTTTTTTGTTTATTTATTTATTTTGTTTGTTTGTTTGTTTGTTTGAGTTTTACGGCCCAAGGACAGCAAGTGCCATGATGGGGCCAGGACCTACAGTTTTTCCGATGAAACCGAACCTACTTTAAGTTCAAGGGAACCAAACCTAGAACTACGGTGAGTAGTTAGCGTTCTTTTTGCGCAGTTGAAAGTCGACCCAGGTATAACCGCACCATAGACGAACACGTTATAACTGTACGACCGCAGAGCCAAGTGCTGTGTTTTGAGGAGGTCATTTTAAACTTTCTGTCCCATGTTATAAGGTCCAGAAATACAGTAAAACTTCCCTTAACAACCACCTCCCTTAACAACCACTTTTTCTAGAAGCGGATTTGCTTCCTTCCCCATAAACATAATGCTAAATTTACCTCCATTCAGTGACCACCTCTATGAACCACCGCTTTGTCAATTAACCGACGGTGGTCGCCTTAGGGAGGTTTTACTGTACATTTAATCGCCGAAAATGAAATTAAACCATTAAAAAAATTGTGATTACTGAAAAAATGATGGAATCCGCGAATTAAAAAATTGCATACAATTAACGATACTTTGTAATGCTTTGATATTCTGATATTTTGAATCACATGTTTAAAAAACGTTGAAATATCCACTTTCTTGCGCTGTGCCTCGTTTTTCTGTTTCTGCTATTTCTGTCCTATTGCAAGTAAGCGATATTTCCTCGAAAAACCTAAAAACCCTCTTTCTGCGGACTTTCTATTTTGCTCTCAATTTCTTCCTTTTTCTTGCGATATCATTTCTTGCAAAGAAATGATTGGCTATTGTCCATTGTACAAGTTGGATAGCAGGTACCTGTCTTGTGATACACGCTACAAAGAAATTGTCCCGTATTGTGGCTTCACGAATTTTCAGGGAATTGTGGAAAATCTTCCTTAATAGTCAATTTTAATTTCGCAGAATTTTTGTCAATGAAAATAACAGTCTTGTAGATTTTACGGTATCAGTTGCAAATGTTAACTTTGTAGATTTTATAACAGTTGCAAATCCTAACCTTGTAGGTTTCATGATATCAGTTGCAAGTGACAGTCGTATATATTTTTCATGGTATCAGCTGCAAATGATATTCTTGTAAATTCCATGATATCAGTTGCAAATGATAGTCTTGTAAATTTCATATTATCAATTGCAAATGCTAACTTTGTAGATTTCATATCAGTTGCAAATGCTAACTTTGTAGATTTCATGATATCAATTGCAAGTGACAGTCTTGTACATTTTCATTATATCAGCGGCAAATGATATTCTTATGGAATTCGTGATATCAGTTGCAAATCCGAACTTTGTAGATTTCATGACATTAGTTGCAAATGATGATATTCTTGTAGATTTCATGATATCCATTGCAAGTGACAGTCTTGTATATTTTCGTAATATCAGCTGCAAATGATATTCTTGTAGATTTCATGATATCAGTTGCAAATGTTATTCTTGTAGATTTCATGATATCCATTGCAAGTGACAGTCTTTTATATTTTCATGATATCAGCTGCAAATGATATTCTTGTATATTTTCATGATATCAGCTGCAAATGATATTCTTGTATATTTTCATGATATCAGCTGCAAATGATAGTCTTGTAGAATTTTCGTAGTGTCAGTTGCAAATGATAGTCCTGTATATATATTTTTTTTTTTTTCACGATATCATTTGCTTAGGAGCACTGATGTAACTAGGGTATAGAAAAAAAATTATACTGCTTCCCCCAACCCCTCCTAGAAAAAGGAAAATTTCAAGTTAATCCTGTATTTAGCATTTGGTTGCGGGCTACTTACTGCTCCCAACTCCCAGAAATCAAAGGCAATTACAGAAATACTTAGAATGATACAGATTTTTCCTGACAAATTGAAATCTAAAAAAGGTTATATGAGTTGCGCCTCATACAAGAAATATTTAAGTACAAGGGCACTATAATTGGCGCTGCGCCCATGGGTCAGTGCCTGGGCGCAAGGATATTTTTACCGCCAAGTATCCGGCCTGTGAGGTAAAATATATCATTCAAATTTCGTAAGAAAAACGATCGGGAAAGTATATATAACTGCGTTCTAGAAATTGAGGCAATTTACACCTCCTGTCACGGACGCCACGAGGAGCGTGCAAGGGGGTGCAAGCATTTGCACCCCCTTGGCGGAAGGACTCTTGGGTGGAAGGACTAAATCCATAAGAAACTATAGTCCAACAACATTATTCAATTGGCATTTTTCCTAGATTCACCCCCTTTCATATATATAATTCTAGGGGCGCCTATGCCTTCTGTGAAGATCAGTCTTTTTAGAATTTACTCCTGGGCTTTTAGCTTTAAAAATCCCCCGTAAAAATAAAAAGGAAACAGAAAATGAAATATGCAAACGCCTTTTTTAAATTTTACAAATAAGAAGGGTGAATTGATTTGTATATTACATAGCTTCGATGCAATGAAGTTCAAATGTAATAATATACATCATTACATTGCTTTAATTACACCTTGTAATTAAGAAAAAATATATATTTTTCCTTTTCATACATTAAAATGCTAATCCGAAATAAATTTTAATGAAAAATAATTCTTTAAAATTCACAATATTTTAAAAGTAGAATTTCATTCATTGATTCACTCATCTATTAAACAAATTTAAGAGTGTTAAATATAGTAAATCGGTATATGTTGATAAGATATTTAGAAGGGATAGAGGGACTTGTACATAAGAAACTTTCAAAGCCAAAAATAATTGTGACTCGAGAGCTAAATGCGCTTAGGGTATCGCATCGCCAAATGATACGTGAGTATCATTTGGCGAAAAAAATCTCATTATCAGCCAAACAATTTCAAATGGCGCCAATGGCCTTGCCATCTTAAAGGGTTTGGCTGACTTCCGTAGTCCTGGAATTTGGCTTTCGATCCACATGGAGGAAAAGAAAGTGAAAAAGTCGTTTAAAAAAATTTCCTAATAATTTAATTAAATATCAAAATGAGCAAACATGAATTTGATATAAATGAGCAAACATGAATTTGATATAACTTGACAGGTGTTTATTTTTTATTGATTTATAATGCTCCTTCGGTGCTTACTTATTTTTCATAAAAATTTATCTATAAACGAAACATCTCAATTTTTCCCCTTTTCTCCTTCAAATTCCCTTTAGCCATTGAAAAAAATATTTATAAAATTGTCTCTAGAAAATTAATTTTACAATTTTATGAGCATTTAGGCTAAATTTCTGCAGATTTTATGGAAAACCTGGAGAAACTGTTATGATTAAAACTTATATAATAATTATAATTTTTAAAAATAAATCTGTTTTAGGGGCAAAAGTCCATAACCTAAGAAACGATAATTAAAGCTACGCAAGATTATGCACCCAAGTCAGGGCCGGATTTTCGCATTTATCGTGGTTCCTAACCTTTTTTCAAGCCGTAACCCTTTTTTACAGTATCCAAATTATCCGCGACCCACTTTTACAGTAACCAAAAGATCTGATAGACCCCCTCTATCCGCCGCCGCTCATTTGCATAATAAAAGCATTTTTAAGAGAGTAAAGGAAACACATTAAATATAAAATTATATTATATTAATTATATATATTATATTAATTATATATATTATAGATATAATGTTAACAACCATTAGTGATATATTGCAATGTGTGTAGCCATTTTGACATATAAAGGGTTGGAAACATTTGGTATGAAATTCCTTATAAAAATAATTCCAACTAAAAATAGTTGAAACGATTTCCCAGGTTGGGAACCACTGGCATTAAAAAAAGAAAAAATCTACGGCCCGGAGTTTTTAAAACCCAGCACAATCAAGACGTGCTACTTCAAAATCGTTGCCAATTGGACCTTATCACTAGGGGAGTAATTTTATCACGGTGCGAATTTTAGAGTTGTTTTTTTGTATATGCATTGCACATAAATATGTTAACTGTACTGTCTTTATTTTCGAAGCTTAGCATTTAAATTTCAGAACGGATTTAGCGAACATTTTCGTCAGGCCCAAGATCCGCGTTATATACGGGTCCTCTTGTAATTACACAGTCTTAATTTATGCTATAAGGGGCCCAGAAAAAATTATTTCGAACCCCATGAAGCCTTAATTCGACCCTGGGAGCTTATGTCTTTAATTCGTAAGCCCAGGTCACTATGATCCTGATACTAGTTAACTTAAATCAGTGGTTCCCAACCTTTTTCAAGCCGCGACCCACTTTTATAGTAGCCAAGTAATCCGCGACCCCTTTTATAGTAACCAAAAGATCTGCGACCCCCCGTCCCACCCCCTCGCGTCGCCGCCGCCACATTTACATAAGAAAAGCATATATATAACAATGTGAAGGAAAGCACATGAAACATAAAATTATATTATTTATGTATATTATGTAATAGATTAATAATATAGAATAATATTATAGTAGAATATTGCAATATGTATAGTCATGTTGAAATATAAAAGCGTTGGAAACATTTGGTATGAAATTCCTTATAAAAATAATGGGGGGTCATGACCCCCAGGTTGGGAACCAATAACTTAAATCATAGCGCGTAAGTATATAAGCTCCTGATTAAACATTCTATTAGCGTTAATGAACTGAATTTCAATTAAAAATAAAAATATTCAGCTTTGCGGAAGGTATTGTCGGCCGCTGTGGAGAAGATCCCCAGAAATCGTCAGACCAGTTCAACCTGGAATAGTTGACTAACCAAAATAGGGCAAGGGTAGCGATTAGGGTATCTTTGTACAGTATACTAACCGTGTTTCGTTTTCGTGTTACCCATCGCAGGGCCTTTCCAACTCCCCCGTAAAGTAATCGATCTGCTTCGATTGACATTTTCGCTAGGGATCTTCTCCTCAGCGGTCAACAGTGCGTAAAATCTGTGGATGGTTAGGCTACTCCAGAGGTTTGTGACGGATTCCATGGCTTAACAACGTGAGAGCTCAGCACGCCTTTTAACTGTTACGTTTACAAATATCCAAACTTACTGCGACTTGCACACCAACCGGTTGAACTCAAAGTCGACAAATTTACTAAAATACATGGTTGCGAAAAGATTCGTATAGTTACGATAATAATAATAATAATAATAATAATAATAAAAGCTTACGTTTTTAAATAAACTTGTTCAATTCATCTCTTTTTACTGATCATTTACTCAACATCGTCATTCGCAAACAATTTCGGTTGAAATTAATACAGCTCTATAGAGCTCATCATCAACACACGCAGAAAGTTCACATATGGCGGTGGGGAGGAGCAAATCTATATATATGTGTGTGTGTGTGTATGGGATGGCGTTTTCAAAGGTTGCAAAAAGCAGAATGATCAGTACTTGCACAAGGACTGTAACATATTTATTAATAAAACACTCTTTTTACACCAACTAACATACTACAAACTTCCGACTCATCTTGATCTGCATTACATTCTGATTCTCTCAATGCAACATTTCCCTCTTATTTTTCGACTCGAGGTCGCGATATTAGCCTATCTTAATCTTATATATTGATGTCATCCAAGCAAGCAAAACAACTAAAGGAATCCAATTCCTATATATATGTGTGTGTGTGTGTGTGTGTGTGTGTGTGTGTTTAGCAACTCCGGATAATAACCACAACCACACATCGGTATTCCGGACAATTTTGAGATATAAATAAAAGTTGTCTTCGTTTTGGTGAAAGGACTATTTTTTTGTGATAGTCGCCAACAACACCAACCAATGAGGAAGCTGTCTGCATCTGTTGACACCTTCACAGGTTAGTTTAAGACGAACTGCATAAAAAAATTTTCTGCATGGATGTGGTGTAAAGTACCATGCGCTTTAATTGGTAATTTAATTTTAAAAGCGAAAAGCATGAGCTGGTATTTTTTTTTTTTTTCCAGCCAATTAGATTTCACATTAGGACAAGTGATTTTAGTATTGCAACCGTCCAACAAAGCCATCGCCTACTTTAATTTTTCAACGTTTTTCAACAATTTTTCTGACATTCGTCTTAAACTAACCAGCGAAGGTGTTAACAGATGCAGACAGCTGGCTCATTGGTCGGACGTTTTTTGGCGATTATCACAAAAAGTCTTGACCTGTCACCAAAATGAAGGCCACTTTTATATCTCAAAATTGTCGCTGTGCGGATATCATTCGAGGATTGCTGAACACCCTGTATGTGTGTATACATGCATATATAAGATACATGTACATATATATATTAACATCCATAAAAAACCAGTTTAGGGAAGAATAAAAAAGGAATTGGGAAAAATAGCAAAATAGGTAGCGAAGTAAAAAATTATTACAAATAACAGACATAGTAATAGGCGGTATAAACAAACCCATTAAACAAAATAAAAAGAATGGAGATTCTACTATATATATTAACATTATTTCTACCACGATTTTGTGTATACCTATTTCGACCAAAATGTGTCTTTTGACACCTTTGCGTTTGAGTACAAATAATTGCCAAAACTGTCGGGATTTCAAGTTATCAGTTAAATATATATAGTTTTAAATTCAGATTTCTACTTTGAATTTCTAATTCAGATTTCTACTTTGAATTTCTAATTCAGATTTCTGCTTTGAATTTCTAATTCAGATTTCTGCTTTGAATTTCTAATTCAGATTTCTGCTTTGAATTTCTAATTCAGATTTCTGCTTTGAATTTCTAATTCAGATTTCTGCTTTGAATTTCTAATTCAGATTTCTACTTTGAATTTCTAATTCAGATTTCTGCTTTGAATTTCTAATTCAGATTTCTGCTTTGAATTTCTAATTCAGATTTCTACTTTGAATTTCTAATTCAGATTTCTGCTTTGAATTTCTAATTCAGATTTCTGCTTTGAATTTCTAATTCAGATTTCTGCTTTGAATTTCTAATTCAGATTTCTGCTTTGAATTTCTAATTCAGATTTTTGCTTTGAATTTCTAATTCAGATTTCTACTTTGAATTTCTAATTCAGATTTCTGTTTTGAATTTCTAATTCAGATTTCTGCTTTGAATTTCTAATTCAGATTTCTACTTTGAATTTCTAATTCAGCTTTCTACTTTGAATTTCTAATTCAGATTTCTACTTTGAATTTCTAATTCAGATTTCTACTTTTGAATGTAGCTTCTTCTGATCGATGTAATACAATAGCTTTTGTACTCGCTCAGTGAGCTGCGCAGAGCAATGTGCTAATCAGACAAGATGTGTATTGAGTTATTCGTTCGTGCGGTATGGTGTGGAGAGCGAATGATTATCTATCAACTGAGCACTGAGAAGTGTGTGAATTGATATGGTGCTGTAAAATGGTGGTGATATTTATATGTAAAATGGTTTAAAATTAGACACTGTTATGAGATCCTTAAGGTGTCAAAAGACACTTCATGGTAGAAATAGGTATACCATATGCACATTTTTAGATCCAGGATGAACTGGAGGTAAATAATATCGCTGAATTAATTTAACAACTATTGTACGAAAAGTCAAAAACCCAGTTATGAAGAAATGATTAAACTAAGAGGATAATTTTAAGTTAAAATTTGAAATGTGTCTTTTGACACCTCTTGGTAGAAATACTGTTAATATATATATATATAAACACACAATGGAACCTCCATATAACGAAATGGACGGTTCCATGAAAAACATTCGTTACATTGATAATACGCTAGGTGGAAACGATGTATTCATGAACCAGGGCAGTGCAATATGATACCACAATTAAAATCCCGTTTTTCAGTAAATGACTATTATATTATTATATATTATATATATATTATAATAGGCTCCGATTTGAAAAATTATTGTGAGTTCCAAAAATTTTAAATCGAATAACCGGCACACATTTCAAAGGATTCAAGTATAATTTAAATTTCATTATCAGATTATCTGATATATACAATAAGACACCTGAAATGTTAAAATGAAGCAAATTATAGTTAATTATAGAAAAATATTTTTTCTCTAGATAATTATTTAATGCCCCCTAAATGTATACACCATTTATAGTTTTACGATTGCTGCCAAAATACTCAGATGTGTGCAGCCTTCACTTCAAATCTTAAAAAAAAAGAAGACTGAGATAAAGGCTACTTTCCCCAGGGGTACTTGAGCGGCAAACAAAGTAAACAGTAAAGAAAAGTGTGGATCCCCCAGCTGTTGAAAGATAGGATGGGTCAACTTATTCGGCAACGTATTTCCACCTTTATCACTATGGCCGCTAAAGATTCTCGTCTCTGTGTGTAGAGCTACAGACTAAACTTTTGTATTTTCTATGAACCCAGACAAAATGAAGAATTTTCTTTAATGAAAGGTTCAGGGAACAGGATATAAATAATGAAAATCTTAAAGAATCGATGACGAAAAACTTTGTGCTTCTATTTCTGTATGCGTATTTTCCCCACGAGCAAAAATATTATGGGTTCGAGGAACCCACAACAAAATTATTGAGGGTTCAAAAAGTGTCTCGAACCCATGAAGTCGGCGCCACTGTATATTATCATATTGAAAATCAGAGGTAAGTTAAACAGACAGTTTGTGAATTGGTGTCTCTCGAATCAAAAGGTAAAATAATGAATTTTTTCAATTCTGCGCAATCCTGGTTTGGCGCCCATATTAGAACCGTGATTTCGACTGTAATGCGTTGCGCAGAGCTTCATAAATAGGAGGTTAAACTGGCTGGTAAAGAGCTGCGAAGAAAAGCGCTGCAAATCAAGTACGGTGCTGCCTTTTTGAGAAACCATCTACACAGACGATTCAATTATCTCGAATGACGCGATTGTTTCCGATTTTAGTCAAATGGACGCTCGGCATCCTCCTATCAGAATTCTGGTTATGTTTTTACAATTTGGAATAAATTTACATGGAGTGGATGGATTGCCTTGCTGTCCCTATTTCTGAGCACAATAAATAGCGTTCTACTTATCTTCCTAAAACGCTTCGAGTTCCGTTTGATTTCCCTCTAGGGGCAGTTCCCAGCCCACTTCTTTTGCTTGTCTTTACTAGTGACATCTTGGATTACGCAAATGTGCATCATCAGCTGTGTTCCACAAGCATCACTGTGCTTCTTAGCTTAACAAATGGCTATATTGCCTCGTCGCATAGTATTGTAGCCATATTACCTACCATTTACGGTAGTATGCAATATTCGTTCGTAACACCTGTTAAATCATTTTGTGATTGTGCCAAGGCTTACTGTTTCATTAAAAAATGATTTTTTTACCAAGGACAGCGATTATCATGTTGTTCCAAATGATTTTTTTTTTTTTAAATAGGGCTTTTTAAATAGTGCACTGGTAATCAGGTCTGCCTTAATATCTTCCGGAGCTGCTAGGCTCATTTTTCTTTTGTAACCCTTTTTACATTAATTTTTAAATATCATATTTTATGCATGATAAGAAAAATATAATATATAATAAATAATCTTTGCTGATTTGTTATATCCTGCTTGAATCGGAGCTTTGATCCCGTGCTTAGTTGTCCCACCCTTTAAGATGACACCAGTGGTGTTATCGTAATTTTAAACAGTAGAACAAAAGGTAGACGATATTCGAGTGGTTTTAAATATAGAGTGGTTATAGTGAAAACTAATAAGCTTTCTGGCTAATAAGCGGAATGACAACAAAATTTGCAAATATAATATTCAAAAAATTGGAGAAGAGAGATTCTTCTCAAAGAAATGAACGTGGGAATCTTCCGAAAGAGGAAAACATGGCTTTGTACAATAAAAAATACATAAAAAAAGCCCCAAAAAATAATAACCAACTAAAGAATGTGCGACAAACCACAAAGCAAAATATTCCAAAACAGAAAACTGAATAGGCCTCAAAATCAATTAAAATCAAAAATAAATAAAATACCCAAAACGTTGAACTGTAAAAATCAAATTACTTTTAAAAACTTACTCATCTAAAATTACACTCTGATTATATTTTTTGCACAGTTTGCACTCGAAGATCTTTTTACAATTTAAAATTCGATGTGAAAGTCTTCGCGAAACCAAAAAAAAGTGATGTTTTATCTAGCATTTTTAGCCGGTACTGAAGTATAAAACTTTCCGATGTTCATTCTTTATGGAGATGAAGCCAAATTTAAACTCAATAGTCAATACTCAAAATGATGAATATGATATACTACAGAAGTCCAACACGTTATATAGCAAATATCCAGTCGTCGGAAATGAACGTCTAATGTGATTTTGCATCCAATTTTATCCTTGTGATATACTTTTTAGAAGAATCACGCTCAGTAACTGACGTCACCTGTTCTATTACAGCAACAAAGATATCCTGATATTGACCAGAGGGAGAAGGCTTGTAATAATCATTCAAATACAATCGAGATTGTGATACTCAGCTTTTATGCAATCTATACTAGAACTGAGGTGTAATCAGCTTGTGGCTAGAGGGGCTGAGCCCCCTGGAAACATGCTCAGCCCTCCCACTTGGAAAATAATTCTTCAAAATAAATTATCTTACAGTTTTATTTTAAATTTTTTATTTTGTATAAAATTGTTCATAACAATGGAAATTGCTCTTAGATGTTGAAAATATATTCAAAATAGATTTCTACGTTAGATCGTGTGTGAATCTTGTATTTTATAGAGGTTTGAGTCTTCATGTACTTTATAATATAAAGACACTGAAATTACAAATTTTAGTTTACCTCTATAAGTTTTCAATGCAAAATTTAAGTTAAGAAATTTATTCATTGATGTTAAATATAATAGCCTACTTAGATATTTATGTTATTAAATATATTAATAAAATACATTAAAATATTAAATAATTTTAAACACCCTGTAGCATTCTGAGCCCCTGTAATAAGCGTCTAGCTAAGGGCCTTTATATTTTAGACTCTATATTTTAGGACTCTATATTTTTAGACTCTATATTTTAGGTAAAGAAAACCTTAATTGCATTTGAATTAACCCTCCACACCCTATTCATTTTTTGAGCAGATCGCTCTTTAGTTAGCATACATATATTAGAAAAAGGAGCCATGCAGGGCTGTACCCAGTGGCTCAGCGGTCAAGGCACTGGCGTACGCAGGTGGTGTTGATGGGGTTGTAACCCCCTATTGAAATGAAATTTTGTATATCTAACATAGGAATATGTGAGTTGTAGCTCTGTAACCCCTCCCTTCTAAAATTTCTGCGTACACCTAAGGGTCAAAGCACTGAAATGGTAACCTAAAAATCGCTGGTTTAGCTTCAGATTAATTAGGTGGCATGTTTTATTTGCTACATAAAAAGCAGATTTTGATATAAGTAAAACAAGGGTCAAGTGTGTGACAGTGGCGTAGGCAGAAAGTTCATAAGGGAGAGGGGTTATAGGCTTAATGGGAGGGGTTACAGAGCTACAACTCATATATTCCTATGTTAAATATACAAAATTTCATTGCAATGGGGGGTTACAACCCCCAAAACCACCCATGGCTACACCTATGGAGTGTGAAATCTCAGTCGTATTTTAATAACCCCTTCATGCCCTTTTTTATTTCTTAAGGAATTCTCGTCAGACTTGATTTTCTGCGCATAAAACTTTTCCGTCCCATTAAATGTTGTCTTAGCTTGGATAGTTCGGCATAGTCTTTTGTCTTTTGATTATTGCATCAAAAATGTTTTTCTAAATAGCGGAATAGGTTTAGTTGTTTTATAAACTTGTTTTAGACACACAGAAATCAACAATATTGATAGTTAAGATATGGACATCGGTAAATTTTGATGTTTATGTCTTTCTGTTAATACCTACGTTTCGAGTTTTCTTCGAATGTTGCTTATGGTTTAAGGTTTATGTTTATGGTTAGACCCTTCTCGTCAATGTTTGAATCAATTTCTCAGATCAATGATCAATTTCAATCAAGAATCAATTTCTCAGAAGAAAATTCTTGTAGAATTTGTTATCAAAGGTTGCTATTATGACATTGTCAGCATTCCTCAAACTATATAACTGTTCCATTTATCCTTAGATTATCTTTCATTTCTCCCATGGATTCTTTTATTGCTGCCTTCTTCTCTCTCTCTCTCTCTCACACACACACACACACACACACACGCGCGCGCGCGCACGCACGCACACACACGCACGCATACATACACGATTTGGGAACAAGTTTTATGAGCTTTGGGAAAATACGCATCACTTTTTTACTCTTCTTTTTATTTTAATCTAATTCATTTCCTCTTTCTCTGTTTTGATTACTATTTTGTTTTGTTTTTTAATTCAATATACATGTTTAGTGCGAGTACAATTTTAAAATATACTGTTAAAACAGTCCAATTTTATGTGTACACACAATTATTTATTTATTTAAACATACTCGTTTTTAATTACAAACTCCACTAAATTCTGCTTGTTTACTTGTTTGCTTATTTGCTTGCTTGCTTGTTTGCTTGTTCGTTTGATTTATGGCGCAAACAGATTTCGCTATGTTTTAAGCATTCTTTGGTTATAAATTTTACCATAGAACGTTTCTCAATGTTTGACAAGCCTCACACAGTCGTCGCCATGTGTTTTTATTTATTGCGCATGCGCCGTAAGTGCTAGGAAGGCGCCAATTTGCCAGGGTGTTGCCAAATGTTTATTCTGTAAGTGAAACATTGATTTAAATTTAATTTTTACGTAACTATCTTTGCAGGTTTCTTCATAGAACTTTTTGACCCACCTACGCACAATCACATGCAGGCGCCTTGGAATCCCACGGACGTTTATGGGCATAGCAATGAAACGATTTTCCACTCAATTTTTCCTTTTAAATTGCTGGCAATTTATAGCATCAGATAACTTTATTTCAAGCCTGGAACTTCACTAGAAACGTCAGAATCCTATCATTTCTAAATTTTGCTTCGGAACTCTTGGGGTTAAACGTTTCAGCTTCTTAATGGACCTAGTCTGCCCTTTCGGCCTAGGGCCCATAAAAACCTGTCTGGGATTACAGCGCCGCCTCCGGCGGCCACCCTTCCCAATCTACGCTACCCATAAAAACCTGAATCCGACAATGTGTGGTATACAAACACGTTATGACTACCCCACTGTAGATCTAACGTCTTCTGGTGTAGGAACAAACGATGAAATGAAATATCACAATATCTCGTCAATATTTTCATAAACATGACGTCAGTTTGTGTTGCTCCACATGCAGTGACTTGATTGCATGTGGAGCAACAAGTCACTGCATGTGGAGCAACGCACATGCAGTGACTTGATTGCAGCCCATGTGTTGAACGAGCGAGATACGAAAATCCCAGTCCACTATTTAACTACTCTAAACTCGCCTTGAATCTAACGCGGAGGTTTTTCCAGTCTTTTCTATACACCACAAGCTCAAGCCTCTAACCAATTTAAAATTAATTATAATTTTACATACACGAGTGTTATAATCTATAAATATATATAATATGTGCTTACCCCCACCCCCCACTATTCATTTTGGAAATTTCTAAGCCATACAGCATAATATAACCATACATATAAACCATATACATATAAACCATATACATATAAACCATACAGAATAATATAGGTGCCCATATGGGGACAGGGGGCTCGACCCCCCCCCCCCACCTAGCCATTTAAAAATTGTATTTTCCCGAATCTGCTATGCATTTACTTTCAAAAGTTTTACAGTCACATTTTAAAATAAGGTACTTTTTAGCTCATTACTAATTGTCAAGCAGTATCAATTATTTTTGTAGCATTTTAGTATCTTGTACATTCACTAAAATGTTTGACAGCTATGAGAAGGAGGTAATAATTTTTCTCAGTTCCCCATCCCTCCCGCCAGAAGTACTCATATGGGCGCTGCTGCAGCATAACGCCAGGAAATGTTTGATTAGTATTTGAACCACCTATAAAATAATATAGTAGAACCTGACTAAGGTGACCACCTTCTTGACTAGACTGCAATGGTCACCGTAGATCCCTACCTGTTCTCTTTTATAGAAAGTGTCCGCTTTATTCAGGTAATCAATTTACCAAGCTGCCCACCTTATCAAGTTCCACTTTATCAGATTTGGAAACGAAGTCTAACTCCTAAATTTTGGAACACTGAATTTTGAACCACCTGCACTAGAATGTTAATGTAAATACTGCAGGTGAACAATCTGTCGTTTATAGTGTCCACCTCTCTATGGCGACCATTGAAGCCCAGTCACAAAGGTGGTCACTTCAGGCAGGTTCTGCCCTATACATAAATGTAAGTTGAGCAATTCCATTATGATTCATTTGACTATTACTTCTCAAGTCGCATTGGCTTGTCTGAGTTATGACTCGTGAATCGCTACTCAAGGACACGCGTCAGTTTTTGGCGCACCCCTTAAAATTTCATCCCGCACCCCGGGTTGGGGACCTCTGCTCTACCAAGGTCGCATTCGTGGGATTTGACCGCATTGGATCCATAATTCAAAATAAGAGCTTTAAGGATTTATATAAGATGTTATGGAAATTGTTTGCGTCGTTTTTGATGTCGTTTTCATCATCGGTGTCTTCGGTATTACGCGACGTCAGAGATGCGAAATTGACAAGGCTATGAGCAACTGATTTATCTGTTCCCATATCAAGTTCAATGTACTTACTCTTATCAAGTGAAGTACGACTCCAAAATTAGACAACAGAACCATCTTGCACACTTCAGAAAAAGTGAAATGAAGCATCGAAAATGTTGAGATTCTTACACCCAGTGTCGTAGCAATTTAAAAATTATTGGTGGTGGGGTCAAGTAATTTTGAAGAAGATCGTGCGCTATGGCGTTGGGGAGAAAGAATGTGTCCTGATGTCCAATTGGGGGGCCCTAATCCCCTCCCCCCTGTCCGTGCTTGCGCACTGAAAATAGTGATTGGTAACTGTTAGAAGATTTAACGAAAGGAAACACTTTAAGCAAGCACAGTAGATGCTTAACTAGTGGCGTAGCTATGGAATTTGGGCCCCAATGCAATCGCTTGTAGGGGGGGGCCCACCCTATACCAGGATCCCACAATTATGCTATCTAAGGAGCCTCGACTTCCAAAGCCCCCCAAGGGGCCATAGCCCCAATGCAACTGCATTGGTTCCATTAGCATCACTACGCCACTGTGCCTAACGGCAACACCTATTGTGCGACGACACAGACAACACAAAAATTATAATTTTCAATTTTCTCGACGGTGTCTTAGTCGCAAAATACAAAATTATACAAAAAAAAATATACAAAACACAAAATGAATACACGTTTGATACCTGTGTTGATTTAATTCCTTTACAAATATTCACAGAATATAAGGCCTTAAACTCTCTTTTTTTTTTTATATGGCATATATAATGATTCTATCCGCAAATCTTAGAGGGGCGGAAGCTGAAAGTCCAAAACTTATTCAATATTATTATTTTATATAAAATCATTAGTTAAGATGTCAGTTTAAATAACTACGTGAAAGATTGCCTTGATATACAAAAGTTAAAATCACCGCATTGTCTCCCCTTCCCTATCCTCCGCAATTTTTCGTCGCATTTCAGGGGGCGGAACAACAGAATTTTATTTGTTTCTGCTAGTAAGGCGATAGCGGGGCATGGGCGTAACTAGCTTCGAAGTCCGGGGGGGGGGTAACCTTTTTCCAAGCGGCTGACCCAATTTCTAGAGGGAGCTAAACAGTATACCTCTATGTTTAGCTGAAAGTTTTTAGGGATGGTTGGACCCCTAGTTACGCCAATCGAAGGGGGCGCCAAAAATCGTTGTGCTCAGGGCGCCTCGTACCCTAAATCCGGCACTGCCGTAGGCGACATTAGACCTACGCTTTTCCAAGAAATCTGAACCTTTTAAAGCCTTCGAAAGCAACCCCTGGACCACAATGAACAGCTACTTGGTGTAAAGCTTTTATATTGCTATTTTCCATCAGTGGGGTTCAAGCCCGGATTAACTGGGCATGCTGTGTGAACGTTCTGCCCTTGCGCAGACCTCCAGTGGCTGCCACCTTTGAGCTCATTGGTTGGATTGTGTTCGACCCCACAGTAAGCTGGGCTTTGTGTGTGGAAGTGTTGAGAAGTCCCGTAAAACTATCACATCGGTGCCATTCCGAATAACCCATAGCGCCATCTGTGGACGTGAAACGTAAAAACAACTCTTTCATCGACCAGGTTTTGATCCTTTATCGGTTGATTCCTTCCGTTTAAAACACTGAAAGGCTTTTTTTTTCCGTACTTTTTCCATACTTTTTTTACGGTATTGACAAAAAATAACATCTGCCATCAATACAAACAAAAATTTACGCAATATGTTATTTGTAGCGGAACACCCCACCCCATTCAATTTTCGTCGTGGTTTTAAAACGGTGTTACGACATTTATTTATTTATTTATTTTGCATATCTTTCCTCGTTTAATTAATAAATATATCATTTCAGAAAAATTAATTTAGAATTCTTCATTATAATATTTCAGTTTTCCGCACTTTTTCTGTGAGCAGCTTAATTTTCGGATTAAACGGGCAGTATCCCGGTCCCGTGATGTCAGATTAGTAGGGAGTTTAGTGTATAAGCGTTTTGGGACCTTTTTCTGGGAGCTGACCCCCTCCCCACATGACCCCTTCCCGGATCTGCTTGTGGATGATCAAAAGGCCAAGAGCTGAGAATACCACTGTTAACATGTGAAGATTTAAATGGAAATGGGCCGAGTATACTGCAAGGACCGGTAAACGATGGATAACTGAAATTCTTAAATGATTTCCAATAAACTGCTGAAGATTGATGGAACTTCTTCAGACGAGACAGATGGGTGAGACCAGAAAACAGGTTGAAAAGCCATGAAGGCAGATAGCTCAGGGTTGACAAGCATAAGAGAAAGTTGAAGAGACCTTCATTTAGCAGTGAATACCCGGCAATTTAATCAGACATCAACATGAGAACCATAATGAGTTAACCGGACTCTTTGCTCGTTCTCTTGGCGCAGTATAGCCCAGATGCTCTTGCGCCATAAAAAAGCCAAACAATCAATCTTTACTCGTTTTACTTTGATACAATTCAGTTCCTCTGAATCCCTTGTCTTGCTCGCCTCCCGCAATAATCTCCGTGAGAGTCCTCCTATTGTATTTTACCACCAGCGATGTCTTTGAAGATGCTTTAACGTCTTACTTTACATCTTTCTAGGGTTCATTTACTTCATGGTAGCTCAAAATTTTGACAAGTTTACCACATCTACTCTGCTCTTACTTTCGCACCTGTAAACCTACCATTCTTCAAATTTCTGTGTCGTGATGACTCCGTCGTCGTGAAGAGGATGCCCTTGAACCAAAGATACTAAACTGAAATAGCTTCCATATCGTATAACAGAGGTAGGGCGTCATTTCTTGCCCGGGCGCCATTTTTCTAAACGCTGCTGTCACTCGAACGGTTTTCTAATAAAACTCAGGATTAACAGCGCACTTAACTGAGAAATGGAATTAATTAGCGTCAATTTGGAAGCAAATGTTTGAAGAACGATACGCGAAAATTTCTTTATGGACTTCCAGATCCGTTCCTCGAAATAGCTAACGAGTGAAGTTCATGGCCCGTTAACAGACGATGCGGATGCCTCAGACCTTCAAAAAATCGTCTGCTATCAGCACTTTGTAACCGTTTTAGATCAGTAGGTAAACGTTCGTGAACTAGCTGATGCCAAACCGTAAAAAAAGAAAAGTACGATCACGCATAAACCCACAATTTGCAAAATATCATTTGCTTTTTCAAACCGAGTCGAGTTGTTTGTCTATGACCATCTTTACACGCACAAATATATATATATAGTTCAAAACTTGTATATCAAATGCTCAGACCAATGAGAGCATGTTTACTTTTTCTTGAAAAAAATATATAAGTGATTGTGCATTCAAAATTTTATTGCGAAAAACGTGCATATGATATGTTAATAGTTTTCTTCTGAATGAATTTCAACCCATAAGCATTATTGGTAATTGCCAATTTATACTAAATCCTGTAAAATAAGGATATGTACAACATGAATTCTAGACTACAGTGAAACTCTGTACAACAGTGAAATTTCATGCAGAAGAATGGATACAAGATAGAAGACAATACTATGATTGATAAGGAAATAATATTATATGATGTAAATTGTCTTCTTTTTCAGAAAATTCCAGCTTTTTTCAATGTTATAACTAAATGAACATTTTGCTACATATTCTGTGTGTACTTTTGCTCAAAATTAAATCTATTATAAGTACTCATCTACACGAAAATAATCTACAAAAAGTACACCTATAATACAACACACTGGAAAGAACTTAATATATAGCGAGAAAGAACTTAAAATATAGCGAGAAAGAACTTAATATATAGCGAGAAAGAACTTAATATATAGCGAGAAAAAATTTAAAATACAGCAGCTAAAAACGGTTTGTTTTCACACACTCTTAACAAATTTCAAGTAAAATGCGATCATTAATATAAAGCTTAATTATTAAGTTAATTAATAAATATTTAAATTTATTAATTAAAAAGTTAATTATTTAGATGGGAGCAAGTAAATACAAAACAAAGCGAGGAACAACGCAAAACCAAAAACACAATTGCATTTTTATAATATCGTGGAGTCTTTGGCAGGGGCGTACTCACGGGGGGAGTTATTGGAGGGCCTTAAACCCCATTGTGATGAAATTTTTTATATGTACATATAAATATATGAAGTTGTACTTCTGTAATCACTCCCTTATAAACTTTCTGCGTAAGCTACTGATTCTTAAGTAAATTTTACTATACGTATAAGGTACTTTTACTATTTTGTACACTATTATTTATGTTTTTACTTATTCTATCAAATTTTACTTTTGCCATTTATTGCATTTTAACTGATATTTTGGTTTTTAGATCGTTACAAAGAAAGCAAAGAGCAGGTGATACTGAGCGTGGTTTGATTCTTGGTTTAGTGTTTGAGCCTCGGGAATCTGCGAAGACCAGGTTCGTTTCGAAGGTTTGCAAAGAGGGGCAACAAAATAACTGGTTCACTTTCGCTCCGCCGATCAATAATTGTGAGTTTTAAAGAAATCCGGTTGTCAGAAACCGCAAACCGGGATTCCAAGAACCAGTGGAAGCTACTTTATAATGAAAGGGAAAGGTAGGCCAACCTCAAGGTCAGTAGGTACACAGATGGAACATTCCTTCCCTCTCATTTCCAATCCTTTCACACTCTTACCTTTTTGAAATTTTCCCCTTTTTAACAATTTCTCCCCTTTCTTGCTGACAGAAATTCCCCGTGCCTTTTCTCTCTTCCACCCACCGCCGAAAGAATTTATGAATGGAGAATTGTGAAGCTGCGCTTTCAGCGAAAGTTGTACGCACTGGGCATAATGTACCGTATGACATTTACGACTTATAGGACAAACTGTCTCCGCTGGTTGTTCCGAAAGTTTCCTTCTTCCCGGAAGCTGATAACAAAAGTCCGACAGACGATCGAATAATTTTTAAAATTTACGCTACTCCAAACAATTAGCCATTTTTTGTTATGTATTTTATCATTTAACTTATTCGTGACACAATGTTTACATTCATTAAAAATCAGTCTCAGTAGAATCGTTTCTGTATCTCGTATCTGAAGCAAACGTCGTCTGTTATTTTTAACTCCATTTCATTCGAAATCACTTCACTAAAATTCTAGTGTGGTTCGTAGTCCACTTTAAATCGCTTATACCTCTGTAAACTACTTGACATTTCTAAATTAATGGGAAATACACTATATCATCATAGTTTTCTAAAAAAAGAAATCGTCTGTCCCGGGACACACTTAACAGTCTACAGGTTTCTGTTTATTTCTAAGAAATATAAATACCTACTAATTATTAACTGAATTACAATTTACGGTGCCATGTAAATTAATATTCCAACCGCGGATAAATTTTATTTAAAGCAGACATTTGTAGCTTTGAAGTTTTCCATTTCTTCCTCTCCAGCCTTGATCATAAAATTTTTCTAGCTTTGTAGCTGTTCCTTTGTATTTTTTCCATAGCATTTTCGAACTGAATATAAGGAACATATGTGCCGCTTGCCAGGCCTTTATTTTCAGGGCCCCGGACAGGTGGTGAAATGAAGTGAAGCGAAGCAGGACAGTGTAACGATGTGTGCCCATCCGCCATGGACTTAAAGCGTGTCCAACAATGGGTCGCGTGGTAGCCTCCTTCTATCGGTTCTTTTTCTAAAGATTCAGTGGGCAGTGTGAGGTCAAAAGGTTCCCCTCCTTAAAGGTCAAGGTGGTTTCAAAGGTTACTATCATTTGGGTCACTATCATCAAGTGGGGAACACATGCACGCAGAGGGGGTCTATGGGGTTTAGGCTCTACTCCGCCCCCTCATGCCCCCAATTCTATAAAGCTTTTTCTAACCATAAAGTTTTGAAAATTATATTTCCCATATTCTTTGTCATCAAGTTTCTAATAGAAGCCCCACCACCTTGAACTCCATACGGAAGTTTGTCAGATTTCATGGACAAAGGTTTAGAATTAATAAAGATACTTTACTTTCAATAAAACAGTGGGAATTTTCTCATAGACAAGTATTTAAATTACTTAATTTTCTTAATTTTTCATCTGCATCTTTTCCTTGAAGAGAAGCACACAAACTTATTAAAAATACCCGACAAATTAATGTAAAACTTACAGTAAATGAGGCCTCAAGCGCTATGAAGAAACAAAAAGTTTGAATTATTGTCCTATTGGAAAATATTATCACAAATAATCCTGATACAAATAAAAGAATATACAATATAGAGCCTCTATAAATAAGAGTATCTAATATATAATCGCCATAAATAAGAGTAGTTAATATATAGTCTCTATAAATAAGTATCTAATATATAGTCTCCATAAATAAGAGTATATAATATATATATATAGTCTCCATAAATAAGAGTGTCTAATATATAGTCTCCATAAATAAGAATATCTAATACATAGCCTCCATAAATAAAAGTATCTAATACATAATCTCGCCATAAATAAGAAAATCTGATATATCTATAGTCTCCATAAATAAGAAAATCTGATATATCTATAGTCTCCATAAATAAGAGTATCTAATAGATGACACTTTCTCAAAGTTTGTGGAAAGTAAGTTCCAAAGTTTTATGATACCAGCTGCTGACAGTCGCCCCCAAGTGCAACTGTCGGGTGAATGAGGCACCTTTCTATAGCTATTGTTGCAGAGCACATTCCGTTGCAGTAGCTTTCACTATGAGTGAATGAAGCAGATGGGAGGTTTCGACTGCAGTTGATAGCAGTGGATAACTTTTCTGTCATTGTAGCAAAAAAAAATAATAATAATAATAACTCATTGACTCTGACCACATCCCCTCTTTACGCTTGCTGAATTAACGGAACTTCATTTCCTGCAGTGACTCTTCAGGTTACGACGCACGTTGGATCTCAATTACAATTGGTCGTTGCACCGAAACCTCAAGTAGCAAGGGGCATAGGAGAGGATGTAACACAAAGAAAACTGACCAACCTTGACTAACCAAAATTTCGACCATGTATCCCCCCTCCATCAAGTAGTATTAACACTTTAAACTTAAAGATGAGTTGTGGGATAAGAAAGCGGGAAATTGAAACGTTTTACGAATATTCATTTGTTATGATTCTACATGTACAGTAATGCCCTGAAGTTACGTCATGGACTGCGCCTTTTAACTGGGAGCCTTTTCACTTATACTTAGCTATTGGGCCATATTTTAAGAGAGCCATGCTGAGAGAGACAATGTCATAAAGAACCTCTTTCGAATTAATTTTGGAGTTTTCAGTCTAACGTTTCACACATCCATGTAAATCCGTTTATTATCTGTGACGTGAATTTTAAATTCCTTCCTTCCTTCCTTCCTTCCTTCCTTCGTTCATTCTTTTTTCCTAATATTAATATTATTATTATTAGTTTTATATATTATTAAATTTTTTTAATCACTTGGAAAAATTAAGTTTTTGGTACTCACGTTTTTGGCTCAAATTAGAACACTATGATCTTTGATTCGTATATTACAGAAGTGGAGGTAATTACTGGTCAAAAAGTTTTAGTTTCAGCCAAAAACGTGGCTATCAGAATTAAATTCCCTTGAAAAATTCTTCCCTGTAAACTTTCGCTTTAAAAAAAAAAAAGGCGAGAGTTTAAAATTTGCTATATGCATAGTAAAATCTGTTCATGAATATGCTCAACGGATCAGAAAAATATATCGTTATAGGCAAGGTGAATATAAAACACTCTGTATCCGTCGGAACTAGGTAAAATGTCGTTATAGACATGTTATCATCATATACAGGTTTCATTATATCCCTTATTCATTTTCAAATCTTGTTCTAGGTCTGTCTAGATTGTTTGAGACGAGATTGGCGACTTCACATGGCTTTAAAATAACAAAAAGCCAATCTCTCTCTCCGTCTCTCTCCCTCGTTGCTCGTTGTAATTAATCAGAAATTGCCACGGAGTTTGAAGGAACAGCGCAATTCTCGCTATAACAGCGAAGTTGCCCTTCTTTTACCATTGTAGCTGCACACTGGCGCAGAGATAGTGTACCACTGTGCACAGTGGTTCAGAGATAGTATGCCGTTTCTATACCATACAGAAAGTCCGGGTTTGAATGCCACTGTTACTGAGCGCTTGCCGATTTTTAATCCGTATTTTATAATTTGATTCTGTAGACAACAGAGGATTAGCATCTTCTGAAAATTATATTGGTTCAACCTTGCGCTTCGCGACCTTGGCTACCGTTGTGCCTGTATATAAGTTCTTAATTCATATACCCAACCTGTATATAAATTTCCAACTTATATACTTAACATGTTTATAAAGTGAGACCTAGCAATCATTGAGGGCAGAGAGGTCAAAACAACGTCCGCACCCATATATGTATGATTTTACATAACGTCCTTTGGTCACTCATATATATCATTTCAAACATTATTTTTTGCTTGTTTCGTATCCCTTTCTACCCAAGAAAATCAATTTCCTGACATTCGATGAGATAGCACTGCTAATAAGTTACACCATCACCAAGCTTTCACTTTTCAGATCAACGACCTTCGAACAAATATTTAGCCACCCCTACTGGTAACCTCCTGATAAGAGGACACTGCTGAGATAATAACTCTGGCATAGTGAACGAGCAATTGCCGAAAAAAAGACCCCTTCTTATCCTTCATCTGTTTCTTATCATTTCTTTTTTTTTTCACATAACAGAACCTTGTGAAATCTTTAAAAGGGTTTAATGTTTCGAAAGTGTGGATCCAAACGCTTCTTCCGCTTTGATAAGGACAGCGAAATTCCCAGAAACTAAGTAGACGTTCCAGTCCTCATCGAAGAGCACTGATATGAAAAATAACAAAAATTTCTAGAAAAAGAATTTGGGATAAGGAAAGGAATTCTTGCAGGTGTAGAGCACGAAGGTGAAACTTTTTGTATTGATGAGTCACAAACAGGGGTATAGCCAGGGGGCGGTTTTGGAGGTTGTAACCCCCATTGCAATAAAATTTTGTATATTTAATATAGGAATATATGAGTTGTAGCTCTGTAACCCCTCCCCTTATGAACTTTCTAACTACGCCACCGGTCATAAACCTTCCTTCTTCACAGCGCGAAGCCGCAGTTGATTTGAAATGTGACACGAGAAATACCATAATGAAATGAAGTTAATTAGTACTATTAATAAATAGTTTTGTCACTGAAGTAATTTTTTTATTAAAATAAATAATAACAAGGTTTCGGGAGCCACCCGCACCCTTTGTCAAGTAAGGAAGATTGAAAAAAAGAAACGATGACAAATAGTAAAACAAATACGGGATACAAACAAAAGACAAAATAATAAAATGTTGTTGTTTATTAAATTAAACTACTTAACGGCGAGACGGATGAACGTGTCACCACTGTGCCACAGTTGGGCCTATTGCCTTGGGCACCAAACCCTGAACTATGGTGAGCAGAAAAACGCCACGTGTTCTACGGTGCCATTAGAATCGGATCCCAGTTAACGTCACGATGGATAAACCTGCTACCACTGTGCCACCGTAGGGTCTAGGGAACTAAACCCTGGACTATGATTTGCAGAAAACCGCCACGTGTTCTATAGTGCCATTGCAATCGGATTCCAAATAACGACGCAATAGATGGTCATGTCATCACTGTGCCACCGTAGGGCCTATCGCCTAGGGAACCAAACTCTAAACTATAATCAGTAGAAAATCGCCACATGCTCTACAGTGACATTGGAATCGAATCACAGTTAACGGCACGATAGACGAACGTGTTACCACTGTGCCACCGTAGGACCTATTTCTTAAGGGACCAAATCCTGAACTATGATGGGCAGAAAAACGCTACATGTTCTACGGTGCCATTGGAATCGGATCTCATTTAAGGGCACGATGGACGAACGTGTCGCCACTGTGCCACCATAGGTAACCAAACCCTGGACTATGATAGGCAGAAAAAGTCATGTGTTTTACAGTGCCATTGGAATCGGATTCCAGTTAACGGCACGATAGATGAACGTGTTACCACTGTGCCACCGTAGGACCTATTGACTAAGGAACAAAATCCTGCCCTATGATGGGCAGGAAAACGCTACATGTTCTACGGTGTCATTGGAATCGGATCTCAGTTACGGGCATGCAGCCAGGATGAAGGGGCAACTGGGCCAAGCAAAAGTCATATGGGGCACAAGGCACCCGAAGATCGTTTTATATGTATATATCTCAATGGGACAACTAAAGCACAAGCATGGGGCAACTGGGGGTCATGCCCCTGATGGCCCCGGCTTGGCTACAAGCCTGGTCAGTGCTGTGTCGCCGCAGAGCCTAAAGAAATAGGATCTTTTTTTTTTTCTTTTAAATATTGCTGTGAGTTATGTAATCATTTTAAAGATGTTTCTCTAGGCTATTTTAGAGATGTTACACAGATACTTAAAGATGTTCAAAAGTGTTCACTGACCGACTCAACGAACGACTGTGACCATTTATATATAATAGGTGAATTCATTCACTAATTCGTTGAATAAACGATCTGCACATATCTGAAGAGCTGCGTAACATCTCTAAAACATCTGTGTAATAAATGTCTGTTTTGAACGACTTTATGAACACGCCTACTATGTAAAATAGAGGGTCGCGAGCCTAAAAATACTCCGTTACCTGAAAAAATAGTGTACTACAACGGTTATTAAATTAAGGTCGTAGAAATAAAAACACTTTATACTAATGCTGTAAGAGTTACGTTCAAAAATATGAAAATCCGCTAGAAATGTTCGAACCATGCCCCTATCCAGCTTGGAGATCTTAGGGATAGGTCTTCTCTCGAAACTAAATTTTCAATGGGAGTTAGTTACGGCATTGCATGCTGTGATTGTAGCAATACATACTGTAAAAATTTTTGAATAAAAGAGCCGGTCCCCCCCACAACAAAATTAAATCCTAGCTACGTCACTAGTTTAAATCTACGCCTCTGTCGTAGATACAAATATGATTTGAATGTCTGTGTTATTAATTTCCTTTGTTTTTTCTCCCGCTCTATCAGTGGCGTAGCAATTTAAAAATCATGGGGGACTCAATTACCTTTAAAGAAGCTCATGGGGTGGGGCGTTAGAGAAAATAACGTGTTTCGATATGCAATGGGGGGGGACTTGAGCACCCTTCCCATAGGCGTAACTACGACATTTTTCTGGGGGGGCCATGGCCCCCATAAAAGCTTGTCGGTGTTTTAATCGACATTTAAAAAAAAACATATTGATAATCCCTATTCCTAAAAAAACGTATCGATACACCTGCTGCTTCCAAACGTCCCTAATTTCAAAGAATCAATTTTTAAGTACCTTTTTATTGAACTATACGAGGGAACACATAACTTTCCCCTTTCGTAGTAGAGTTATGATTTATTCATTAACATACTAGCGTATGGCAGAAGTTGACATTTGTATTAATTGATTAAATGTTCAAAAAAAAAAAGAATGATCGCAGATACATATGCGTAACTATGACATTTTTCTGAGAGAGGAAGCATGATTCTCTTTTTATGTAAGAATAAGTTGTAAAAGCCTATTGAGTTTTAGCCTCCTATATAATTTTATTTCCAAATATGGGTGTAGGTGGAAGGGGATACCCCTCCATAGAAACGCCCTGACGTACGAGGCACAAAATGACGTCAATCAGCGTCATCAAATATTCTCTATTTTGCAGTACTTCCTTTTCACATCGTTTTACAATTTTTTCTTGCACATTTCGCGATGCCAACGCCGCTTATAAACTTCTCAGTAAAGCGAATATAAACAATAACTGTTCGTGTTTTCTAAGAGCCTCAGTTAATTTTATCCATTTGCAAAATCCACCGTTTACAATCTTTTCATTTTGCTCACGTATGCCTCCTATCTAGAATTGCCTGCATATAACGCAATAGATTGTGTCTTCATTTATGTTATATTTAAGCAAGTTGTATGTGTATCATAATATTTAGCTGGAAAGGATCGCTATCTCTCAACTGACTCTTTGGATAATTGACTCAAGGCCGAGATGGATCATTCTTAAGAGTACCTAAATCTTGGAGTCATGTTCCTTCAGTGTCTTTAGTTTGGACATCATCACTCAAGCCATTAACAATCTCCCTTGAACCAATCTTTGATTTATAATTCACCTTTTTAAGAACTCTCTAGCATGACACCTATCTTTTATCTCCATTCGGATCACCAGGTCCCGGGTTCGTGTCCCTG
The DNA here is from genome assembly GCA_006491805.2 of Dysdera silvatica. NCBI lineage: Eukaryota > Metazoa > Arthropoda > Arachnida > Araneae > Dysderidae > Dysdera > Dysdera silvatica. Next base: position 12,546,524 of record QLNU02003225.1, on the reverse strand, counting down.
TCAACTATCCTTAAATCTTGAAAAAGGGCCTTTCTTCATAACATTTGAAATCTATTTTCCCGTCTTAAGAAATTCGACGTCAAACCTCCGTCTTTTGTGTTAGACATAAATTAAAAAACATTCTTCTACAGCCTATGCACTCAAAACGATCTCCCTTAAGCCCAGAGTTCATTTCTCAGTCATCGTTTTAAGAAATCTTTAGCATTGCAGCGATCTTCAACGCCATCCGGACCACCGGGTCCCGGGTTCTATACCCCGGGTAAGCGCAAGGAACTTTTTTTTTTTTTCCAAATTTCACCGGTTTTCCAAGCCGTAAATTGCATTAAGTAAGCCTACATCGTATTGTTCTGAATGCAATGCATATTTATTCACATTTTTAAAAAGAATATTTCATTTTTAAATCTATTTTAAGGGTAGCTGAAATTCACGACTTAAGTACTTAGTCTCCCCACCCCCAATAATTTAAGGAAAGTATCTCTTTCTCATTTTTCAGGGTAAAAAAAATAAAGCAATATTTTATACATCTTATAAATGTTTAACTTTATTTTTATACATGGGGGGCAACTATTCTAGAATCAAGAAGAAAGGTTTATCTCCCATAAACCAATAGTTAATTTTCCATTCATCTTTTGAAGAAATTTCTAGCATTGGGCGAGCTTTGACCCCGTTCAAACCAGCAAGTTCCGTGTTCGAATCCCCTTGTGCGCACAAGCCACTTTTTTTTTAACTTCATCTGCTTTCCAAACCGTAAATTACGTTAAATAGATCTTATTTTTCTGAAAGGGACGCATATTTTTTCACATTTTTTAAAAGAATATTTCATTTTTAAATCCATTTTTAAAAGTAACAGAAATTTACGACTAAGTCCTCATTCTCCCCTAATAATTTAAAGAAAAAAGCACACTCTTATCTGCCAAGGTTAAAAAATAAAGCATTTTTTCTTCAAACTTTGTGAATATTGAACTAAAATTTTAAACAGAAGGACAATTCTCCTAAAATCATACAAAACTGACATTTTCATTTTTAGGAAATTTTGGCGGGACAGCTAGAGCTTTAGCACTAACGTGCCTTACATTTATCCGCAATAAAAAAAATGAAACTGCAGGAAATTTTCTGGGGGGGGGCAGTCCGATTTCTAGGGGCTGCCGGCCCCCCCCACCTAGTTACGCCTATGCCCTTTCCATACGCAACTACGTCTGTCACGTTTTTTTATTCATTTCTAGACTTAACATTCAGGATAGTCAGTCGTCCGATGAAACGCCTCGAAGTAACCCCCACTTCCTGCGCCACTGATCAATAGACGCCCAGGCTTAACTGGCATTAAGCCCAAGCTTAACAAACAGAAAGTTGTAAATTCAATAACTGCATAGCCTTTCATAACTGCACAGCTTTTCATAACTGCACAGCCTTTCATAACTGCACAATACTACAAAATCTTCTATGGTAACAAATTCAATTTCCTCGGTAATATATAACGTTATATATTATAAAGACAATATATAGCGTTATACACTATATAGCTGTTATTATAGTATATGATACAATGTTATTAGGAAGTTAAACTGTGTGTGAAATAATATGTTGTTGACATTCTCGAGAGGGAAGAAATGCACACAATGGCTGTTTTCCTTTCTGACCCAACAGCTGCCGAGTTGTTGCCAATCTTAAAAAACTGATTACGCAAAATTTTTTAACTTGCCCACCTGGTGTTTGTTGTCCAAGGGGTTTACTCGGTTTCTTCCTTTCCTTTCCTTTCTTTTCTTTTTTTAAAAGACCCCTTGGTTACATGGGAAGGCAATACGTTTTGTGCGAAAAGATGAAAAGAAACAGAAAGTTCAATTTCTGTTGTTGGTGCTATTGTGATGTTAGCTTACGGAACTTTTCCCGCCCTTTTTTTAAAAAATAAGGATAATCGAATTCAGGGCTACCACATTTGGCCGTTTATTGCCGCTTCCGAAACTAATGACCGCGCCGTTTCCTCTCGTGTTCGTACTAGTATCTCAAATGTAACCTTATGAAAATATAATTATTTACACAGTTCTGGTATCCGAAAATAAAGAGAAGTAACTCATTTAACAACGTAATATGTTTGAACGGAATATAATTCGATAGAATCTTCGGAAATGGGCCTTTTTATTTAATTTTTCGGTTAGTGTTCCTTTAATCAGATGTATTTCGGTCTTAACGGTTATGTTCTTTTTCTGACATTTCACGTTATGAATATCCTCTGCCTTACAAAATGACTTCTTACCCTTTACTTTTTTATAATAAACTTTTTTTATTTAACTATTTTTTTTAAATTTTTTTTATTTGATTATTTTTAAACTTTGCGGTCAAGTACTGCTCATTAACACTAATTTTCCTCATACGGAAGTAAGATAAAAAAAAAAAGTATCAATATTATTAATAGCAGGGCCGACGAGAGGAAGTAGAAGAGGCTGTAGCCCAGGGGCCCAGATGAAATTTAGGGGCCCGACCCTGCCCCAAAAATATTTTGGATACGATATTCTTGCCATTTTATTTAAAAATGAAAAAATAATAATGTCCCCCCCCCACCCCGAGAATTTTCCCGGCTACCGTTCTACATGCCAGTAAATGTATGCAGTGATCTTGTAAAATAATTAAGTAATAAGTAAGTACAAAAAAATGCGTTCTTATTTCATACTTTTTGTTCATTCCGGGGTTCAACCCCCCCTCCCTCCCTAAAATAAAAATATCTATGCCACTATGCAGGGAAGGAGTCATGGGGGCCCGCGTAGGCTCTCGGCGCCCCGATTAGTAGTAGTGGTCTTGACATAAGGGTAACACTTCTTTAGTGAAATTATCTACAGTGTGTGTCGGGGGCAGGGTAAAGTCGCTTTGTCAATAAAATGATAGTTAGTAGTACGTTTAGTGATAGTTAATAAGAAATTTAATGATAAGTAATTTTTTTTGACATATTTAAACCATTAAATTACATTTGACCGTGATTATTGGAAACATCATAACTTATAGAGTTCTGTTATATCATGATAAACCGATCGATAATAAATCCATGATTGCCATAGATAGAAGAACTCCTTTAATGTATGTTAATAATAGTGATAATTAATTTAAAAGCACTCCATTTTTTAATAAGAGTGAAAAGAGAATCGAAATTTTTCCAAAAATCCACTAAAATATAATAATTGTCTTAACACTAATGTCCAGAAATCTTATCGGTAACCAATAGCGAATTTCGACCCTTTTTTATTAAATTTGTATATATCAGGACATTATAAATTTCATTATACATATATATATATATTATTAGCACTTCTGATTATAATAATAGGAAACACTATGAATTAGTCGTAACAGCCTTGTCTTTGTAAATGCAATTTTAAATTATTTTATAATTAGTACAAAAAAACAATTAGATAAATTTCCCACTTTCTGTTTAATTTCTCTTACGATATATATTTCATATTTAATTTCGGTTACAACATAAATTTAATATTTAATTTTTTTCAATATACTTAATTTCTTGTTGATTGTACATTTTATATTTATGTGTACCAATTAAGATAAGCCCCTCTGAAACATGGAATCCTTAAGTACATATTTAATACATTTTTACATTTAATACATATTTCATACATTCTTTGTAGCTCTTCCTTATCTTAGGCAGGTAAGGACAAAAGAGCCTCCCCCCCACACACACACACACCACCAACAGAAAATGAATATTAGTTGAATTTTTATGATACAAAGACCGAAAACGTGATACTGCACCGATCCACTATAGAAACTTGAAATAATGTGAGATGCGCTGGAGAAATTGGCATTTATTTATTATAACATAAATATGTATTATCCGCCTCCATGTTTAAAATCCTGGGTAAAAAACGCAAAAATGATAATAATATTTACTACTAATACTCATTATATTCCTGTGAACATTATTAATAATAGTGTAATATATTATACATTTAATAATAATATCAAGTATAGGAGAGTGCATGTATTAATTCAAAAACCTGAAAATATATAAGTTTTTAAAAATTTGCATTCTTCTTATTACGGCGCTTTTAATCTCACCTGATAATTTTTAACGTAGTTGAAAAGAGTATATTACGTAGTATATAACGTATAATTATATAACGTATAGTATATAACGTATAGTATATAACGTAGTATGTAATAGTTCAAAGAGTATATTACGTAGTATATAACGTATAGTATATAACGTAGTTCAAAAGAGTATATAACGTAGCTCAAAAGAGTATATAAAGTTGTTCAAAAGAGTATATAACGTAGTTCAGAATAGTATATAACGTATAGTATACAACGTAGTGTATAACGTATAGTATATAACGTAGTTCAATAGTAGTCATAAATTATATCACGATAATTTAAAATTACATTTCCCGTAAAGCAAATGCGAAAAATAAAAAACATGGTGAATTAAAACGTGAAATATAATTACTGAAATGCACCATTATTCAAAATAATTTTAAATTTAATCAAGTTTAATTCAACTTTTGTGATGTCTCGTGGTAAATGGAAAATAAATTGATCCTGAATAAAGATTTCAACTGCGCCTGTGTGTGTAACGATATTTTGGCAGGGTGTTCTGGTAACAGGAATATCGCCAAAAAAAAAGGGCGCCAACAACAACAACCCGTTTTCGCACATCTGACCTAACTGGAAGAAAGACCGCTCGGGTGAAGGGGTCTACCTGTGTATAAAGCGTCCCCTAATAACGCTGAAAGGAAGTAAACAATTCAAAGGCAGACCTCCTTTTCCTCCTCCTCCCAATTTCTCTTACCTCTCAGACAACACAAAAGAAACATCCTCCAAAAAACACTTTTTAAGCCCAGTAAACAACTCCCGTTGCCAAAAAACATCCGGCCAATCCCACACATCCATAAAATCAACACATCTTAACGGTTGCAATTATCGTATGGTGTAAATTTTAATTCAGTATCCAGAACTATATTCCGTACCCAAACTGCATCCTAACTTTGGAAAACTAACACGCCGAGCAGGTTTTATTCTTTATTTCTTGTTATTTATCATGAATCCGAGAAGAACGAAGAAAAGATAAGTACCTGTATACGGACTTTTAAAGGTGCTTGTATTTTTACGAGCTCCTCCGCCCATTTTCAGCTAACTTTCAACCAATCTTCCTTGACGCGTTGAATAATCATTGCAATTATCGGATGGTGTAAATTTTAATTTAGGATCCAGAATCATATTCTGTGCCCAAATTGCATCCTAAATCGGGAAAGCTAACACAATTACTCGCTGGAAAGGTTTTATTCTTTATTTTTCGTGATTTATCATGAATCCGAAAAGAACCGAGAAAAGGTAACTACTTGTATACGGACTTTTAATGGTCCTTGTATTTTTACGAGCTCCTCTGCCCATTTTCAATTAATTTTTCAACCAATCTTCCTTGGCGCGTTGAATAAAAAAATTGGGTAACTAAAATATTGGTCTCACTTCACCAATAAAAGTCTTATCACAATATTTATACTCCCCGCAAATACTTACAAAGTGCATTTTTTTTATCTAGAATTACTCTTAATGTGCAAAATCAATCTGACTGGTACTGAACGACAATTATTTTATTTTTATGTGAACGAATATATATAAGGTTCTTATTTTCCTGCACTCCTTGGATAACTTCTTTATCTAAGGTGGAACCTAATCAACTAGATTTTGTTATCTAATAATATATAATTTTGTTATCTAATAATATATAATTTGTTATCTAATAATATATAATTTTGTTATCTAATAATATATAATTTTATTTATCTAATAATATATAATTTTGTTATCTAATAATATATAATTTTGTTATCTAATAATATATAATTTGTTATCTAATAATATAATTTTGTTATCTAATAATATATAATTGTTATTAATTATATAATTTGTTATCTAATAATATATAATTTTGTTATATAATAATATATAATTTTGTTATCTAATAATATATAATTTTGTTATCTAAATATATATATTTTGTTATCAAATAATATATAATATATAATTTTGTTATCTAATAATATATAGTTTTGTTATCTAATAATATATAATTTTGTTATCTAATAATATATAATTTTGTTATCTAATAATATATAATTTTGTTATCTAATAATATATAATTTTATTTATCTAATAATATATTTATTATCTAATAATATATAATTTTGTTATCTAATAATATATAATATATAATTTTGCTATCTAATAATATATAATTTATAATAAACGGTTTCGCGGTTATTAACCCTATTCTTTTTATAACATTTCCTTTTTCACTCCTATTTCTTTTGATAAAGGTAGCAGTAATCCAAAGCACGTTTTGAATTTGCTTTCTCATAATTGCAAATTCCACTATTCGTCATTTCCTTCCTCTCTTTGTATTTATGTTCTGTTTTTTAATTATTTTTTTTCTTCTTTTTGCATTTCTTAAAAATTTCCTTTTACATTTTATTTTGACTTCTTTTCCCCACAAGTTTAGTTTTCTGACTTGTAAAAACATTAATAATCAGTCAAGGGTTCCCCAAAGGGGCGGACTGGGCCGGTGCGCCCTCATGGGCGATAGGACTTGCGCCCTCATGGGCTATAGGACTCGCGCCCTCCGATAATCCAAGGTATGCGCCCTTTGAGAGGACCCAGTCCGCCCCTGGTTCCCCATATTATAATATCTTCCTTGCATATTCATTATAGTACTGTGCACGTCGAGACCTGTATGTTCATTATAGTACTGTGCACGCCCTTTGAAGAAGGACTCCCGTCCTTCGTCGAAGGGCTTTCGGTATCTTTTTATAATCCCCTGCCACCCGATACTAAATCTTTTGTTGGCGTATTCCTGCATTTCCTAAATTATTAATGAATCTCAAACAGAACCCTCATTCGACTAACCTCTGAGCTTGGATTTATAAATGTGATGTTCTGTAGTCACTTAAATCTGTCGGTCCCATCCGCGACGACCACGAAATCTTGAAATGTAAAAAGAAAAATACCTACTAGCACCAATATCCTAACATTTCTACACATTCCTATAACTTATACATTCGAACCTTGCACAACGCTACTACACATAGCAATAGTTCGTTATGGCGCTATTCCACATAGCGATGATTCATTATAGCGCTACTCCACATAACGATAATTCGTTATAGCGCTTCTCCACATAGCGATGATTCGGTATAGCGTTACTCCACATAGCAATGATTCGTTATAGCACTACTCCACATAGCGATGACTAAGTAACGTTGCTTTGAATGGCGATCTATAATATCCATATTAATGTAATATATATCTCCATTACTCTAATAACGTTAGTTCGCGTAGCGAAAGTTCATTATATTATTATTTATAAACAAAATTAAAGGAAATGACAAAAAAGTCTTTCTAAATAATCTTTTTTAGAGGTTCTTTCTTTATGTCTGTTAATATCATATAACACAACTTCTTAGCACTCTCCTTTCGAGGACCCTAACCCTTGTTTAGCTCTCCATTTCTAAAAGCCACGTCCCCCGTTCAACGCTTCGTTTCCGAGAAGCGTTTATCTTACACTTTTCTATTGAGGAATCTTATAAAACTAATATGCAATCAGGACTTCTTAACAAGAACACGAGTAGTAACAAAAAAAAATTGTTCATATTAAAAGTATTTTACGTATACGGAAAGGATGGGTCCGCGTTATCGAGTTATTCATTGTTGACAGGGATTCAGGAAAAGGGTTGTGTTAAAAGTAATTCGCGCTACACGGAAAGGATGGATCCGTATTATCAAGTTATTCATTGTTGACGGGGATTCAGGAAACGGGTTGTGTTAAAAGTAATTCGCGCTACACGGAAAGGATGGATCCGTATTATCAAGTTATTCATTGTTGACGGGGATTCAGGAAACGGGTTGTGTTAAAAGTAATTCGCGCTACACGGAAAGGATGGATCCGTATTATCAAGTTATTCATTGTTGACGAGGATTCAGAAAGTGGGTTGTGTTAAAAGTAATTCGCGCTACACGGAAAGGATGGATCCGTATTATCAAGTTATTCATTGTTGACGAGGATTCAGAAAGTGGGTTGTGTTAGAATTAATGCGTATTATCGAAGTTCGACTGTAGTAATAATAATAATATAACCTACATAGTGTTACGGCATTAAATGTGCCGTCTAAAGAAATTTAACAGTAGCGTATTATTTTTGATAGAAGCCATAACATGCGTCTGTGTGAACTCCGTGATTCTTCCAAGTCACGGAGGCCTTCACCAAGGAGGCCTTCACACGGAAGCCTTCACAAAGGCAGGCCTTCAAGCAATACACACATATATGCAAAGATAATGAATGGATTCTCTATTAGAAACGGTACCTTAATATAGTTTTTCTCAACCTTTAGATGGTCCCGGCCCCTAATAAATTTCTTCTTAAACTTCCATTTTTTTAGTTCATATATTAAACTATCGTAAATATGAAAAATCAATTATGTCATAATTATGAAGATTATTGGCACGCTTTTTTTATTATACATCTTGCTTTCTACATCCTTGATAATTGGTTACTAACATTAGCAACACATATGTTATTTCGTTCAGTTTTATCAGGCTGTAGCTAGGATGAAGGGGCAACTGAGGCAAGGCAAAGGGCATATGGAGCGCAGGCAACCCGGGGATTGTTCTATATATATAACGCTATGGGGCACAAGCATGGGGCAACAGAGATCACGTCTCTGATGGGCCCCGGTTTGGCTACAGACCTGAATAAAATTGTAGGCAATTTTTATGACCAGTCATAACTAGTGGCATGCGCTTTCTTGAATACTCTGCGGTGGCTATCCTTCCAAGCTCCTCATTCTTTCCTAACTCAATCAATCAATCAATCAATCAATCTCGAATATTGAAAGATTCCCATGCTTAAAAGTTTCCGAATATTCGTGAATATATTGCATATTTACATAAAATACACGGTTTGGTTACTGGAATTTGCTGCACAGATGTTAATTAAACGTTCTAAATTCAAGCTTTCCGAAGCTTTTGCGAATATTGTTCTCCTCGGAATATTTCCAGTGTAAAATATTTATTCATGAAAAATACTTGGAAAACTGAAATGACAATTTCCAGAAGAATCTTTCTCGGCCCGGTATAATTATGTCCGGGATCAGTACCGGGCCGCGGTCCGGCGATTAAGGAATACTATCCTAATAGGCAGAAAATTTGTACTCACAGTTACTGCCCCAAAAATACTCACGTAAGCTCTGGAAATTTGTCATTAATCCTTTATTTTAATTAACTTTCATTGATTCAATAGCAAATGTTAATTTAAATAGATAGATGAATGCTTCTATGCAATGTGTGCATTTTTAAAAAAATTACATATGAACAAGACACGTGGTTTAATAGTGTCCTGGTGTTATTAATGTTCCAAATATTTTGTAATCATTATTAAAATATCCTATAAAAAAAATTCTAAACTATAAGAGAAAAAGCGGTTCAGGTGGCTTAAGATAATTTTAGCCTTGTTTGTTTATTCACCTATCTACTGTCAAAAAGGTGTCCCAGATCAGGCCAGTACGTAAAACTTTAAAAATGGGGTAGGACTGATGAAAAAAATAAAGGGGGGGGGGGCTTTGATAGTAACAAAAATTTCTTTCAGGGGGAACTTTATTTTATAGCTAATGATATTTCTCAAATAGGGATGCTTAACCAGAACCCTCTCGCCCCCTCCACTTATACATGGCCTTGTCTCAAATGTTTAAATAGGAAAAAAAAAAAACAAAAAAAAACTGCCCCTAAACGTTAATTTAAGCTCCAGCCCCTATTTGGAAGCTTTACCGCACAGCTAATTGATATACAGTGAAAAAAACGTCAAGGGGAGATCTTGAAACCGACTGGAAAACGGAACTACGCGCAATTTCCGAACACGAATTGAAGGCAAGAGATTGCTATCAGAATAATCGCAACTTCCTCGGTCAATGTCTCGCCCGGAATTTTAACCTAATACTTTACGTAGCAGTGTACATTCTCCCAAAAGCAAACGTCACAATAGTGTAACAACGTTCTGTTAAGAAGATTCCTGTTCGGTTGTTAAGTCTTTGTGTCATGTTGCGCAGCCGTTTAAGGAATTGTGCCTGCGTGCGTGTTCTCCTTAAGTTGAATCGTGTGACCTGAATATTAAGATTAGCAAATTTACAGAATTATTCTATATTATCCATTTTTTTTTTTCAGCAAAAAACTTGAAATTTCCGCAAGCTCTACTTTTATTATCGAAAAGCAAACATTTTCTCCATACTGCATATGCTTTTAACGCCTGTTGGCTGTCTAGTAATTTTAAAGATTAGCCATATGATAGTCTCGTATTCCCTTTTTTACTTTCTAAAAAGTAATATTATTATGCTGAAATAAAATAATTTGACAATAAAGAAACGGCCAAATATTGCTTCAATTGTAACCCCTCATCATTTGTATATATTGTTTTTATATATCATTTTCAAACTGATTGGATTATTTTATGGAGAAACAAAACTTCAATATCTCATTTATAGAAAATATCGGACCTCACTGGTTGTAATGCGTTTAAACTGTTCAATCATGTGTGAAATTCATTGTGAAAAACTTTGATTTTGTAACGCTTTCATATCTAATTCACCCACTTCCAAATTTATAATATTACAATAATTTTTCTTCTACATTTAAGCGCGTTTTTTTTTTTCTTAATTCATTCAATCAGAAAATGTCTGCTTAGATGACGTAAATTATGATTGAGGGCTATAGTACCGTTTCGAAATAATGGTAGTAGAAACTACATACTATATAACATAATTTTTAATGAATGAATTTCTGTTACGAATATGGAATAAGCAAATTAATTGATACATCTAGATTTAGTTTAATTTACTCAGATTCCATGTAGAATTTTCAGTGATTATTGTAAAAGATTTTTTATGACCTTATGTAAATTTCCATATAGGAGTTGTAATTACTTGTATTATTATGAATCAGTTACACATCTTGAATTTGACGACTTGATACACACTTTAATATCGAGCCCTTTGCAAGGGCCTGAAATGTCAAAGTATTTTTGGAAGGTGTAGGCCGTTTCAAGCAAAGCGGAGTTTTGGAGTTGGTGCATTATGATTTTGTCAATTTTTGTTGCATTCAGATGTTTTTAAGGATTTAGAGGCATATTGTACGCAATGCTTTTATTGCTGTGGGGTAGACAGCTGCTTTTCTTCCCATAACATTTCGAGTTCATTTTACAGATCTTTATACTTTATTTTATCAAATTCTTCATCCTTTTTTGAATTCTTAACTCATCAGGAACAGCCCCATCTATTGTCCAAACTTTCTTCTTGTATTATTATTATTATCATTGTGATCGTCATTGTATATATATATACATTGTCATATGTGCACAGTCCCTCTTGATTTTAATGACGAGATTTGACCTTTGATATTTAATCCTTCCCAAGGTTATGAAATATTATATGTATTTTCTCAAGATGAGAGTGGTCTCAAAGGAAACCATCCTTTTGATATATTGTGATCTTGTCAATTTCAGTCGCATTAAAGTGACGTTAAAGGTTTTTTGCGATTGCACTTTGTGCGTCTATTACAATGGGGGCCATTTTCGCTCCTTTCTTTTACTAGAAATTCTCTATTTTAGTCTGTGAATTTTTGTACTTGTCGATTTTATCGAAGTCTTTATCCTCAATTCATGATTGCCAATATTATTAACGATCGTTAATATGAAGATGTTTGTATTTCGCAGTGCAGGTTTGAAATGGGCAGAGATAAGTACCAAAGTTTATTCAGCTAAACTTCCATGAAAGTGCAATATTAAAACAGTCTTCTTAAAATTTGTAATGACAATATATTTATTTTGATTTTGAGGCTGTATTACATAATTATTTAATATTTATAACTTTAATTATGCGTTTGTTTGAACTTAAATGCCTAATTTCCTTTATTACAAAAGCAGCTAGCTTATTTGTATCTTTTTCCTTGGGGAAAAAACAGATCAAATCCAAAGTGTGCTATCGAATGTGTTAGTAATTTTCACTTGCTCGAAAAAAATTTGGAGAGAGCTTCAATGATACCTTTTATGTGATCCAGATAAAAGCACGTACTTATGCATGTATCAATTCACGCATTTATACGAATATGTTATGAAAGGATAGACACATACATAACACACGGAAATAATAGAGGACTCAATCTGAAGGGGAACTGTTCAATGCAATCTGCTCAAAAAAAAAACATCTGTACGCAACATCTCCTTTAAATCGTTTGGGAGCGCCGGAAAGGTCCACCGGAGACTCATACCGAGATAACGGGAAAAATGAATTCACCGGACAAGAGAATTGTGCAACGTAATGGGGGAACAGCACACCGAACTTTGCGTACTGGAAATAAAAACACTTCCTTTTGTTTGGCTGACCCAAGCCCCAAAACTGGACCGTTCGCATCCCACGCTGAATCCGTTTTACCTTCCCAGAAAAAAAGGGGAACAGAGGGAGTTGGGGCCTGAAAAGGTGGGTTTAGCTGTTCTTCAAGGCTAAAAGGTGAAGCCCGGGCTCTCACAAGCAAACACAAACAAGTTGAAATCGACTTCCCTTAAACTTTTTTTAAACGTGCATTTAAGCATTGTCAACTCACTTTTCTTAAAGGACGATGGCGGCCATTTTTCCATCGGACGTTTTTCAAATTCGCGTTTCTTTAATTGGAGTGTCTATCCATCTAATATGATTTTATAAAAAAAAATGAAGCAAAAGGCTTCATAAGGGACTTTTCGCTTCTTACAGGAAGGTACATACGTGCAGACATGCCCGTATCCAGAGGGGGATATTAGGAACCGATCCCCCCCCCCGAAATTAAATCTTGGCTGCGGCCTTGCGTACAGATATTGTAAAGTCGAACCCTCTCATAACAAAGCCAAATAGATCCCTGAAAATATTCGGTATACGTGTATATTGGTGTATCCATAACCACGGATGAACACAGACTTCCATTTTGTGGGGAGTCAAGGACAGAATTTGCCATGGTCTTGGAATAACATCCTTCATTTATCATGAAAATCGGAATTTCTTTACAGTGAAAATTTTACATATTTTGGGAAGTTATAACCCCTGCGTCCGCCATTGTCCTTAACAGCTGATAACTACTATTTACCAAATTCAAGGGACACGGAAAAACTTTTATAAATACGAAACTACAATATGTCCGAGATCGATATCAACATATATATATTATTTTCGGCATCGGTGGCCTTATATGATGACGTCATTTATTCTAAAACTTTTATTGCGTCAACATGAAATTTTGTGATTTTTATTTGTTCTTTTTATCTCCAAATGTAAGTGAAAACATTAAGCCCCGACTAATATTATTACGTCTTTTCTTTCTGTCCAGGTATACGCTTGGTGCGAAAGAATATATTTATGGTGCAGCCAAGGGCGTAGTCGGGATTTAATTTTGAGGGTTCAAAAATTTTTACACCATGTATTGATGCAATCACAATATGCAATACCTTATCCCATTAACAATTTAGTTTCGAGTGGGTGGGGATTCAGTCCCAAGATCACCTCTGGATACGAGCATGAGTAAAGGTCACTACGTAAGTGTAAATATTGAACTTTCAGTTAAACGCAATTTAAAAGCTTACACATATAGATGAAATCAAGAGCGGATACAGACTTTCATTTTGGGGGAAGCGGGGTCAAGGACAAAATTCGCCATGGTCTTGGAATAACACCCTTCATTTATCATGAAAGTTGGAATTTTTTACAGTGAAAAAATATTTTTTGGATAACCATGACCCCTGTGACCCCACCCTGTGACCCCACCCCGTGTCCACGCTTAGATGGAACCAAAATAAAATTTATCAATTTTGAAAGGGTATTTTTTTAATCAATTTTGAAGGGTTTTTTTATCAATTTTGATTTAACTCTATCGCGTTTACGAACTAATAGCAAAAAATTTTGATTTGATCGAAAGCTATAAACTTTTAAATTGCGTTTTATTTAAAATTCAACTTATTACGTTTATATCATTTGTGCGTTATACCATTGATATGCAGTTGTGAGAAATTACTATTACCCCTACACATGCAAATACGTAACCGATTAAATTGTAATAACCCAGTGGTTTCCAACCTGGGGGGTCATGAAATAGTTTCTAGTGGGGGGGGGGGGGTCGCCGCAACTATTTTTAGTTGCAATTATTGCTGTCCTGAAGAAAATTGTTGAGAGTATGCAGTGTTGTCTTAATTAAAGAGTATTGAAATTGCGGGGTAACTCTGGACTTGGTGACCTCACAGCGCCGAGCTGACTGTCATTTGACTGGTCGTCTATCGTCTATCCAAGCCCAAGGTGGCAGTTGCAACTTATAAAAGTGGGTCGCGGCTTGAAAAGGGTTGGGAACCACTGTAGTAACCGATTAAAAAAATATTTAAGAAATCATGTTCTGAAATGATAAAAACTGTCATTAAATCTTCTGGTTGCTAATTTCAACAGTGGACTGTTCACTGTAGTCCGGGGTTTGGCTCCCCAGGCCTTAAGAGGTTCGGATTCCTCGGAAAATAGTAGGTCCCGGCGCAGCATGACCACTGTAGTCTTTGAGCCGTAAAACCAAAAAGCAAACAAACAAACATATACTCTCAAAAAAATTCTAATGTCTGTTTGTGTCCGGAAAACTCAGCAAGAACTAATGATCTAGCAAGGCGAACTTTGGGATTAAATACAGCGTAAACTTGTGGGAGCAAAAAAGAAACTTATGTGGGGGAAAAAGTACATTTTTCCACTTTTCAATAAACCATGCCGCCCTTGCTCCCCCAGATTACTCCTATAATCAAAGCCCTTACTAATCCATAAAAGATCATTTATATATTAAACTTCACTATTTGAAAAACTTTTATATAAATTCATATGAATGCCTATAGGTTTACTTTCCTTGAATTTGGACTTGAGAAAATTTTTATTTTCTAGATTCTGTTAATAATGCTAATTTAATTCTAATTTTGTATTAATTTAATCCCAATTCACGTGATAATTAGCATATAAAAACGTAAATTTCTTCCTCATATATTCCTTTATTTACGTAATTTTTACGTAAGTATTTTTTACGTGAATTACCGTGAACGAATTAACGTGAGTGGAGAACAAAAACTTCAAAGCGTATCCGAGATTCGAAAGCCATTAATTTTATTTACGAAGGCTTGGTGCTGCCATCTATGGATACCAATTTACACTAAAAGTTAAATAATATTTAAGTTAGGACATGAAAAAAAGTTGATGGAAGTTATTTACTTTAACGTTAATAAGATGATAATAACAGGATCGGGCAGTGGCGGATTTCTAAGTAGGCACAAAAGGCACAGGCCTAGGGCCGGCACTTATCGGCGGGGCGGCATCAAATTGCTTAAACATAAAATTGTCCAAACTTGACAACATTGAAAAAATAATGTTTCTTTTAATTATTGCCCTGTTTCCCCAATAGCGATGACATATAAGCGATTACTTTAACTTGCCTGCAAATACAAACTACAGAATCGAAAGACAAAGGGCCCTAAAAATTTGTATATATATGTTTTTTATATATATTAATAGTAAACGAATGAATAAAGAAAAACTTGACTGATAATGAAAAAATTCATGCAAGGATGCGTACGTGTTTTTTTCCCCAAATACGCTAAATACACGCAAAAACATCAGAGGCTCCAGGAATCCATACTAAAACTAATGTGGATTCAAAAAATGTCTCGAATTCACGAAGTCGGAGACTGTAGTAGCAATAATGTCGAGTTGTATCTTATTAATTTGAATAATTATATGAAAAATCTCCTTTACATATCAAATGTTAAGAGTATGATATGCGGTTGGTTTTTTTTTAACAAATATTCCGTTCTTTCTAAAGGAGGGAGGGGGCGGCAGTACAGGCTGTGCCTAAGGGCGGCAATTTTATAAATCCGCCACTCGGATCGTAGCTAGGCGAAGTAGGCTAGTATCGTAGCTAGTAACTGGGGTTTCTGAAAGCTACAGGGCACGGGCGCCGTTAGCGGGGGTGGCAGGGGGACGTGTCCCCCCAATGTTGGCATTAGGGTTCCATATCCCCCTTCAATTTCAAACAAAATGCCTTTTAAAGGTATATTGACACCCCCAATATTTTCATGACATCGGCGCCGATGCTACAAGGGTGTGGGTGGGAGGTCTTAGAATTCGTTGATGCCTGATGTATTTAATAATACTAAATATATATAATATAAACATACAATGTTTTAATAAAATTAATTAATTCTCAGTACTGTACAGTTCGACAGAAATCAAAGTCATGAAATAATGCATGTGAAATACATAATTAGTGTTAAAAATAGTTTGTATAAGCAAGTAATTTTTAGAAATAAAATCAAATTAATTTACTCAACACGTTTCTTAACATAAATATTACAGCAGGGTTTAAGCTGCATTTTTTTTTTTCCTTTAAAGGAAAAGGCTAAAATGTTAATGTTAATTTTAGCATTAAAAAAAGAATTTTTAAATTTCTTTTAGTTCTCTTTTTCTACTGTAAATACTTGCGATAATTTTGAGGCACATTAAAATTTATAACTTTTCTTCTTATTATTATTACTGCAGACTCGACGAAGGCTTAAATTTTGCAAAAACATTATGTACACATATACCTTGAAAATCTATTTTGAATACATTTTTAACGTCAAAGAACAATTTCCATTGTCATGTACAATTTTATACAAAACAAAAAATTTAAAAAAAAATTATAAAATAATTTAATTTGAGAAAACATATTCCCAGTCTGGCTGCGGCCCTGAATATTAACACATACTTACGCATTCATTGTTCGGAATGTAGTTTTTCCACTGCTAAAAGCATAAATTTCATTATGTTTATAAACAGAAGGGTTATTGAAAACGATTTTCGTTTTTCAAGAGAAACACACATTTTAAGGCTTTATTTTCATTTAATTAAAACTACGAGAAATGGGCAATTCTTGATTTCCGAATTTGTTCCTTATCCTCGGATTATAAATCTCATTTTTATAAATAATATGGTGGGATCTGTCCATAACAATATTCTCAGTGATTACAACAGATATAGAGTGTATTAGATTCGATTATTACTCAGCAGTTATAGATATATTTTCACTGTATAAATTAAATGTCATTTAACTATCATTATTGGAGATGCCCGGATGGATGACGTCAGAGCGCCGCCACCGATAGTGGTATCATTCCATCCGTTCATATTAAAGAATGTAAAGGACAGACACGTAAAAATCCTGCACTGTTCTAACTAAAACAGGCATTCATTGTGGTGTCATTCCATCCGTTCATATTAAAGAATGTAAAGGACAGACGCGTAAAAATCCTGCACTGTTCTAACTAAAACAGGCATTCATTGTGGTGTCATTCCATCCGTTCATATTAAAGAATGTAAAGGACAGACGCGTAAAAATCCTGCACTGTTCTAACTAAAACAGGCATTCATTGTGGTGTCATTCCATCCGTTCATATTAAAGAATGTAAAGGACAGACGCGTAAAAATCCTGCACTGTTCTAACTAAAACAGGCATTCATTGTGGTGTCATTCCATCCGTTCATATTAAAGAATGTAAAAGGCAGACACGTGATAATTCTTTTCTTTTCTAACTAAAACAGGCATTCATTGTGGCATCATTCCATCCTTTCATATTAAAGAATGTAAACGACGGACACCTATAACAATTCTTTTATTTTCTAACTAAAACAGGCATTCATATTGGCGGACCAGGAAATTTATAGTCCCTAAGCAAAGAATGCTTTGCTATCTCGCCTTCCCTATCTTTAAAAAAATAATCAGAAGAAAGAGTTTGAATAACAAAATAATAAATAATTAACAATGAGATTTTGTGGTGTTCCAATGTTTTGTCAAATTAGGGGGCCGGGGCTTCTCAAGCTAATTATGATATCATTTTTTTCCTTGGCCTTCTATCAGGTTTATTGATGTCATAAATTGAGTTTTTTTAATTGCAATTTCCTGAGAAATAATAATTAAATTTAACTTCACGTTAATTCAAGTATATTTGTATATTTTGTTGAATATATTTGTATATTTTATTAAATATATCTATATATTTTGCTAAATATATTTGCATATTTTGTTAGATATATTTGTATATTTTGTTAACTACATTTGTATACTTCGCTAAATATATTTTACTTACAATGTATATTTAATGGCCAAAATAATTGTTAAATTTTTCTATTAAAATGGCACAGAGAATGAAATGGTGATACTATTTTTTTATTGGTAGAAGAAAAAGTAGGGATGATATGTAAGTGGAGAATAAATACATCGGATTGAGCTTCAGGACACTGATCATTAATAATTCAACATGGCAATACAACAGCAAATGATTTGAATTTGTGCATTAACTGACTTGAAATCATTCCCATGAATTAAGGAAGATGGTGTGAGGCGGGAGAATTTTACGAAGAAATCGATTTATTGCCGATAGAACTGACTACCGCAACAAGTATACGTAACATGGATTGCTTAAAAGAAAGAAATAGACAACCACAATTTGCAGCTAAATTGGAAAAGTGGGCATGGCGGAAAAGTTAATATATAAGATTTACGGTGGCAGGAACTTTAGCATCATAAGTCCGTTTTTCAAGAAACCACGAAGGAAGTAAACGTGTCATCAGCTAAGACAGAATCGGTGAAGCAGAACATTGTCAACAAAAAATGTGTTATTGAGAATGTCAACGTGTATTTTTAAAATAAAAATATAAAAAGAAATTGACAAATCCAAAGTACTTGGAAAGATCCATATCAATAACAAAGTAATTGAAATTGTTAGGGAAATCGACTTCCTGGGTGTGACTTTTACTGAAGATTTGTCTTGGAATAAGCAAGTGAATAAAATTAACAGGAAGATTAGCTCAGGATTAGATATTATAAGAAAATTATCAAATGATGTGTACTGCTAAATTTATACTTTCCCTTTGTTTACAGCCACTTAATATACTGCAATAGCATCTGGGGTAATTTAAATAGCGGCAATATGAATATTATTAAATTATTGCAGTCTAAATTTTTAAGAATTATTGAGCAAAGAAATGTGTTAAATTGGAATGAAGTATTCGTTAAATATGGCTTGCTTCCAATTGATTCAAATAATAAATTTTGTATACTGAAAATAATGTATGAAAGGATAAGGAAAATAAACATTGGGATGTAATAAAAATTGAATATTGTAATAGTAATGTACATTTGAGAAGAAAAAAATCAAATAAAATTACCAAGGATTAGGATCAAATTAGTCACGATGGGAACTGAATACAAGGCAATCAAATACTGGAATGAAATTACTTGTGATATTAAAGACATAAACAGTAACAAATTATTTAAAAAAAAAATATTTAAATTTCTATATGATAGTATTCTTGATCTGATGTCTTCTTGATCTGTTGGGTCTCCAGCAAGTTAAAATTTATTTTTTACTGGGGACCCGTCATTTATTCGCAGAGCACCTATAATTATGTATTTATGATAGATTCCTTATATGGCATACTATTTTTTCTCATAATTCATGGCTCTTTGCTATTTATAACAATGACAAATAAACAATATTATTATTAATACGGAAAGTAATAAGTAAATAGGAAGATATTAAATACATCTCGACACAGAAACGAAATGATAAAATTCGTTAACAAACGAGAATATAAGAAACTTGGTTTAATCGATCTGAATCACTGGCGTACGCAGGGGGTATTGATGAGGTGTTGTAACCCCCATTGCAATGAAATTTTGTATATTTAACATAGAAATATATGAGTTGTAGCTCTGTAACCCCCCCCCATTGAGTCTATAACCCTATCTCTTATGAAGCTTCTACGTACGCCTATGATATGAATAAACATATCAATACATATAGAGAGACAATAGTAGAGTAATATATATACAATAGTAGAGTAACAGAAGCTTCTTCTGCTCCAGGAAGACTTAAAAAAGGAAATCTTAAGAACAGTTCCGTCTTAACGACTGGATCAACGGAGCATGAGACCAGGGGCCCTGATCTAAATAAGGGCCGCAAATTGACAAAGTTCGTTCATTATATATTATAGAGTGAACTTTGTCTATAACGAGAGTGTCTATAGCGATAGTTTTAGCGATGTTGACTGGTGTAGAGCATACTAAGTTCGGGCTTTGTCTATAAAAATGAACTGCTATAGCAAAGCAATATCTTTTTCCTGTCCCTGGTGGGCAGGGGCGGACTGGGCCGCTGCGCCCTCATGGGCTATAGGATTCACACCCTCTGATAATCCAAGGTATGCGCCCTTTGAGAGGACCCAGTCCGCCCCTGATGGTGGGCTACCATTATAGATAGATTTTTTAGTATTTCTCCCATTACCAAATTTTAAATGTTAGTGTAAAAATGGCTCCAAAATATGGTTGAATCCAGAGCCTCCAAATGCGCTAAGACACAAGGCCCTGCTTAAAAATACATCTAATTCAATTTAATACATCGTTCACAATGCAATTCAATGGAATTGTGTGCGTTGAATCCGTCGCTTCAGTTGCGACCATGGATTCTACACATACAATTCTGGCGAATTTGACTGATTTTAAAAAGTCGCTGGAGAGAGCCCGATGTCCGTTGACATTAAATAATTTTAAAACTTTGTGAAATGGTGCATTGTAGCCATTTGTGGAAACCTTAAATGGGGTGGATGCAAACACTAAATTCACTGTAGTGCCCGAACGGCTAATTTTTGGAAAAAAATTCACTGAACAAAAAATGTTTCTTTTGATGTTCTTCACCTGTTACACATACTTGGCAGTTCCCAACTCTTTTCTAGTGTGTTAAAAAAGGCAGTTTTAGGCTTATTTTCACTAAACAGTAACACAGATCAAAATCAGAAAACGGAATTCCGGATTTCTTTGTCTCTACTGTATTATTAGCTCAATCACTTAAATTATGTATCAAAAATTGTATTTAATTCATGTAATTGGCTACGTAGAAAAGACATGGACATAAACAGTAGCTAGGCTCTACAGCCAAACCGGCCCCCATGCGGACACGGGGATATGGGAAAATATGCCTTATTTGGTGTTCACAACAACTCCTCTTATTTTGTCGGTAGAGTTTAGGACCACCCTGTATATTAATATATAATTCTTATTCTTGTATTTTGATATATAATTTGTATTCTTATACCTTGATATATAATTATTTTTCTTGTATATTGATATATAATTCTTGTTCTCGTATCTTGATATATAATTCTTGTTCTCGATCTTGATATATAATTCTTATTCTTGTATATTGATATATGATTCCTATTCTTATATATTGATATATAATTCTTATTCTTATATCTTGATATATAATTTTCCTTATATCTGATATATAATTCTTATATCTTATTTTTATCTTGATATATAATTCTTATAATCTTGTATATTATTTTATATATATATTCTTATATCTTATATATATTGATATATACTCTTATTCTTATATCTTGATATATAATTTATTCTTGTATATTAATATATAATTCTTATTCTTATATCTTATTCTTATATCTTGATATAGAATTTTTATTCTTATTTCTTAATATAGAATTCTTATTCTTATATCTTGACATAAAATTTTTATTCTTGTATATTGATATATAATTAATATATAATTCTTATGCGGTAGACTGCTAACTATGGAACATGCAATTATCGGGATCATTCATCATTATCATCATCATCGTTACAAAGATGATATCAACATTTTAGCTTTATTTTAATGCGAATATTTTAAAAATCTGTAATCGATTCAATTAACTGATTATCATAATTTTGATAAAAATTGAGTAACACATTCTCGTTTTTATATAAAACACTTTTTTTCATATTTTACACGATATTTTTCATGACACAGATATATTTCCCTCTATACAGAGAAACTCCTTTCCCACGACCAAATGACGGTTATTAAACGAATTCGAACCGTATATATATTAAAAAATTTCGTTTTCAGGAGAATTTTTCGATAAGTTATATCGTACAGGGTATTATAATTTAATACCATATAACAAGACCCATTTATAACGAGCTCGAAGAGGAACTGTCAATTGTGTTTGGTGTAAGGTTGAAATGAATACAATTTAATCTCTTTTAGCAAGCACGACTTTTCGCGCCTCCAGGATTTGACGAGAAAGGCTGGACAGATTTTTGAAAAGCACACTCCATAAAATTCTGAATAATAAATTTAAAAAACAATCAGCGATTGGAAATCTTTGAAATTGGAGCGTACACCATAAAACAAATTCCCAGAAGTTGAAACAGAGGAATTTCTGAGAACTCTTATTAGTAGTAGTAGTAGTAGAGTGGGAAGGGATGGACATTGGGAAGGGTGGCCGCAGTAGACAGTATCACCAATCAGTTTTATGTGCAAAAGAGAGCAAAAATCTGGTCATCACGCAGAGAAATTTGTTTCTTAAGAAGATGTTCTTTTGCGGCATTAAGAACAAAGGCATAAAGTCGCCTTCGTGAGCAGCAAAGTTTAACGATCGTGTAAACTATCAGATGTATGCAAACAACCACTGACATGCCACTGCTAGAGAATCCGTAGAAAATCCTGAACGCTTTTTTAAGACAATATATTACACTGATGACCATGTCTTTAATGTACTAAGTATCTTACAACGAAAGTTAAATGGTCATAAATATTGCAAATTGAAACAATGAACAATAAACTGGGTTTGTTTTTTTCATCATATCCAAGTACAGCTCATTTTGAAAATGTCTGCTAATGTAAGTTTTATACAGGGTTCCCTAGGAAAGTCGGAATGCAGCCAATAATTCTTGAACGAAGAAAGCTCTTGCACCAAAAGTTAGGTATTGGTATAGTAAAATGACTATACACTATCAGATAAGATGAATGGCATCGCTCCTGGTAGCGAATTAAGGAAGTGAACATTTTTATTTAGAAAAACAATGAAGATAGGAAAATATTTTCAATTACAAAGTTGTAGAGTGTCCTTCAGTTAGTAAGAAAAGATATGCAACTTACATGCACTATGTACACGTACTGCCACAAAATGAGGTAAGTCTCAATACATCACTTTCGCTTAATGCTTTTTATTGTTTTAAAAGTTGAGTTGAAGTTCTTATAGGAGAGGGCTACCGTAGTTTCTTTCCTATAAGAACTTTAACTCAACCTCTAAAGTGCTATAAAGTATTTAACTGAAAGCGATGCATTGAAATTTTCAAAAAATCTCGCTTTGTGGCAGTACGTATACACACATTGTATACACACAATACTCCAGAAACACGTGTGAAATTGTATTACACACATGTATACACATTGTATTTAAACCGTATATCTTTTCTTGCTAACTAAAAAACGCTTTACAACTTTCTTGATGAAAATATTTCGCCATCTTTATTATTTTTCGAAATAAAATTTTTAACTTCCTCAATTCGCCATCAGGAGCGCTGCTGTTCATCTCGTCTGATAGTGCATAGTCATTTTATTAACTAATATCTAACTTTCTTTGCAATATCTGTCTTGGTTCAAAAGTTATTGGCCGCATTCAAACTTTCCTAGGAACACTGTATACTCGCTGTTATACTCGAGTATACTCGAGTATACTCCTGTATACTCGAGTTTATTTTTTTTTTCAGCTTATTGTACTGATTGTCATGCTGTTCGTTAACTTTTAAGCGAACTCAGACTCGAATATTATTATTATATAAATACCACACATACTCTTGATTCTGTCTTAACTGGTTCAACTTTAATCGGCCGCCGCTTCAGCGAGCTCTCTCCATTTAGAGGTAGAACCGGTTGAGGTGACCGATTTGTTCAGCCATGGTCTTTAAAACTATACTATATTTTTCATATATACGTCGTTTGTGTTTAAATAATACTTTCATAATTTTCAAATAAATTTATTTAAAATATTTCATTATAATACCACAGTTTTAGCACTCTTTTTCTGCAAACAGATCAATTTTCAAACAAAGCGGCAAAATTCCCGGTTCCGCCATGACCGGTTAAGAGAGGGGAGGGGATCTACGGCATGTAATTTAATTATTTGGAGGTTGAGAGATAATTTAACTACATTCAAAATTAGAAATATAGGAGTAATCTCGTTTGTTTTCGATTTAAATTTATTTGAAATTTATTTATTTATTTATTTTTCGTAAAATCGCACAGAAATTACGTGATTTAGTCTGACTATATTCATAATGTCTCTTCAGTTATTTCCCTTTTCAGCATGTAGTTCAGCAGTTATGGCACTGACGTAGGCAGGGGGGGGGGTTAATAGGGGTTGTAACGCCCCATTGCGATGGAATTTTTTACGTATAACCACTGGCGTGAGCAGAGGTTGTTTATGGGGGTTGTAGCCCCCCCATTGCAATAAAGTTTTGTATATTTAAACTAGAGATATATGAATTGTAGCTCTGTAACCTTCCCATTCAGCCTATAACCTCCTTATGAACTTTCTGGTACGCCTATGAGTTACGGCCACAGCATTAAGCTCCTCTAATTTGCTTATAAACCTCGGTAAGGCCTGTTATGTGTAAGCATATCATAGCCTAGAGGTTACGTTAAGCCGCCAGTCCCAACTTAGATGGCCCATGGCCAGGGATGGCTCCAGGTTGATTTTGAACCCGGGCGGCCTGGCTCGGGTTGCTTTTTTGGCGCCCCTCCCTCTGGCGAAAACAGAAAATTTTCGGAGATGCACAGTGAGGCATATCCCCTACAGAAGTGACCAAAAGTCCTTGAAATAATTTCTCTAAAGATGTCTCTAAAAATTTCTCCAAACTTGTCTCTTTTTAGACAGATTTTCTACTATTGGATTAGTTAAAAAAAATTGAACTTGACCAATCTGGCGCAGTCGTCCTTAAGCCGCTTCTGCCTGTGGCGCAATCTTGGGAAAGCAAATCGAACAAACAAACGAGTTTAATTTTTTCATGAAGCTGAAAATGTGGCCCTCGTAATTTTATTTTTTCCCGGAGATATTTAAATTTCAGTAAACAGCAGACAACCCAACAATCGACCGGAAGGAGGAAAAGAAGTAGCAAAAAATTGGGAAAGTTGCGCCAGAAAAACGGAGAAAGTAGAAGAAAGAAAGGAAAAAAGGTAGAAAAGGGGGAGAACCGGGTCAAGGCCGAAGCCGGAGATGAGTAGAATTGTGAGAGCGTTCTCAACAAAAGGAAACACGTGAAAAGGAAACGGAAGAGATTTTTTTTTTAAAATGAAGTACACATTATGCGCATACGTGAGCGCCCCTATTCGGAAATTTTCCAGCATTTCACATTTCACCCTCTCTCTCTCACTTTTTTTTAAAAAATTCTATTGACCTAGTTTTAACTCACTGGGTTGTTACCTCTCCTCAACGTGTCGTGTTCGCTTCACGTGTAAATTTCCCCCACTGTTTATTTGTTTAAAATCCCCTCCCATTTTTTAACCCGGGGGGGGGGTATTCTGCTTGAATCGCCCCCCTTCCCAATTGAGGTTTTTTTAAGAGGCCCCCCCTGCCCTGCCCGTCGCCCCTTGTTTAAGTGCCAGTTTGGATTAAATAGCCCAATTTTCCCGTGTCTCATTGTCTAGTCAACCAGAGCTTGACCCTCCATCTAGACCAGTGGTGGCCAACCCACAGCAAGCGTGCCACCCGTGGCACACGAAAGTTTGTTGTGTGGCACGCAGAAACTTAATGCAGTCAGGTCCGTAACTAGACACTTGTTACAGGGGGAGGGGATCAAAAAGTTACAGAGGTGTTCAGAAAATTACGAAGGGGGATTAAAATTCGTAAATGTTTTCATTTGTTTTATAAATATATTTAATAATACTAAATGTATAAGACGACTAATATATTTAACGTTAATAAGTAAATTGCTTGACGTAAATTTTGTATTGGAAACTTGTAAATTTTAGTATACCTCTCTATAATCTCCCCCCATCCTTACTATAAAAAGTATATGAAGACTAAAACCTCTATAAAAATAGTATATACACAAGATCTACCGTAGAAAGCTATTTTGAACACATTTTTAACGTCAAAGAACAATTTCCACTATCATGTACAATTTAATACAAAACAAAAAATTTAAAATAAAATTCTACAATATTTTATTTTGAGAAAATATTTTCCGGGGGGGGGGCTGACTATATTTCCATGGGGGCGCTCAGACGCCCTGTAACCCCAGCCTGGATACGGCTGTGAATACAGTATAAATATTCTCTCATTAATTAATAATTAATGGGAGAATTAATAATTCCGAGAGACAAAAAAAAAGTAGTTAAACAGAGAAAAAAACGTTAATAAAGTTAAACCGAAAAGAGACATTAATGTAATAAAAATTCCATTATTAAACACAATCAAAGACATCGATAAATCTAAACAGAAATAATTCTTTAATGTAATAATAATTACATTATAAAATATAATTAAAGACATTAATTTGAATGTGTTTAGTTTTATGGGGCATTTTCTGGGGCAGTAAAATTCCACCACTAAACCAAAATAGTCTTTAATCAGAACGCCGTTATTTAGAGAAATTTCTGGCAGGTTTAAAACCTCAACCTAGTGTATGAGCCATTGTTATCAGCAAGGAATACGATTAAAACTCACTCTTTTTCAAAACTAACCGACGCGCTGAACTGAATAGTTAAATCTTGCTTATTTGCTTATCAATAAGTAAACATAAATATGCAATAGATCGTGAAATGCAAGCAAATTTAAAAGTCGCATTGATATTTTATAAACTATTCTAGATACATTCTAGATTATAGACGGGTTATTCGTTGTAATGTACTTTAAGTACAATATAATTAAAGATATTGTTTAAACTTGATACAGGCCTCCCCTTAGTTCGCCGGAAAGTAATTGAGTGATACGCCTACGATACAAAGGCTTAAAAGTAGCACAAGCCGAAAAAAAAATAGTTTACCCACTACTCATTTGGATGGTTATTCGCAGGGGAGGACTGGGTCCTCCCTCTCAAAAGGCTTACACTTGGGACTATCGCAGGGCACAAGTTCTATATCCCATGAGGGCGCACCGGCGGTGACACGGGCGGACTGACAAGGGACGGGTGACAAGAGCGGACTGACAAGGGGCGGGTGACAAGGGCGGACTGACAAGAGCAGACTGAGCCACCGGCCGGAGGCTCAGTCCGCCCTTGTTTATTTGTCACCTTGTAATGAACAAGCTAATAACCTTGCTCAGTCCGCCCTTGTTTATTTGTCACTTGTAGTGAACAAGCTAATAACCTACTCGCTATCCCCTGTAATATTATTGCATTAAATTATCCGGACGTATTTCGGTCTTGAGTTGTCCGGATAAATAGGATTCTCCCGTGGAGATGTGTATATTTGTGGTTGGTTGTAACAGTGTCACAGGAAAAGTGGGGGGGGGGCGCTCAAGCGTCTTAATTGGATATCAAAACATTTTTTCTATGACCGCATCATATAATCTTCTTTAAAGTCATTTGAGCCCCCCCCCCTTAACCACTAAGGGCCGTTCAAGTATTACATAAGCATGGTTAGGGGAGGGGGGAGTTTGACATCTGCTTATTCTTGCTGACAACGGGAAGGGGGGGGAGAGGTCTGAACCATGCTTACGTAAAACACAGGAAATAATAAAACCGGCATGTAGTCAGGAAGTAATAGCCGCCCTTACAAAACTATAATACTGGAATGTACCACACACTAAGAGGAAAAGACATAAAATGCACGTAATCGTCGTTAAATATTTAATTATTTAAACCAGTGGCTGGCTGTCAACCTTTGTAATCTCTGGAAATACCTTCCAGAGCTCCTCGTGGCCCCTCTAATATTTTTAAATTATAATGGATATGTTATTTTTAATAAATGCATTTTATCAAATCCACTTCTTATTTATCCACTATTTACTTATAACATAAGATATACGTAATAATATGCGACAAAATATTTTATAATAAAATATTATATTATCCCTTAGTTTAATAATATGTATACTATATATATAATTTATAATAATATATATATGCAGTTTAATAATACATATATAATATATAAAGTTTTATAATAATAATAGTAAGAAAACAATTAAAGAACCAAAATCTTACGTAAGCATGAAGGGGGTCAGGCATTTGCTTATTTTTTCTTACAAGGGGGAGGGGGAGTATAAAATGGCCAGAAATGTGCTTACATAATACTTGAACAGCCCCCTTGAGCCCCGATAAATTTTAAACTACTACGCTGCTGGTTTGTATGTGTTTCATAGCACGAAAAACGTTTAGGTCACGTGGCGCTAAACCATGTCTATATAGATGGATCTTTCTGTGTGACTTTCCAGCTATTAGATTAATCTGATGACGTGGCACTACGCAGAATAAATGGCAAATAGTGAAACAACGTTTTTAAGCGTAATTCAAATTTTATTAAACAAATAACAAATGGGAAAACAACGCTTTAAGCGTAGTAGAAATTTTATTAATCAAATTTCAACGCGTTTCGGACGGACTCTGGCCGCCTCTCGTCAGGAACACACGTTTGTCCGGTACTGCAACAAGCAACGAAGTGTTGCCGATTCACCGATGGGTGTGTTGCCAGTTATATCCCGTTAAAAAGTTGCGATTAAGATCGACTGCTGCTCCATCTATCGGCGGTGAACCACAATATTGAACTAGGTGGGGTGGTAGGTGAGAATGTTGAAGAGCTGAAAGATGGTTTCTCCAAGCTTGACTGAAGCATGGAGTGGACCTGTAATCATTTACAATGTCACCGGAGTTCTTATTACAAAAATTTGGAAATTGAAAAGTTAGTGTTAAAAGGGCTCCAAAAATGACCAAGCTTGGAGCCCCAGTATGAGTTGAGATATCTCTGTCATGGAAATGAACTTTGGCTTGCCCCTTCTTAGATATAAGTTTACAGACGCCCCTGTTATTTATTCACTCAACTTCTTTAAACGTTAATCCCGGATGTCTCGTGAAAACTTCGAGGTATAAAAGAATTTGTTCGTGATGAATTTTTCTTTACGTCCGAAAAGTACTAAAGGTCATCAAGGATGGAACCGGACTTGATGTAACCTTTGAACTACACTACGTAACGTAATCGCCATTGCACATACGTTTAGTTATTAAGAAGCAAACTTGACTCAGCGGATTCAAAAACAGTGGTCACAGTGAATCGCCCATGCCAGGAGTCTTCAACCCGCGGCCCGTCGACATGTTTTTTGCGACCCACTGGCTCATAAAAAAATACAAATTGTTTCACACAAAAATACACTCCTTGCTCCCTGTAAATCTTAAGTCTATGCATTTTATTTTATTCTATTCACATTTTTATATTTAGTAATAAATATCTTAAAACGCTGGAGAACTAAAATCGGTCTTCTCTCAATCTTTTTTTACATTAATTTTCTTACTTATATCGATATTAAATGTAGTTTTATTGATTTGCAGTGCAACAGTTATTTTAAAATAAAATTCAACTTATGACTCATTGAATTCTATTCTAAATAAATCGATAAGAACATCTTCCCCACTATCTGACTGCATGCTCTGAAAACGATATCACTATTCGTGAGAACTTACGTCTGCGAACAACTCTTTTCAAAAATGAAGTTAGTAAAATCAAAAATTAAGACCAGAATAACCGACCTCCACCTTAGAAACACCTTTAGGGTTGCAACGTCAAAAATAAGATATGACAGGCTTGTTAAAAATAAACACTGCTAAAAATCTCACTAAAAGGTTTGATTTCGCTTTATATATTAATAACTAAAAGTATTGTAAATTTTTTTTTTTTGCTTCCATGTGTATTTTACGTTGTAATATATGCATATTCAGTTACAGCGGTGGATCTAGAAAATATTTTTGGTGGGGGCAAACTAATATAGAGATCTAGGGGGCAACAAAGGCGAATCCAGGGGGGATACCCCTACGCCACACACACCCCCTGGATCCACCTTCGTTCAGTCCTAATATTGCCGGTACAATAGTTCGGCCCGAAGGCCAACAAGAATAAGCAAAATTGACCCTTGGACTGAAAAGGGTTAAAGATCCCAGGAATACGCCCGTCTGGGATTACAGCGCCGCCTCCGGCGGCCACCCTTCCCAATGAAACCCTTGCACAATCCCCACCCTACCCCCTGGAATACGCATTGGCGGGGGAGGATTGATGGTAATCATAATCTCCATTAAATTTTGATTACCGTAGACTACAATATCGCATATGTAATATGCTATATTACATATTATATTAAATAAAATTATTATAGAAATATATTATAGAACATTTTATCTAACCTTTCCCCAGTGGCGTAAACAAGCTCAGGGGATCCAGCCCAAGGACGGACACAGATTTTCATTTTTTTGGGGGGGAGGTCAAGGACATTCTGTTCATTTATCATGAAAGTTGGAATTTTTTACAGTGAAAAAATATATTTTGGGGGTCATGACCCCTGTGACCACCTCCTGTGTCTCCCCTTGGTCCAGCCCCCATAAGATATCAAAACACGTTATTTTCTCATAGGTCGCATCATAAAAATCTTCTTTAAAAGCGCTTGAACCTCCCATTGCCACTTGAGCCCCCCACCCCCATGAGTTTTGAATTGCTGCGCCACTGATGGGCAAGTATATATATCGCGCATGTTCCATTATAGGTCAGAATAACCTGTCTTTTACGATATCAGTTATACCATGAAGTTATTTATTTTTAAATGAAAAATATTTGAGTTTTCATGTGATTTTTGAAATTATGAAAAAATAATGGGATTAATACAATATCGTATGAGGTCTCCAACGATATGAACCCTAAGGCCGCCTCTACCATCATGAACTATGAAGCTACCACTTTACCAACTTTAAGTACGTTACAGACAAATCTGCAGACATGCCTCGGTAGCGCAGTAGGCAGCGCGTCAGTCTCATAATCCGCATGAAAGGAGAAATCTGAAGGTCGTGAGTTCGATCCTCACCCGGGGCAGGGAACTTTTCTTTTTTTTTTCCCTCCCCCTCTCGTTATTAACATTATTTTAAAGCAAATGTAGGAAATTTAAATACGAAGTATATTAAATAAGAACTTTTAAACAATGTTATATCTACGTATGAACGAAATTTAATTACAATGTACATTTCCATCACGCTTCGTTAGAAAATAAACAAATGGTGCAAAAAAACCTGGTGGAAATGTACATTTTAATTAAATTTCATTCATACACAAATATAACGTTGTTTAACAGTTCTTATTGAATATTGCGTAGTTTCAGCTAAATAAATTCATACATTCACAAGTATATTATAAAAGTGAATTTAACATAGATAGACAAAGAATGCGATTTTCGATAAAATATAACTATATATACGCAATTTGTTTTCATTATAGTGTTTTCAAAGTTTTTTTAAGCTGTGCTAAAGGTGAACTTAGAGGGAAGGTTTTACTTTTTTTTTAACTCCTTACTGCAAATGCATGGGTGCCCATACGAGTACTTCTGGGGGGAGGGGGCTGAGAAAAATTATTACCTTCTTCTCAAAGCTGTAGAGCATGTTAATGAATGTATAGGGTACTCTTGCATAGTCAAGATGTTACATGAGTACACACAGCAGGTTTGCTGTTTTGCCTCTGCCTGGGACATTTTTTGGGATTCCGTGTGCCTTGTAGGCCGTTCTGGCCCGGCGTGGGCCTCCCTGGAAAATAGTTGAGGATTCAACTAGTAAAGGTTAGTAAGAGTGATAGCAAGATTCTCTAAAAGCGAGCGAGATTGTGGAAAAAAATTAAGTTAGAAACAAAATGAAAGAACAGGTTCGGAGTGGGGTAAGTAAGTTTCTTTAGAAGAGTTCCTAGAAGAAATTTGGGTTGATTGGCAGCCTGGAAAAATTAAGAGAAGATTCAGCCAATCAGAGGATAGTTACCGAATGGAGAAATTTCGTCATCCTTAGCGTCGCCAGAGCTGCGTCTTCTGGTTAGTTGTCGTCCAGCCTGTATCTCCATCGACTCTGACCTCTGGTTGGTTGTCTGCTAGAGAGATCCGATCGTTGTGATTGATCAGTCGGGAGTCTTCTGCTGAAGTCTTTTCTGGTCATCTTTTCCAGGCTTCCACTTTCCAAAGTTCAAGTCCGATTTTCAAAGTTCATTTTTCGTTAATCATTCTTCAGGTGTTCCAGATTCCAAACTTCAAGTCCAGTTTTCAAAGTCCAAGATTCGCTATTCTTTCAAAAACGTTTCAAAGTCCGTTTCGTGTCAGTTGCCAAGGGCGGTTGGGGCAAAGCGGTCACCTGGCCAATCTTACAGATGACTAGTCGATTTCTTTCATGATCCCATTCGAGTTGTGGGAGACAGTCCTTAACGAAGTCGGGATAGGTTTTTCTTTGAGTTTTCCACCATTCTTTCGCAACATACATATCTTCCCAGTAGTTTCCGAAATTTTCACCTATTTCTTCGTAGAATTTTGACCCTTTGATCTCGTACAGATCGAGGATTCTACTCTCGAGTTTGGTCCACGTATCTTGTCTTCTGTGTATGATGTAGGCTCGTTCTTCCTCTTCATTCATGTCATAGATTTCTTCCATGTAGTTTTTCCTGATAGAAAATTCTCCCACAGGAAGCATCGTCATCTTAGCTCGAACAACTGCTAAGCTGGATCCATTTGGATCGGCAAGTCTCTGCGAGGGCGTGTTTTTGGTTTTCATTGGTTGGGATAGAAGATTCCGGGGATTGTTATTGTTCGGTTGTGGGCTCTGTGGGCTGGTCTTTAGATTTTTCGGTCATTTCTTCCTCTTCTTCGTCTTCTCTAGGGTCTTGGTCAATCAGCTTTGGACAGTCTGTTTTAAGGTGTCCATAACCCTGGCACGAAAAGCAGCGCTTTTTTATTCCCTGGTAATGGATCTTTGCATAAGAAGGGCCAATGCGGATGGTTTCTGGGATTTCTTCTTTGATTTTCACTCTCAGCATTCGGGTACCGTTGTAGCAGTGAATAAATCCGTTGTTCCATTTTTCACTAATTACTTTTGATCTTATTTCTCCATATTTACTGATTTCATCGAGGATCATTTTGTCAGGAAACTGGTGTGGCAAATTTCGTATACGCACCCATACTGCTTGGTCTTCGACCGGGTAGATGTCGTAATGTTCTTTTCCCATCTTTATGCCTCGAGTAGTAAGCTCTTCCACAAGTTCATGGTTGAACACCGTAGCACGAAATTTTGACTGTGTCAACAGTTGTAAGCAGTCCAATTCTTTGGGGTCGTTAATGATGTTGAAGATTTCTTCAAATACGTCTGAAGAGTGTAAAGTATTCTGTTCAAAGTCGATGATGGCAATTAGGTCTTGTTTCAAATCAAGTTCGTACATGATTGCACAGGTTCGGTTACGTTCGGACGGACGAGATCGCAAACACGTCTGTACTCCCCAAGATCAGAACTTGGGAGTACAGGGTACTAAAATGCTGCAAAAATAATTGATACTGCTTGAAAATTTGAATGAGCCAAAGATACCTTGTTTTTTAAATGTGCTTCTAAAACTTTTGAAAGTAAATGCATAGTAGAATCGGAAAAATAAAATTTTTGAACGGCTAGTGGGGGGGGGCCTCGAGCTCCCTCTGCCCCCCCTATGAGCACCCATACTGCAATGTTATATCTTGGTGAAAATGTGAAAATGGGCGAGAAAAGGAAGAGAGGGCGAAAACAACAAAATTAGAAAGAAAAGGGAATTCAGTCAAGCTTCATACAGTGGCATAGTAAAAGGGGGGGCTCAAGCGCCCCATTGCGTATGAAAACACATTTTCTCTAAGACAGCATCATATGATTTTATTTAAAGCCACTTGAGTCCCCCCGCAGGTTTAAATTACGTTGCTGCCTGCTACCCCTTATAAATTCTGGGAGTAGACCGTTGGTTGCAACCACCAGAGTACTAAAGAGCCATAGGCGTACGCAGAAAGTTCTTAAGTGGGGGTTATAGGCTCAACTACAACTCATATATTCCTAAGTTAACTATGCAAAATTTTATTGCAATGGGGGGCTATAACCCCAACCCCCCTGCCTACGCCTGTGTGAAGAGTTGTTGAAAACTGGCGCTTTCTTACAACTTTAAGGTTACAAATATTTCGCGTCATTCTTACATTTAAAATCATATTGAAACGAACATCTTTATGCATATCTTTATTGAAACCATTGACGTAACTAAAGGAGTGGTCCCCCCCCACTCGTCTAGGAAATCATTATCCCCCCCCCCAGAAAAATAGAAATTACAAATGAATGCTATGTGTGGAGCATTGGGGGGATGAACCTCCCCTTTCCTAGATATTGAGAATTGAGACTAGCTACGCCGTATGACTGAAACCTATGTCAGTTACAAATTTTTCATTCAGTTATTCATTTCATTCAGTATTATTCAGCTGCATGAAAGTGACAAAACAAGTATAATAAAAAAATTTTTTTTTAAAGTCAATTCCTTCAATGCGCTGCTCAAATAAAAGGGAAGAAAGGGAAAAATTGCGAAAAGCAATTTTGGCGACATTTGGCAACATTTGGCTGTAATTGGCGGCAAACATTAATCGCCAAATACACCAAAGGAAAGCAAAAAAAATTCATTTAAATTTAATTAATGAATTAATATTTGAAAAAACTGTATTAACATCAAGTGTCATCCACTACAAGTTTAAAAAAATTTATTTGAACTTGATTGGATGGATAGAAAGTATTTTATTAACGATTGAAAATTTGAACAAGATATATAAATATATATATATATATAGGGAGAGTGTGAGCTAATAGAAGGAATTGAAAAATGAAGCTGTGGCTGGTATCTTCCTTGACAAGATACTGGCCTTTCAACATAGTTGATTCAGCATTAATCAACTATAATACTTACAGTCTGCATGAAACACAAATTCTTGTATTACTGACGCCTAGGATAGTGTAAACAGCAGTAACCGTTTGCACTAATTGGCCACTTAACACATTCATCGCGGCAATGGCGGACCTTCGTCCTACCCCCTGCGCCAAGAGTTCCCCTCTAGCGCTAAAGTTAAAACAAAACGCAAATTCTTTTAAAACTTTTTTATTTTACTTTCATATTATTTATTATTATTTTTTATATTACATTTTGGATGCATTATGCCACTGCTGCCCTGAAAAATAATATCATTAGCCGGCGTGTAATTCGCGCCAACTTTACGCCAGTCATATGATTTTGAAGCTGTTTGAGAATCATCAGCTTCACTTTCACTACTTTCTGAAATACTTTCTATTCTATCAGCATCAATATTCAAGCCTGAGGCACAATGAAGTAACTCCACATTTGCTTCATCTCCTTCTGCAATTTCTTCGCCATCATGACTTTCATCTTTGGTGCTTGAATCGGAAACACAGTCGCTAAGTTTACAACTGCTTTCCTTATCTGAGTTGACGTCGTCAAATAAATTGAGATATTTTATTGCCTCCTCAATTGAAAGCAGCTTTCGTTTACTCATTTTTCTTTTCAAAAAACGTAAAAAGTGTATAAAACGTACGACAAACGTAACAAGTTGTGCGGATACGAAAATTGCGCCAAAGCTCTAAAAATTGTGCGATTAGCGCCATCTTGTTGAAATTTTGTGAAAAGATAATAATATGGACTGGGATGCGCTGAAAAGTTAATAAATAAGTCACTGGATGCACTACAACAATACAGAAAAACATAGTGTAGAGGACGAGTTATCTTGTCTCTAGCGCACAGCGAATAATCTTCGAATAATAAATCTATTCGAATTCGAATCGAAAATCGAATTCGAAATAATAAATCTAATCTAATA
>QLNU02003225.1:12497479-12510657 GCA_006491805.2 Dysdera silvatica | reverse complement strand
CAACAACGCTCTCGCCAATGTCGGGACTCTAACCTCCACACAGACACTGCGCTGTTCTTCAAGCTGTCTTCCGTTTTCTCTGCAGTGTTGGGCGCTACATTTAGCCCTGGACTCTGATCTCCAAATGTAGATTCTACCTCATCTCTTGGATCATGACCCTTCCTTTCCTGGAAACACAGTGCCGCTTGCTCGGCCAACATTTCCAGATTATTTATTTATTTATTTATTTTTTCCATACGAAGCAACAACAATCTCGCCAACGTCAAAAAAACTCGACTTGCGATTAACAACTCTGATGCCAAAGACGAGAACACTACAACTAATGCAAGTATTGCCATTTTTTCAACAAGCCTTCACCCCAAGAAACCTTAAGAACTCTTTCGAACTAAAACTATTTTACGAATCGCATTATGCTAATTTAAAGTAAAATACTTAAAATTTTATTCATTTTTTAAATATTAATGATTAGATTTTCGTGCGCGTAATTTTTGCGCTAAATAAACGATATTCTAAACCAGGGGTCGGTAAAACCGCGGCTCTTTGATAAAAAATTTTCTTCATACATCTTTACCGACAATAATGGTAGTAGTAGTACGTCGGCGAGATTGAAGTGGACATGAAGTAAAATTTGGATAATATTTTTTTTTCATACATCTTTACCGACAATAATAGTAGTAATAGTAACATCAGCGAGATCTAAAGACTAGGCAGGCTACCAGACCTCATTATAGTTCCTTTTTTTTTTTTTTTTTTTTTTTTTGAGCAACGTGAAGGCTTGCGACTAATAAGCAGAGTTTATGTTCTCCGCTGAACTACTTATTATTATTATTACTACTTAAAAATCTCGTTCGAGGTGAGTTTTTACCTGGATTTATAATTTGTTTGCTCCGGATTGTCTTTCTGGTAACTTTTTCGTAAAGTTTTTACTTAAAACCACTTTTTTTTTGCAATACTCTCTTCGAACATTTGGTGCTAACACTAACGTGACCGACAGAGGAGGATAATTTAGTGCTTTTTTTTGGTCCCTTCTGGGTTGCCATTCTGGTGATTTCCTGGCCACGTTACTTAAATTGCTAGTCATTTTTTGTGTTCTGTTTGTTTTTTCCTTATTTAATTCTTAAAAATATATTTTAACCTTTCTTTATAGATACCGTTAAATGGCTGCTAAGAAAAAATACGAAAAATAGCTGACGAGTATCACGAATTCGAAAGTGAATGGATTGAGGTTTTTGGGTTCATTGCGAACTCAAATGGTCTTTCCACATGTCTTATTTGCAAAGAACAACTTTCAAATAATAAGAAGTCGAATGTAGAAAGACACTTTCAAATAAAGCATGGCTCATTTACAACAACGTATCCCGTTGGTGATATGCGAAAGAAAGCAGTAGAAGAACTTCAGAAAAGTTTGAAAAAACCGAACATTACATTTAAAAGTTGGTTACCATCTGCTAATACCGTTAACATTGCCAGCTTCATAGCGAGCCAGGAAATCGCTATTAGAAGAAAACCTTTTAGGGATGTCGAGTACATTAAAAGCTGATTTGCAAATGTATCTACAGAACTCTATGTAGATTTTAAAAATAAAGCTGCATCTTAAATAAATTTGAAAGTATTCCATTGTCTGCTAAAACAGTAACAGATAGAATGACTAAAATGGCCTCAAACGTAACTGACCAACAAGCGGAAGATATTACATCAGTTTCAGCCATATCAATTGCAGTAGACGAGTCTTGCGACACATAAAATACAGCATAAATTTGCCTTTTTGTGCGCTATATTTCATCCGAAGGTCCCAAAGAAGAACTTTTAGGCTTATTGCCACTTAAAGACCAGACCCGAGAAGTGGATATTGCAAATGCTGTCGTTAGCTGTATGGAAACAAATCACAGCTCACTGACTAAAATTGTGTCGGTAGCAACAGATGGAGTCAAGAGTATGTTGGGTCCCGAAAAAGGATTTGTTTCCATTTTAAAAGCAAAAATTAATCACGAGGCGATTTCTTTTCACTACATAATCCACCAAGAAGCTCTTTGTGCACAAACGTTTCCAAAAGAATTTGGTCAAGTTATGATTGTTTGTTTGTGGTTTTGTGGCTCAAAGACTACAGTGGTCATGCTGCGCCGGGACCTACTGTTTTCCGAGGAATCCGAACCTCTTAAGGCCTAGGGAACCAAACCCCGGACTACAGTGAGCAGTGCGATCTTTATGAGATCTCTGAGTAAGCGTTCTTTTTGCACTGCTGGGAGTCGAACCCGGATTAGCCGCGCAATAGGAGAACGCGTTACCACACTGCGCCACCGCAGGGCCGGTCAAGTTATGAATTTAGTAATTAAGACCGTTAACAAATTGTAGCACAAAAGCTTCATCACCGTCAATTTAAAGAGCTTCTTAGTGAAATGAACAGCGAATATTCAGATCTTCTTTTTAACAACGTGCGATGGCTTTCAAGAGGTAAGATGCTAAAACGATTTGCTTCTTGCTTACAAGAAATCGAACTATTCCTTGGAAACAAGGCGTACATTATTCAGAATTGCAAGATTAGTGGTTGCAAAAGTTACATTTTATAGTGGACGTAACGACACATCTGAATTAACATTAAACTGCAAGGTAAAGGAAATATTGCGTTTTCGCTTCTTGAAGAAGTTATTTCTTTTGAAAGAGAAATGGTTCTTTTGGTTAATGACATAGAAAAGGGAACTTTATTGCATTCTTCAAGTTTATCACAATATGAAAACGAAACCAATGTTGAAATTGATGCGGAATTTTTCAAAACAGCAATTTTAAAAATGAACGAATCTTTTCTAAAGAGATTTTCAGACTTCCGACAAGTAAAAAAAAACTCTGGCATTTATCATAGATCCTCTCAAAGCAAAAGTAACCGAATTAAGATTTCATCCATTCGGAATTGAAATAGCAGCTTTTGAAATGCAATTGCTAGACCTGGCTAGTAAAGGTCAATGGAAATCAAATCTTGCTACTGAAATTGAGAATCTAGAAAGAGAAAAATGCACTTTGCTTTCAAAGAACATGTTAACTGCTATCAAAAATATACAAAAGACGGATGAAAATTACCTTCAATACCTGGAAGAGATTCATACAACGAGTTGAAGAAGTTTGCATTTGGTGTTCTTAATATCTTTGGCTCGACAGACACGTGTGAACAAACGTTTTCCAACATGAAACTTATTAAAAATAAATTCAGAAACCAAATAACCGATGTGAACTTGGATTCATGCTTAAAATTAAAAGCAAATTACACACTTAATATTATAAAACTTTCTAAGGAAATGCAAGCACATTGTTCTCATTAATTAAAATGCTTACTACTTGCATGTGAATTACTTATGAATATATTATTTACATAAATGTGTATATGATGGTGTATTGATTATGCCATATATTATATTAAAAAATTATTTATTAATATTTTAATAATTTATTAATTAAATTTATTATTAATTATTCATAATTATGTATTGATTAATTTAAAAATTATTTATTGAAGTACAACTATGGCTCTTTTAAATTTTTCTCGCCGCCTTTCATGGTGAAATTGGCTCTTTAGCGTCTAAAGTTTGCCGACCACTGGTCTATGAGATAATTAGGCCTCAATTAAATAAATACATTTTAAAAAATGACATTAATCATCATAGTTCCATAATTTTTTAAATTCGCCTTACAGAGGGAGCTCTGAAAGTTATGGGGGTAGAGGGGCTCAGAATGCTACAAGGGGCTTAAAATTCGTTCATGTTTTGATGTATTTTATTAATATATTTAATAATACTAAATATATAAGTAGACTAATATATTTAACGTTAATAAATAAATTTCTTAAAATAAATTTTGCATTAAAAACTTATAAATTTTAGTATACCTCTCTATAATTTCTCTTATCCTTATTACAAAGTATATGAAGATTCAAACCTATGTAAAAAAAACATTAATATACACAAGAACCACCGTAGAAAGCTATTCTGAATACAATTTTAACAATGTCCATTGTCATGTATAATTTCGTACAAAACAAAACATTTAAAATAAGTTAACATTTAAAATAGTTGGTTTTTGAGAAAAAATATTTTCCAAGTGAGGGGGGGGGGGCCTGGCTACGGCTCTGCGGCAGGGGTGGACTGGGTCCTCTGAAGCAAAACCATCAGTTTCAGAATTCCTTTCGGGAGAACCAAACACAACATTCAAACCATTTTTGAAAAATATTTGTGGCACGTACGGATATTTTTCAGCAAGTAGCGTAACAATTCAGAACTTGTAGAGGCTCAAGCTTCTTTAAAGATAACTTTGTGACTCTGCCTATAAGAAAATAATGTGTTTTTAAATCCAGAGCCGTTTCTAGGTGTTTTGCCGCCCTAAACGCGAATTGCAAAATCTCTTCCTTCCTCCACCCTTTTACTAACATCGCTCTTTCGCCTATATCTCCCCTCTCTACTACCACAAACAACATCTAGCGGGACAACAAGTTAATCTTCTATTATACTTTGAATCATTAAACCCGTTAATTATATTTATATTTTAGACATATTAGTTATTTTGTAATATTAGTTATTGTGAATAGTAAAACAATTGCTACATGTTATAATTGTTTAATTTCAACATTTTATATTTTTGAAAATTGTAATATTGACGGAGTAATATCGTAAACCTTTGCACTCCACTGGCTCCGCTGGAGCGACATTCAGTATATGGCTTTGAATTCCTTTGGCTAAATAGCCTGGAGTGCAAAGGGTTGAAACACAACCTTGTATTATCAGAGCTAGAAGACTTAAATGTAT
Source organism: Dysdera silvatica (assembly GCA_006491805.2). NCBI lineage: Eukaryota > Metazoa > Arthropoda > Arachnida > Araneae > Dysderidae > Dysdera > Dysdera silvatica. Next base: position 12,505,870 of record QLNU02003225.1, on the reverse strand, counting down.
TAGATATAAAAGGATCTGTGAGAAAAATTAAAAAATGAAACACACCAAACGTTTCTACATTTGTCAAAATAAAAACTTATTAAGTAATCGTTCCGTATACTTTTGAAAACAATTCGATGTTTTAATTTTTCCCCTTTTCATTTTTTCTTCTCATGTGCTTAATTTTTTTCTCTGTTTGATTTAAAAATAATTTTTTACGCCATTTTCCCACCCTAGGCGTCGCCTACTCCGGACTAATGGTGAAAACGGCCCTGTTTGTATCCAATGTCGAGGGGAGGGAGTTGTTTTAAGCCCCTTGAGGACCCCATTGTCCTACACCACTGTTTGTAGTACAATTTTTTGTACTTTTTTCCAAGGAAACCCGAGTCATCAGATATTTTATCTACAGTCGAAGCTGGTTATATAATCGTTCAGTGTACCGGTTTTGTACGAAATTGTACATGACAATGATTGTTCTTTGACGTTAAAAATGTATTCAAAATAGCTTTCTACCGTAGATTTTGTGTATATAACGTGTTTTTTTATATACGTTTGAATCTTCATATACTTTACAGTAATAATAGGTGAAATTATAGAGAGGTATACTAAAATTTATTTCTTAATGCAAAATTTACGTTAAGAAATTTATTTATTAACGTTAAATGTTTTAGTCGGCGTATATATTTAGTATTATTAAATATATTAATAAAATACATCAAAACATTTACGAATTTTAAGCCCCCTTGTAGCTTTCTGAGACCCTCTGTAACTTTCAGAGCCCCCCCCCCCCCCTGTAGTAAGCGTCTAACTACGGGCCTAATCAGGATTATTTGTGAGTGCATATGCAATTGCATATTTTGTCCTTTTAAGCATTGATGCATATAAATGCATAAATCAGCATATTTTATTACGTTCTAGGGCGCCAAAAAATGTGGTCATATCTGAATTACAACCACAACCCTTATTAGAGAAACTAAAGGTTTGGTTCTGCTAGACGGTCAATTAACTCAATGTCAGATTAAAACGAACATTTGCATAGCGATATCTATCGACGGTAGATGTGGGTGATAGTCAGTCACGGATAAACTATCCGTAATAGACAAATAACCTCCATACCTCTGGAAAGAGGCTTTTCTGACATAAAAATGGTATTGAATGATATAAGACAAAGCTTGGCTCTTCAGAATATTGAGAAACACTCATATCCAAGATCATTTACAAATTAAGTTGTTTTTTTTGTTTTTTTTAATTGCCGTAATCGCCTACGCAGCAACAACATGGACGTACACGGTAGTTTCGCATTACCGCCAAACTGGCTCGTTTGCGGACATGCAGATTTCGCCAAATGTGGCTTATTTGACGTCCTTTACCGCCACTTTCAATTTTTTCCATCAATTCTGAATCACCCTGTATATATATGTACCAATTATATTTCAAACAATTGTCAGAGGGCCGGATTAACCATGCTGGCGGGCCATATGTTGGACAACCCTGGTCCAGCCCTTCGTTCTGTGCAACGAATTATCACACCTGTGTGTGTAACCATTATATAATTAAAAAAGTGAACATTATGATGAAAACAGTAATCAGTACTTAAGAGAAAACATTTTATCTGTGTGTTGGCATTCTTCCAGCTTAGAATAATTGTCTCTTTATCATTTGGGTAGCCAGGATTTAATTTCGGGGGGGGGATTCTTTTCTTTTTGCAAGTGTTTCGTTGGGAAGATTGGCCGCCAGGGGGTAGCGCTGTAATCCCAGAGGGGAAGAGGAATTCAAAATGTTTACGGTATGTATCCATACAATCAGAACATGCAAAGGCCATATTAAGTCCCATTAAAAATTTAGTTTCGGGGGGGCCGGTCCTAAGATCCCCTCTGGACACGAAGATAGGGGTATAGCTTCGCTTTGTCTGATGTGGGGGGGGTTGTAATCCCACCTCGATGTACAGCACATAAAATTCATTTGAAATCTTCATTTTTCGGGGGATAGAATTTTTGGGGGGGGATAAGCCTCTCTCCAGTTACACCAGTCCCCCCCCCCTCGAAGCTTTATCTGGAAAACGTATTTTCCACACAGGTGCCGGATAGCGTAATTTGGGGCAACTACAGTAAAACCTCCCAACAACGATATCCGATATAACGATAAATCCCTCTACAACGATAATTTTTCTCGGTCCGTATAATATTGTTGTAGAGAGGTTTTACTATATTATAAGCACTATTATTATTTTCAACTGAAAAACAGACAAAAGCACTTTCTATCTGTGGTATTTGTTTATTATCATACAATAAAATTTATACACAAGTACTATATAGAAACAATAATTAGTAGAAAATAAATAAAATAATGGAAATACGAATTCTGAGAATGGGAAACATTCTGGCCCTTGTAAAACCCCATTGTGTACCCCAAGGAGTGCACAGACCCCTTTTGGTAAATACTGTTGCAGATACGTGAACATGGTCATAAGTTTAGGGATGTGAGATTTATATATTAAACAGGGGGAAAAATGTGAAATTGCGAAAATTAAAATGGCCATTCTATGACCAAAATTGGTTACATAACAACCATAGAAGCCCAACACCATCGATTTTTATTAAACAATTATCATAAGGGATTTTCTCAAAATATGTTATCTGATAATATATATATGTATTATCACTGTTCTATTAAAATCAAGTATCTTGTCTGAAGATTACAATACCCTTTTACGTGAGAACACTATGTTTTAGTGCAAGGGTGTATGGTAATCTATAGGAAAAACCAATCTTCATAACTACCACACAGACATATGATATTTGTACTTATCGTGTCATGAAAATAAAATGCAATGGGAGGTAAAGAAATTGTAAAGCTCCAAAAAAAAAAAAAAAAAAAAAAAGAAACGAAAAAGTGTTCAATAAATAAAATTTTATATAGCAGTGACTGACGTAATATTTACCCATATTACACTGCGTGATACTACGTCATCAGATGACGACACAACTGCGCCAGAGCCGTGCGCTAATTACGAAACGTGAAATAAAAACGAACAACTGTGTTCTGAAACATACATCATTATTGAATTTCCATAAAAAGAAAGCACGTTCATATAATGCTCGCATACAAAGCAAGTGAACAGACAAAGCACGTACACGTACAACAACATCAGCAGCATGTGCGTTTAAAGATCCCAAGTGTGTCATGTGTTTCGTAAAATTACGTGTGTCTAACATTACATCAGCACAAAATAATTTATCATAAAATTGCAACAATAATATCTAGTTCACAAACTAATCATCTTTTGTAACAAACACGCAAAAATATTACTACCAGCTAATAGGGGGGAGTATAGGAATCTTGTTTCGAAAACACGAGTTTTGCTTCTCCTTCTGGAATAACCCTCTCTCTTTCACACACATTTACACAACACATAAAATGTCTTTCATTTACCAATATAAATAATTGCCACAATTAGCATAGGCACTTGCGTACCATAAAAAACACGTACAGAGGCTCACACAACATAAGCGTGGAAATCTCACCACAATGGAAGCAGGAACAGTTGTATCATAAGCGGCTTATATTCCGTGATCAGGTAACTGACATATACATGCCAGATTACTGACAGATAATCAGAGAGACTAGGACACATTCCAAGAACGTAAACCACGTTTTAAACTTACAGAATAAAAAAAAAGCAAAGATGTCTTGCTCTCTGCATTTCAATTTTAATATTATATGTGCCAAAATATCATGTATAATATTAATATGGAGTCGTTTGGTTTATAGGATGACGTCTTACTATTCCAATAAACGTACAGAAGACAAAAATATTAGTGCTGTTTTATATTAAACCGTTTTCAAATAAATATTCAGAATGAATATTCGCTTTGAATAACCCTAGAAAATATGCAGGGCAATTCTCAATCTCATCATGTAAAGGTAGAAATTTTCACCTCGGAACTCACAAATCAGCCGTTAGGTTTAAAAAAGTGGGAGGAGTGCTACAGGCCGCATAACAAAGCATTGATTGATGGAGAATGATGAAGATTACATGGAGATGGATAAACCCGCGATTAACGAGGGGGGTGGAGAGAGATGCGAAACGTATGTTAAATGCAATCCTATTCCAACGTTTAAAGTTCAAATGATAATGCCATCGAAATAACGCCCGTGAGGTCAATGTCTTTTTGAGAGAGATCCGTCTGTATCGAATATTGAGTAAGAAAATGCAATGCACGCGAAATGCATGAGGCAGGATGAAGTCGATGAAGTAATGGATCATTAACATGAAAGTGACAATAAAAATGTACGCTTTCTCCAATTTTCTGCTCCTTATATCACACATAGTCTAAAATTCTTTCCTCGTGCAAACACACACTCGGCTGAAAGTGACACACCGTTCAGTTGCGATTTTCATAATCCGGCGTATTTGGCACATGAAATGCAGAACTTGCATGAATTTGTGTTTGTTCATTCTACCTATACATTTGCAAAAATATGACCTTGCGAAACGGACATCGTTCCAGGCCGTTCGTTGAGGAAACCGATTTGTTGATCTCTCCGTTGTAGGAAACACCTCGTTTGAGATTTTCTCCTATTTGGCATGTACATTTCATGTGCTGAAGGTATGTCTCTTTCTCTTGAGTCTGTTTTGAAATCAGTTTTGGAAGGTAAAAGTGAATCACGTGAAGCGCACGCTTCTATTTTGGCTTTCGAATATACCGTAACACCAAATATCCCAAACTGCGGAACACGATGAGGAATCCTATTAAGATAATTGTGTTGGCCCAAATCGGTAATGGCTGGCCCTGATGAGACATTATTTCCTCTAATGGGATGAACGTGGCGTTGCCTTCCCTACACGTCGGAAACAAGGACCGAGATGGGTCGCACCTACAATGAGTGAAAAAAAAATGCTTATAAGTAGAATAAGAAATTGCTCATAAAAAAAAAAGGAAAAGCCAAAAGTCAATAAGAAATGAAAGCAACAGTTTTAGGCAATCGGTAATTCAGACAACGACTCTTATAACTAACTTCATTTTTATGGATTTAAAAACTTTTAAAAATGAACTCCTCATTCCACTGCATTCAAATTATTCTTACAATATCCATAATGTTAATAACTTATATACAGGCCCGGATTTAGGGTGGGAATATTTGCGCCCCACGCCAATCTAAATTCCGTCGATCTACTTCACTAAAGGCAGCGGAAAACCACGAAGTATGTATGTGGGGGGGGGGAGATTTATGACCTTATGTGCATCGCCAGAAGATAAAAATAGCTATATTTTTATGAATATGTTTATTTTATTTGACGACGAAATTAACTACCTTTTCGGATGTTTAATGATGGGGAAGCTTTTTTATGAAATCTTTCGATTTTACAATTAAGACAAAAAGAAGAGATGCTTTTCCGAGGAAGACAGTTCAATGGAATTTTAGGATAGATCAATTGCAAATTAAAGAAAAGAAAAATCACCGTAAAATCGCGTTTTAAAATATGGAGCCCTGGGCATTTATAAATTCGGACCTGCTTGTATATCCCTTTTGTCAGAACTTCTTATTTCTAAGCATATCGATTTTGAGTCTTAGAGTATGGTATTCCTTGCCAACTCACTTCAAATCCATTGATAAATTGGCTCTTTTTACAATTAAATTGAAAAATATATATTTTTGGAGTTACTAAGTTTTTAATCATTGTTTCTGGTCTTGTGTTTTCATTTTATATTGAGCGTTGTTTCTCTTAAGTAGTATTCAATTATTTAGTATCTTTGCGTGTTGCCGCATGGGTGGCGGGAACTTTGTCAGACTCACTAAGCTATTACCCCCCATTCTCCCTCTCAGTAGCATTTTTTTTAATTTATGTGTGTGTTTATATTTTGTTTTATCTTCTTTTATTATGTTTAAGCGCATTTTATTGTATATCTTATGTATATGCTTATGTAGATAGATATAACATATATATATAATATATATAAGTGTATGTATTGATGCTTGGAGACTATATTGAATTGAAAATTTTAATAAGTTTTCATTTTTTAAAATTATTTTGCACGTTCTTGAGTAGGCATATCTTGTTCACCTGTATTACATGTTTTTTTTAACCTTTTTTGCAGCTTTATTGCAATAATATTGCATTATTTAAATAGGTACATATGTCTTTTGTATGTTAAATCTTTTTTTTTTTTAATTAAATTTACCTAGGAAAAAAACGACGTCAATATGTTCACATACTAAATGAAGTGGAATACTTTTTTATAAATTTTATAAAAAGAAGTTCTTCAGTATTCTAATATTGTTTTTTAACATGTGAAAATAATTTTCGCTAGAAGCGTAATGGCAAATATATATCATTTTTAAAGCTAGGAAAAAGCTTATTTGTTTGATAACACATACAAATTAATTTTTAATTGTGATTAAGTAACTCCGAACTTCGACATCAATTACTGCATTTAACAACTTCATGAAATAAATTTTAAGAAATATTTAATTTTCTATTTTATCAGTATTTAACCTTTTGTGTGTAAATTTCTTCCCTGGCACTTTGCATTTTATTTTCTTGAATTTAAAAAAAAATGTTATGGGCCGAGATTGAACTCAGTGTTTTGGGTTGTCATTCTGTCCTCTGCGGACTTCAAGATATAACAGCTATAGTCGTGTTGAGATGTTGAGTTATTATTGTTATATTTATTATAGATATAGTCGTCATAATCGCTTTCAAGAGCGAAACGATGATTCATTTATGAAACTGATGGTGAATTTAAGGCGAAATTGAGAGATATCAGTGCATGTAACTAAGAAAGTTCAACATATACATTCGAGTGCATTTTAAAACGCATTTTTATCACTATATTGAAAGAATTTTCATACCTTATTGGCGGGCCTCCAGCGAGCTCGACAAGCTGCATGTTCTGGAAGGCGTAATATACGACGGAGAAATACTGAAGCCACTGTAACCAAGAAGGCAAAGACGATGCATAGTAACCACCAAACAACATGGTGGACAAGGAATACAAAGCAGAGACAGTGACCGACACTTGCAGGTCAACACACGACGCTCCAACGAACAAGCCAACACTCTGCAAAGGGAAAACAACATTTGAATCACCAATTTCGTTCGAACACGTCTTTAATGACAAACTTCTTCAAACGTCAACAGCCTTGCTTGCTGTAAGCAAGGCTGCTGTTGCTGTAAGCAAGCCAGCAGCCTTGCTTACAGCAATTGCCTTCCAAGAAAAACAGATGTGTCCTCACTTGAGCAACGACTGTACTGAGTAACAGGAAGCCCCATAGACTGAGGAATGTCTGTACGTTGTGGAATCCCAGCATCGGATAGGAAATGATGTGGAACACAGTTGGCAATGTAATCACAAGGGGAAGCTCTCCCAGCATCTTTGCTATATAGTATGCAGAAAGGCGATAAGCACCTGAAGTTCTCTCTTTGTTAATTACTTCTCGTTCAGGAGGAACTGTTAATTAAGAAAATTAAATTTGTTATATACAACATACATTACATTATATATCATATCATCATCATCATATTCAACCATTGTCTATTCAATGCTGGATGGAAGCCTCAACAGATGACCTTCCCACAAAAGTCTATTCTAAGAAAGTCGTCTCCAGGTTACTCCCAAGCCATTTCATTGTTTCATCCATCTTGTCTGAGGAAGCTTCTTAGTTCTTTGGTAGTCTTTTGGAATCACTGCCCTTTTGGGATGTTATCCTATGTCAAGTTATTGCTCCGTGCGCATCAGTGAAATAAACAGACGCGAGGTCATGAGGGGGCTAATTTTGTTCCAAAGAGGATTAAATCATCCACACCAATACTTGATACTTAGCATTAGTTTGTAATTATTTTAGGGGCTAAATTTTTTCTAGAGATGATTATCCCCCCCGGTTATACCAATAGTGAATATGAGTTATGCAAATAAAAATAACGCCTGACCGGAAAACCTGTATCGTCCGTCCAGTTGATATAAACAGGAGCCCACGCAGCTGTGATTTAATTGGAACAAAAAAATTCGTCAGAAACTAGGGGTGATAAATAACATAATCCAAGTGCTATTACTGTTCTTCTTCAAGAAATAATTCAACTGCTGCAGCGAGGGAAATTTATGCAGTGGAAGATGATGGAACAGTGTCTGATGGACCGACGAAGATTTAATTTTGGCGATTTAAAAATAGGGGTGCAACCTAGAAGACAAGGTATTTGCTAGAAGGCCTACGATAGTGGATTCTGAAGCTTAATGCTAAGCACATGCACAAGCAAGTAGTACACAACTGTCAAGTGAACCAGGAATACTTCAGTACACGATTATCCCCGAACTGCACAAACTCGAAAAAGCACACAGAAGTTGTCGACAATTCAAGACAGCAATAATTTTTGAATCATCGATATTGCAATATGTGTTATACTGATCGTAA
>QLNU02003225.1:12481533-12497379 GCA_006491805.2 Dysdera silvatica | reverse complement strand
AATATAGTCTCCAGAGGTGATAAGCGGTGCCACAGGCAATAAATTTTGGACCAGTATATCCTAATAAGTATCTGGATTCGTTCTTGGCCTCAAAAATGCAATTGGGATAACACATTCAGAAGCAAACCAACCCCACACCATCACGGAACCACCACCGAACTGTCGCTTTGGAAATGCATGACCTTCATGATGAAAAGCCACCAGTAATAACAGAATCCATCCGGCCCATCCAAATTAAACTTCTTTTCATCTGGAAACACAACGTTTCCCCACTTATCTCCAAAAGCCACATGTTTTTTAGTGAATTCAACTCTATGCTGCTTCTGTTTTTTCGTAAGAGGTGGTTGGGCTTTTATTTTTGTGTAAATGTTTGGATTCCTCATTAACACAAGTACCGTTCGGATAGAACAATATAATCCTAAATTATTTTTAATTTTTGATGAAGATTGCTTTTTATGAAAGGCTTGCCTAAATATGTCTGTCTTTCGACGAGTAGTAATGGAAACTGGCTTACCTGTGTGTGTTTCTTTTTTCCGTAGTTTTCTAGATCATTCAAAAAATTATATACAACGTATTGATTGCGTCCACTCATTCCACATGCTTTGAAACCAAGGATTTGACTTCGCTCAATCTTTGATAATTCTTTACGTTTTGGCATTTTAAAGAGCATAGTTGCTACGAAACTACATAAAATTATTTGTAACGCTTAATGCTACGATAAAAACAAGATAAAATATGCTAATTTAGGTTGTGACGTAGCAAATCCCGGTCTGCCTTTATATTTTTTCCAAGCCGCATAGTATCTGAAAATCATTGAATGGTATATTAAAATTAGTTTTAAGATTTTTAACATAAATACTATCAAGAAATATTTAGTTCCACCTCATGGTAGTTTAATCTCATTTGCATAAAGTTATGTCCTCTGATTTTCCACATTTGGTACTTTTTCGCTTGTCCTCAAACTTTTTTCCAGCACTGTATATATATATATATATATATATATATACAAAGAAGGGTACGACAAAACGAGACCGACTGTACCCGCCATATGCAAAACTCTAATTGGCAATGTCGACCAGACAATCTGATATGTCGATCCATGAATATCGTAATACATAAACATATGTAATATACATATCACTTACAGGAGATCAAAGTTCCAAAGTGAGCAAATAACATCCAATAAGTCGTTCCAAAAAACATCTATATAAAGAAAAAATTTATTAATTAGTTGTACCAATTAATTGCTGTTTGTGCATAGCATATAATTATTGAATAACACATCACATTAAACCATGAAAGAAGCAGCGAAATGTTGTGTGGTAGGTTAACACATCAAATTCTGTTTCAAACTTCCCTGACTTTTCCAGGTTTCCAGACCAAGTCTTAATCGATTTCCAGTCGCTAATTACAGTAAACAACACACAACGCATTAAAATTTGCGTAATAAAAATAAGTTTCTAAGACCATAAAAATCCATTAATGCATTACCCAAAGCCATTTATAACTCAATTATAGTGAATTTACAAATTCAAAAGCTGTATTTAAAAATGTATTTCTTTACACTAAAAACTTGCACTAATTAAATATTTACAGCAACATTTCCATTTGGCCCTTTTTGAGTTCATTATAAAAGAGTTTAACTATATAATCGCAAAGCTGATGTTTTATCTTCTATTTCATTTAAAATGTGTATGACTGTATATAAGGCAAAGGAGATTGGTATGATCAAAATCCCTTACAGATTGGATAATTTAGCTAAAAACACTTTTTTTTCCAAGTTTTAGTTACATATTTGGCAAACATTTTCTCCTGAGAAATATATGGGCTTAATAATTTTATATAAATTATATTAGTTTTGGTGCAAAATAGTAAGTTTTGTAAGAAGTTTAGTCAAAAGTCCAAGTTTTTCAAAATTTTCAGTAGGCAATGTGGTACAAAAAGCACAGTTTAGGAAAGTTATTTTAATTAGCTATTTATTATAACAATGAATTTCCAATTTTCCTGACTTTTCCAGGTTTTTCATGTTTTCCAGATATGTAGACACCCTGTGGGATAACGTTTTGCCATTTCCCTCAGAAATTAAATCAGAACTCATAAAGGAGAAACATGCATTTACCATTCTCTGCATCCATAGTGCAGATCCTTGAAACGAAGTTAGAAAATGCATTATTCTTCTGAGATGGTTTGTATAATCAGTACTGATATGCCAATATTAACTCTACAAATTACCTGTTTAATACTAATTAAGTGTTACGTGGAAATATGGCAACAATAATCAACAGCAGGAACTTGACCTCGTCCAGCATGAAAATACACTTTTTGTCAATGTACTGTTGCACACACGAGAGGACATATTTCTGGGTGCAACTGTTTTTTTCACAAATGTTCCTCGTCAGAAAACTATTGCGCCGACACCTACGTCTTATATTAATTGCAATAGCATTTTTATTTACAAAGAGCGTGCTTCGGTTAGCTCAATACCTTCAAGCGTTTTTAAGACCTGCTTTGAAATTATAATCAGTATCCTTTTAAGATCAGCAGAGGCTAAATGCAATAGCATGCACAAGAAATTTATAAGGAGGGAGTTACAGGGCAACGATTTTAGATATACATTTTGCACAGAAAAACTTCCATATATATTGAAATTACATATATGAAACTTTCGACATCAGTGGATGGAGGTCCTACTTTGTATATATATATATAGGGTGTCCCATAATGCCCAGAAGAAAAGTATGCAGTGGGATTTCTTGAAAATTTCCAATATAGAAAACTGTTCTTCATATTTACGACAAATCAATATTTTTTATACTAATGTCATTTTAAGTCTAACCAATCAGTCTTCAATTTTCGCTTGTTAACGCCTTCCAGTATCAAGTTATAGCGAATTGCAGAAAATTTCTTCTGAAAGACTTTGTCTATGCGTTGTTGACTTAGTAATATCTCTTTGGTGGGCAAAGTGCATGTCCATTTATTTTTCATCTTGGCATCATGTGCTACTATTTGGCGAAAATTAAAATCCCACTTGGCTAATAAGCCACTGCTTCAGTTATCACCAAATGCGATAAATAATAGCCAACAAAGAAACCCAATTAACAATGTAGACCACACCTTTTAGAAGAAATTAACGACGATTTGTTATAACCTGACACTGAAAGCAATCAACCTGCAATATTTATTAACAAATAAATATTGCAGGCTGATCGTTTAGACTTTAACTAACATTAGTACAAAAAGTATTGATTTTTAATAAATATAAATTGCATTTTTTTATATTCAAATTTCCAAGGAATCTCGGTATATAATTTTCTTCCGGGCTTTACGGAACACTCTGTATATGCTCAATGAGGGGTTATTGGCCCATTAATCCCGCCCTGCCTACGCCCATGACTATAAGTATGTGCCAGATCATTTACAGATGGAATCATTGAATGATTCTGCTCATCTATAAAGAATGGGCAACTGATTAGCTCGATGCACATTGATTCAACATCAGTATGCACAGGCCTGCAGCCAGGATAAAGGGGCAACTGGGGCAAGGCAAAGGACATATGGGGCACAAGACACCTGGGGATTGTCCTATATATATATATATATATATATATATATATATATATATATATATATATACATAAATAGCTTGGATGGAGCAACTGGGCACAAGCATGAGGGCAACAGGGACCAGGTCCCGACTTGACTACAGGCCTGAGTATACGGTTAGCATCTTAGATGCGTTTACCAGGACATTTATGTGGATACGTACCCATCCTCTGATATCGGCAAGGGATGACTCTGTTCTTGGAATCTGGAACCAAATCAATCCACAGATGATTCCGAGTCCTATAGTCTGGACCCAGTTCAACTTGGACAACATCCTGGACCGGGCTTCCATGAAATTACGCTGTGTCAGCACAGAGAGCTGCGTCCAAAAGGATGTGGGCCACTTTTCCTCCTCATCAAAGTCTACTTCACTGCCAAAAGCAGAACTTGCGGCCTCGGACCATGAGGACCGACCCGAATCGTCATCGTCCCTTGGCTCTACATAAACAAAATTACAATTAGCCATATACAAATATGAAATATATCATATAAATATTTTAACTTCATTTCAAAATATCTCACACCATATTGTATAATTTTCATGCTCTCATCCAAAATTAAAGGATAATCTACACAGGAGCATAGCAATTCAAAACTTATTGAGGGATCCGGTAGCCTTAAAAAATATGACTCCGCATTAAAAAAATGTGCCCTGATGTCCTATGGGAAGAGTTTAAGCCCCCCTTCCCCTGCTAGGTCACTGAACCTATAAAAATGACCATAATTTACCACGTCAAGGAAATATAGTATCTTAAATTAAAACTATTAATATTTATATAACTTTGAGGCTGAGTGGGACAAAACCATTAGTCAGTGGCGTAACAAGGGGAGATAGGCGTGACTTAATCCTCCCTAGAGGAACAAATATTACAAATAAATGCTCTGTGCGCAGCCATTGGCTATATTAATAGTTTCGAAATTTGAGGAAACACTAATAGACCTCCTTATACCGCGTATACAGCACTTATTGTAATTTATGTTTTTCTATGTGGGGGGGCTAAAGTATTTCTTGGGAGGGCTAAAACCCCTCCAGATTGCCAAGTTATGCCAATATGTATAGCACGGAGGGGCTGTAGCCCCCCACCTCAGTGCTATACTATATAGTGCTAGCAACGCCAAGGCATTAGTACAGAATTGTATGAATTGTTCAGATAAAGTAGTATGAGATGCATGAAACATGTTCCATACAACGTTCCCGTCAACTATGCCCTTTTCGATTCCTTACGCCGCCTTATGACTCTTAAACTTCTAAGTCAAAAGAAATATTTGTATACAAAGTAAATTTAATTACATTTTCTTCGAAGTCCTGCAAATATTTTCCGCCTCTGTGGATTAACCTTTAACTTTTAAAACCGGTGCAATTGTCAGCAAAAACAATTGTGTTAGAATTGTCTCAGGTTTCGTGAACATCTAGGATATCCTTACACTGGTGTTCAGAATTGAAGCAATAGCTTTACACTGGTGTTTAAAATTGGAGTAATAACTTCACACTGGTGCTTAAAATTGGAGCAGTAACTTTACACTGGTGCTTAAAATTGGAGCAATAACTTTACACTGGTGTTTAAAATTGGAGCAATAACTTTACACTGTTGTTTAAAATTGGAGCAATAACTTTATATTGGTACTTAAATTGGATCAATAACTTTACAATGGTACTCAAAATCACAGCAACAGCATTATACTGGTACTCTAAATTGGAGCCGTGATCTTTCACAGGTGCTCGAAATTGGAAAAGTAAATGCTTTAATCGCTCCGTCTTGCATTTCATTTATTTCTTTTCCAACATTAATTGAGATACTTATTGTGCAACATTATTGCTTCTGTGTCCATAAGTTCAGTGCGCACTATCACACAAGATATGGTAAAGTTCATTTCACTGTAAGCTCACTTTGCGGACTAAGTTTTTGTGTTGCTTCAATTTTTAACACCAGTGAAAAGGCACTGGTGAAACTGGAGAAGGAACATTGAATATTTTAGCTTAAATGTGTAACGTTTAGAACAAGGACAGTTGCCTGTCTTTAGCAATAAATAGATCAATATCTATCAACATCTATATATCAACTATATATCAACTATATATCATCTATATATCAACTATATATCAAAGAAACATCGGTGAAAATGTAAAATACTTCGATTCCTGCAGTTGTTGATTATTTAAAATTCCTTATAAAAGAAAAATAACGGCCATTTTACAAATAAAACAATAAAAATTTTAGAAATGAAGTAAGAAAAAATTGAAGAACAAAAATAATCCAGTTTTAAATTTTAATAATGGAACTCCAAAGCAAAATTTGAAACTCTTTACATTGACTCTAAATAATAGTATATAAATAGTAATATAATAATAATAATAGTAATAATAAATGTAAACGTGTGTCTCCTTAATATTATGCCGTAATCATCGTTTTAATTGAAAACTTACCTTTATACGTATAGGAGAAACGACACAAAAAATACATATTAAAAAAATTTCTAAAAATGCTTTACAGTTTTGGAGAATTTGTGAAATATTCCAACATCTTATAGTTACTTTTTTCGTTACAAAGACACGTCCTTCATGATGAGAGATACAAACGTAGGAAAGACGAGAAAAAGAAAATTAAAATGTAACGAAGAAGATGGAAAGAAAAAATTTAAGGCAAGAAATTTTCTGATAACCATTTAAAACATATATTTAAATTTAAACAAAAAATAACATACAATCAATATGACATTATGGAAAAAGCACTTGTATTTTTGAATTCGCTTACGAATTCCAGAAGACTGAAGCTATTAACGTGCAGTGGAAATCTACAATATAAGCCGCTTAAAAAAATTCGCTCCTCGGTCTGTTCAGCGCTCAAGAAACTGACCTCTATGTATACTTTATAAGCTTAACAGCTGCCAAAATGAAAAATAAAACATTGTTATTAATAAAAAAACATAAAGCATTAATAATTATCAATAAAAATTTAAAAATTCATTGAAATTAATGAGGAACAATGTAGCGAGAAAACCCTGCCCACAACAACCTCAATAATATCAAATAAGTAAAGCACCTTGTATTTTCCAAAGACATTCACTCGAGAACTGAAACTGTTCATAAACTCGAAATAAACTGTTTCGTTAATTTTTTATTCACATCTCATTTACGTAATACTGAACGAATTAACAGTGTGTCACTGAAGTATAATAGAGTTCTAATTATCCGTACTAACCAACGTCAGATTACCCGGATAATTGTAACTCCACTCTCTATGAATTATTCATATATGTAGATCCGTATGAATAACTATATTCTTTCATTCGTATGCATTCATAAATATAACAAGGCACATATACATGTGTATTAATTACAATGTGTATATATATATATATACATTGTTCGAGACAATACACATGTCTAATTAAACATACATAGAGGAGGGACAGGCAATATACAAATTATATACTGTAATAAACTTTAATGTATAATTAAACATACGCTATATTTTTTAGTGAATATACATTCTGATATATCCCTTAGCTTTCCCAGACGCGCTACTGGAGTTTATTATTGTTGGATGAATTATTATTATCATTAGTTATGTGAATTATTCTTATTGTTGTGGATCACGAATAGCACGGTTGTGTTAGTTGTTGCCATGGAAATTCCGACGAATGTATGTATAAAAAATAATAATTTTATAAAAATAAATCACTAAACAAACAACACAGAATTTGAAATAATACAGCGATATCGATAAATAACCATAGACACAAAAGAACCAGGACGATTTGCGGGATGTTTTTACACCTACCCTGAAAGATGAACAGGACAGTCAGTGAATAGGGCCTTCATGACGACATTTATTTATTTATTTATTTATTTTTACATAGAATGCATGATTTCAAATTATTATGTGTTTCTAAATATAAATATTTCATTAAATATTATTTAACTTTGTGCAAAAAAATGGTAAATAATAGAAATTATCTGTCGTGTTAAGCTACGACATTACTATGCTGACATAACAGCCCAAAACCACTGATATTCAAACGTCACGTTGTTGTTTATTTTTTATGTGTATCCATTCATAATTTCCACCGATTTATGTTTTTGACCGTGTTTGCAAGTCACGCAGATGAGCAGAATTTTATGCTAAAATACAAAAAACAATATTTAATGCCCCTGTTCAGTCATTTTCAATGGAAAGGTTATGTAACTGATAAGCATACGAAACCACATGATTTACTAATACTCTGTTCATATTTCATTTCTGGTTTGAATATTTTGCACGTCCCAAAACTGTGCGATCATCGGAGACAGGATCGACGGGACTTGTCATCACCTCAGAACCATGATATATTTCCACACAGCCAAGTTTAGTGGGAATCGAACACAATTCCATGGGTCCGAAGACTGTGGAGTTACCCACTAGACCACATATTGCTTTTCTCTGTTTGCCATACGAGTGGCATCGTTAAAATGAAGGAAGGAAAACAATCAATTGAATGTAAGAACTTATAATATTTTCTACCGTATTTTTCATAGTCTATCATCAGTAAGAGGAGGAAGTAAATTGTGGAGGCATAATGAGCGATAAAAAATAAAAAGTATGTCAATTAGCACTAGATGGAGGAGAGGCATGAGACCTGAAGGCAGAAAAAGGAGAATACATAGATGAATGGTCTAAAAACCGACAGAACTAAGCACAGAAGAAATGCATGAGAACCAGAGATAAGCACTGGAATTACATGTTGTTGTGATAAGCAGCGTTAACAAAAGTGGATAGATTTGTTTAAAAAAGAATGGATCAAATCCCCATGTCTGTTACTATTTCAAATAAGGAACAGAAAACGTGTTGAAACTAACCGACTTTGCTGTAGACGGTTGGAAGCTTTTTGTCTGGGTCTATCATCACTCGCAGTTCCATAGGTTGGCCTCGGTCTGTAGGATCCTGGGCAAGATTCCACACCAGTGGGTGGGTACAACTGTCGTGTGGAACAGACTCGCAACTGTTGCAATGCCTATCATGCAAACAAATAAGAATTAATAACAATATTAATAACTTAAGCTAAATATCAATAACATGAGCTGAAAATTAATGAATTATAAAAAAGAATTACAAATCAGAAATTAATAAGAAATTACATGTCGTAAACTTAAATTAGAAACTGACAGCTTATATTGTTAGGAACTGACAACTCATATTTTAGGAACGGACAACTCATATTTTAGGAACGGACAACTTATATTCTTAGGAACTGACAGCTTATATTCTTAGGAACTGACAGCTTATATTCTTAGGAACTGACAGCTTATATTCTTAGGAACTGACAGCTTATATTCTTAGGAACTGACAACTTACATTCTTAGGAACTGACAACTTATATTAGAAACTGATAAGTCAAATTAGAAACTTTAAGAACTTAAATTAAAAACTGATTATATTAAAAAACCAATAACAAAATAGAAATCGGTAACTTAAATTGGAAACATACATTAAAAACTAACACCACATCTTACATTAGAATTGATCATTTAAATTGAAAACTAATAAGTTAACGTTGAATTTTTTATAACTGAAATACGAAATTAACAATTTTTTATAACACACAAATAATATTAATAAAAACACTTTGTCAAAAACCTAGGAACATTTTAAATTTGATTTTTTAAGCAAGCAATCATTAACAAATTGAACTAATCTGCAGATTCAGAGAAATATTTAATACTTTTAACTATTTAAATTTCAAAACTCGAAGAGAAAGTCAAATTTCACTAAATATTTTATCATTTTTGAAGTTTATTACAAAGTTATCGATATAATAAATTATTAACGTATCGACCAAGACTCGTATAATAATAACAAGCACCTATAACACTATTAAATTACAAACAAAATTATCGTTATATACAGGTCCACTCGGAAGAAAGTATCGACGTAGACAAATTCGATATACATTAGTATTCTGGGAACTCTGTTCGGACCGCAGTGACTATCGTGACAGACAGACAGACAGATATATAGATAGACTATTGTTGAACTGTATTAGAAAATTCGATGGGGATACGTGCGAAGTCATACAGAATACGGCGAGAGTCTATATCGAACTCCAAACACTGGACAAGTATTAGGACCATATGTAGAATACATATGCGCCTGTCCGGAAAGAAGTGGGGAATAGTGTCATCTATACAATGAGCCGTTAGGACAATATATAAATATTTTTTTTTGGCGCTCGAGATGTTACTCAAAAATACGATACGATTTTTGAAACGAATGTTCGTAACTTACCTGTTCAGCCCATTCCACATCTGATTGTGGCACTCTGCACATTTCGAAGACTGGTGCTCACTTTCATAAGGGGGAGATGGTTCAATGACAACCGATGTGCAATAAAACTCGTCTTGAAGTTCCTTCGGGTAATCGGAGTCTTTCCTGTAATACACAATTTTATTCAGACTTTGCTACTTTATTCCTTTACTTTGCTAATTCATTACTTCACTTTATTCTTTCCTTACTTCACTGTGCTACTACCTTACTTCGCTACATTATTTTGTTGTTTTGTTACTGTGCTATTTCATTATGTTACTTTGCTAATTCATTACTTCACTTTACTTTTTCCTTACTTTACTGTGCTACTTCCTTACTTCGCTCCTTCATTACTTTATTTTGTTGTTTTGTTACTGTTCTATTTCATTACGTTACTTTGCTAATTCATCAGTTAATTTGCTACTTTAGTAATAACTTTGTTTTATTTCATTAATTTACTACTTCATAACTTTACACTGATATTTCACTAATTTAATACGTCATTAGTTTACACTGATATTTCATAATTTCACTCTGTTACTTCATCATTTTAATTTGTTACTTTAGTAATTTAATTTGTTATTTCATTAATTTACTGCTTTATTACTTTACACTGGTATTCCATTACTTCACTCTGTCACTTCATTATTTTATTTTGTTCTTCTGTTATTTAACTTCTACTCTAAATTATTGCACTTTGCCACCTTTTGCGACTTCGTTATTTTACACTCTCATTTTATTACTACTTTGTTACTTCATAATTACATTCTGTTACTTCGACACTGTTATTTGTTGCTGTTTTGTTACTTTTTTAATCTCCAGCTACTTGCTACGGTTAGAACAAATTTAGAACCAGATATGCCGAACATTTTGATAAGAGTCTTTCATGAATAAGTCATTAATTAACGTAAAATTGAATTTAAGTAATTACTTGATACATTTGGACTTTAATGAAATTAAACTGGGAAACAGAATAAAGATTTGGGGCCTTAAGTATATGTATGGCAGTCAGGTTAGTCTTACAGACCCTACTTCTTCGCTACAGATATTTCTAGTAATACTGCAATCTGCTGTCCATACTCTACATTAACGCTAATGACAGATTTCAGTTACAGGTCAATGAAATTAAGCCACGCTTTTCCAGACCAAGTTCCTGGGGCCCCCACAGCCATCCAAGATTATATAAAATCCTTAGTTAAATTTAAATGAGTGTAACTATAAATTCCATAGTTAAATTTAAATGAGTGTAATTAGAAACCCCTCTACAATTAAATTTAAGTGCGTGTAACTATAAACCACATAGTTATATTTTAGTGAGTGCAACAACAATATCGCAATTTCAATCATGAAATGATGCCCCGCTTCTTTATCAAACTAATTTTAACCACAGATTAAATTTAATTGATTTTAACCACAGATTAAATTTAATTGATTTTAACCACAGATTAAATTTAATTGATTCTAACCACAGATTAAATTTAATTGATTCTAACCACAGATTAAATTTAATTGATTCTAACCACAGATTAAATTTAATTGATTCTAACCACAGATTAAATTTAATTGATTCTAACCACAGATTAAATTTAATTGATCCTAACCACAGATTAAATTTAATTGATTTTAACCACAGATTAAATTTAATTGATTTTAACCATAGTGAATTAAAAGAATTCGAACCTTTGCTCAATGGCTGCGGCGAGAATTTTTTCTTGAGTTTCATTATCTTGTTTCACTTTTTCCACTGAAAAAATAATAATAATTTATATGATTTATATTTTATTTATTTTATAATTTACATGAATTATATGATGCTATATCATTGAAAAAAATCATTAAAACAGTATTGTGGCATATTTTCAAATTAACATAGTTTTTTAATGGCATCTTGTGAATTCGTTAAACAGAGGTTCGACTGTACATAAATGTATAATAAATTTAATAGATTTTAGAACAAATATTTATAATTAATAAGTATAAAATCGTATACAATTCTTCAAAATATAGCATTATATATTAAAATGGAGTGCAGATGTGACCTAATATAACAATATTTACAAATATATTACATCCATAAAAAAATTCAGAAGAAAGAAATTAGAATGTTACTACTAGGAGAGACTAATGAATTAATGGGTAAAGTAGCGGATTTATAATTAGTCCTTGGCTAATTAAACTTCCGGTTTTTCTGAGGACCAATCACACTGGTTCACACATGTAACAGTACTTTAATCTTCATCTTGCTAAATTGTTTGTTTGGCTTTTTTAGCCAAACATCATCTTGCTAAATTACACTAATCACAAAATGTGAAATATCAATAATATATAGCTTATAGGGGAAAAGTATGGGTAGTTATTGGTATATTGTGCAGTAATTTTTGTGCGTTTTTGAATAATTTTCATAAACTTTTGTATAATATTTGTGTACACCAACTGTGGTAAATAAATTGCTCGCAAAGAAAAGAATGATTTCACGGAGCCTGGTGGGAACCGAGTCCACAACCAATTAGTATCCGGCCAAGGGCTCTTCCAACTGAGCTACAGACGATCTATCATCCTCCCCTTTGCGAGCGCATATAAATCTTCATTATATACGAGTCTTGAAATAGGGCAATGCCTGGACTGCTTTTTAAACCAAATCGACGTCAAAGAAGCGACCCTCCGAAAAGCGAGTCTAGATATCATAGACGAGAAAATTTTCTCATCATGGCCGAAGATATTTGTTTGTTTGTTTGTTTGTTTTTTGGTTTTACGGCTCAAAGACTACAGTGGTCATGCTGCGCCGGGACCTACTGTTTTCCGAGGAATCCGAACCTCTTAAGGCCTAGGGAACCAAACCCCGGACTACAGTGAGCAGTGCGATCTTTATGAGATCTCTGAGTAAGCGTTCTTTTTGCACTGCTGGGAGTCGAACCCGGATTAGCCGCGCAATAGGAGAACGCGTTACCACACTGCGCCACCGCAGGGCCCCGGTCGAAGATGTGATAATATTAGATGATAAATTGCGCGCAAAGAAAAAAAACAATTTCACGCTGCCTGTTGGGAACCGAACCCACGCTTATAATATACATACAGTTAAATCTGTTTATAACAGTACTTAAGGGATCACGGAAAATATGTCGTTATGGGCAATTTATCGTTATATACACTGTCGGGACCGTGGGAAAATATAGTATAGTATAGAAAGTATCGTTATTTATATACAGTAAAACCTCTCTACAACAATATTATACGGACCGAGAAAAATTATCTTTGTAGAGGGAGTTATTGTTATAGGGAGGGTTCATTATACAGTAAAACCTCTCTACAACACTATTATACGGACCGAGAAAAATTATCGTTGTAGAGGGATTTATCGTTATATCGGATATCGTTGTTGGGAGGTTTTACTGTGTATATATATTTATATATAACCAGTCCTCTCTTATGGATCAGAGATATGCAGTCTAACGGTTGGAGCAATACGAAAGTTAGAGACAACGCAAAGGAGCATGGAGAGGTGCATGCTTGGAATAACTAGGAGAGATCGAAAAATGAACACTTGGGTAAGAGAGCAAACTAGAGTGGAGGACATCATTATTAAAGTAAAAGGGCTGAAATGTCTATGGGCCTGGCATATTGCAAGAAGTACTGATCAACGATGGACAACAGAAATTCTCAACTGGAGTCCAAGAGACCACCTAGAATAGAACACGTCCTCAAACTAGATGGGTAGATGAAATAAGAAAACAGGTTGGGGT
Organism: Dysdera silvatica; assembly: GCA_006491805.2. Lineage (NCBI taxonomy): Eukaryota > Metazoa > Arthropoda > Arachnida > Araneae > Dysderidae > Dysdera > Dysdera silvatica. The sequence continues at coordinate 12,483,755 of QLNU02003225.1, read as the reverse complement.
GACGTGGAAGCGAATTGCACAGGATAGACTTATGTGGAAAGCATTTGGAGAGACCTTCATCCAGCAGTGGATAGATAATGGTTGAATATGATGATGATGATGATCATGATGACATATATTATGGAATAATACTAGTCGAGGAAGTGTGTTGGTACGATCAAAGATTTTTAATTTCTGATAGAGGTCATAACCCCCTTCGACATTGGTACTATTGCTTCAAATAATTTAATCTATATCCTTTCTCTCTATTTTTATAATTTTATCAATATATAATATTGTATAATTTATCTTTTATATATTCACTTGCGTAAGATAAATCGCCAACTGAACTATATATATATAAATTTATTATTATTTAATGCTAATTTATTTAATATTTATTTATAAAAACATTTATTTAATTTCTGTTATTATATAGATGTAAGTACATATATATTAAATGCAATATCATACTCACTTATGAAGTCTGCAGGGTTATAATGAGGCTGAATGTTTAGCTCTAAGTTGGCAAAAAACTCAATGACTTTCTTGGTGTCGCCGAAGTAGGCTACCTAAAGGTGATCCAGAAAACAACAAACTCAGCACAGGAAAAAAAGTTAAATACTTGATAAAATTAAGAATAGATTATAACTCTAAAAACGACAGATTAAAATTAGAGTAAAATTGGCAAAATTTGGCATAGATACGTGACGGGAAAATGTGACGATTTGTATGGGTTCGAGCTCAGTGAAAACGTCTCCAATGTTGAAAATGGATTTTTGCGATTAAAGAATAATAACTTACGTTATCAAATAACATTATAAAGTTATTAAATGGCATATTGATGCTATGAAATGACATGATAATACTACGAAATCCGACTTCGTAATGTAATACTGATTATATGTATATTTCTTACATTCATACCAACACTTATTACATTGGTTATATAACACACATTACTAGAGCCCGCTTTACATTCACACGTATATATGCAGTTGCATATTTTAGCCATTTTTAGCGTCATAACCCCTAAATGCACATAAATGAATTCCCAAAATTCACAATTTTCCAGTGTGAGAATCCTATTACACAAATTGATGATGGGTCGACGGGTAAGCCCTCGTTGATATCATGGTCCGATTCAAGGTGGTTTGCAGCTTCTATATTAGTGACAATATCTTCATAAGTCACAATATCGGATGCCATAATTTCAGGGGGAAAACTTTTTCCCCTTTTCTTTGTAAAAAGGGGGAAAATTTATTTTTAGACTCGGCCTAGACCAATTAAAGGGAAAATTTACTGGACTGTTGCTTGCTGTGAAGGGTTTTATCCCCCATATTTTGAATGTTGCCACACAAATATTTTATTTCTTCTCGTTAGAACCAGGTTCAACTGTAGAACCATTGCAAAGAAAGAGCGATTTATCAAGCAGGTGAAAGGATGTTACCTGGCCATTGCAAAGCAGCAGCAATTTATCGAACATGTAAAACATTTGACTGGAGGGCTGATGAACTGTGACAACGAGGGATTTGTTTTCTCCACGGGCTAGGCTTTTTAGTGACGACATGATTGAAATGGCAGTGCAAGAGTCAAGTCCAGAGGTAGGCTCCTTAAAAATAGAAAACACAATCAATTTCAAATAACAAAAGGTTTAAAAAAAAAAAAGCAGTGCAAAAGATAAAGCTTAATTTGATCGCTGAAAATGGTTCATTTCAGTTAAGAGTACAAACTAAAACTGATTGAAAGTTAGAATATGGCATCATATATCATGTCATGTCACTTTCATAAATTATGACGAATTATGTCATTTTCACGAACTACAGTGATCTGTTTGTAACGATACCCAAGAGACCGGGAAAAGATATTGTTATAGACAAGAATGAACATAATACACACTATATCTATCGAGACCTATGGAAAATATCGTTATCAACACATCATTGTATATAACGGATATGGAATTTCCAGGAACTATGACGGATATGACATTTCCAGGAACTATGGTGGATATGTCATTTTACGAACTATGACAGATATGTCATTTTCATGAACCGCGGTGAAATCTATCTATAGCGATACTGAAGGGACCAAGAAAAGATACTGTTATAGAAAATTTATTGTTATAGACAATTTATCGTTATAGACAAGGTGTACCATGATACACACTACATCCGTCGGAACCAGAGGAAAATATCGTTATACACAAATTTCAGTGACAGATACGGCATTTCCATGAACAA
>QLNU02003225.1:12460517-12473148 GCA_006491805.2 Dysdera silvatica | reverse complement strand
TTATAAATTTATATATAAGTTACTATTTATAAATTTATAGGTTACTATTTATAAATTTATATATAACTTACTATTTATCTGTCATATATATTATATATTATTATTTATATGTAAGTTACTATTATAATATTAATTATGAAGTTGGCTATTTTATCAGCAGTTAGTTATCGATAACAGAAAGAATTTTATTTAATTAAAGAAACTTATAAAAAACAAACAAACTCTGTTTAATTAACTTCATGGAGATTATATGAGGGTCACTGGTTCGAGTCCAGTTTAGTTAATATTTACAACTCATATGAGTCAAGTAAATAAAATTTCTAGTTTAAGCTATGCAAATATTTATCTCATCTTGTCTGTCTATCTAACTGTCTGCCCCTGCCGGCCTGTTTTTAATAGAAAAGCATTTTATAAACCCTGGGAACAGGGAACACAGCGCCGCCTTCTGCGGCCACCATTTTCAATAATTTCTTTTCTGCAAAATTTATGAATATTTTGCAGAATTTTGCGTAATAATCTGACATAAGTTTAGAGAAAAATTGAACAGTGCACACGACCATGTGAAAGACATGGTAAAAGATCGTAATGTTGCTGCGAGCGTATGTGGTTTCCAGAGTTATAATTTGTAAAGCGTTTGCTTCTGTTGCCATTTCATTTTACCTAAATAGTATTCGAAATTAGCGTGCCTAAACGTAAATTTATTTTAAATCGTATTCGAAAAATTAGTGTGCACGTGCATATGAGTTTTTAAAATGTCTCTGTGGTTGTTTCCATCGCCTTGCGTCTAATGAGCTTGGCAGGTTTTCGGATTTCACGTCAGAACACAAAGTCTATTTATTTTGTAGGCGAGTCGCGAGAATATTACCGTTAAGTATTTCGTTTATGGAGGAAAAAACCTTGGCTAAAAAGTTAGTGAAGGGTTTATTTCATACTCAAGGACCACAAGCAGATGGCGTGTACATTTTCCTGTTTTTAGTGTTCTTGTGAGTTGTTTTCTCTTCATTTACGTTTCTTTTTTAGCATATTAAAGGTCAAACGCCTCAGTTTATTTATTGCCGAAATAAAGAAAAAGGGAACTGGAAATAGTGAAAGGCCTTCGACTTTTAACGAAGTGACGTTGCCAGATCCCAAATTCAAAGTATTCTTTAGGATTAATTTTTTTGCGGACGATCTCCTTCATCTGATTTTAGGAATTTTTACAGATTTTTTACTGATGTGCTGTTGTATGCTATTTGTTACTTAGAATAAAATTTATAAACACGTTGGTTATAATAGGCATAACAATCTTATCGTTGTTAGTTCATCCAAGAGTAACAAATTAAACAGAAAATACAGTGAAATTTGGATATAACGGTATCTTCTGCGATATCTTCTCTGACCGATATAGAGTATACCGAGTTCAAGCTTGTCTATAACGATATCCTTTCCGGTTTCTACAATATCGTTATAGACAGGTTTCACTATTTATACCTTTGGGAATATAAGCTTTGTGAATTTGCCGTTAGTCCGTAGGGATTTTTGTGAATATATTCTTCGTTTTTTAGATGAAAAACCGCTCGGATCTAAGCACATTTATGTGTTAATAAAACCGTCCTATTGTTGTAATCCAGACACACTGTTCATCAGATTTTTTCTTCACTGCATAAGTCAGGGCTGGGTAACAACAATGGGGAAAAAAACCCTCAGAGTTTTGTAGTTGGGGGAAAAAGTCCCTTAAAGTTTGTAGTCAGGGTGGGGGAAACTAATTTTTTTGAGGTGCATCACGTAAGGGGAAATTTTTTAAGGGGTACAAAGTTTTAGTCCTTTTTTTTTTGGAGAAAGGCGAATTTATAGGGGCTGTACCTTTTAGCTGATAGGGGCAATTGTGAAGGGTTCTAGTCCCCCCTTCTTGGTTTTTAAAGAAGGGGGGTTCCCGGGTTATATTTTTTATCTGTATGTTTATATGGGCAATATTTTTTGAAGACTTTTTTTCATAATATGAGGGAAGTATGAGAGGTGTAAGTTCCCACAGCGATAATTTTTTTGGTAAGTTTCCCCCCCACACGTAGATTTTCTGCCTTCTTCCCGAAGAGCAATCTTCACAACTTTTGGCTGAAATTTTTCGTCCATTTACAATATTTTGTCTTTAAATTCAAATTTTCTGACTTTGGTCGGTAGATTTCTTGTCCATTTTCTAGAATAGTGATGTTATTATACTGCGCGTTACAGGAGTATGGGAAAGAGGCATTGAAAATACGAAATGGAGATGTGAACTCACAATTATTAAACTTATTATACAATTATGTCAGTTACGAGCAAGATATGTGAACTGGCATATGTTATGCAATTATATAGGTTACTGAGTAAAGATGTGAGCTGATATCTGTCATACAATTATGCGGGTTGAAAATTAGAAGTCACAAGTGATAAGTGTCATATAATTACGTCAGTTAAAAATTAGAAATGTCAACTGACATGTGCTATATGATGTGTCACAAACTAGAAATATCAACTAACTTCTGTCATACAACTCTGTCAGTTATAAATTGAAAATGTGAACTGATATCTATCATACAATTATGTCACTTACAAATTAGAAATGTGAACCTACATCTGTAGTAGAATTACAAATTGAAGACGTAAATATGCATCTGACATGCAATTATGTCGGTTATAAACTAGAAACATGAACAAGCATCTGTCATGCAATTATGTTAGTTACAAATTAAAGACTCATATTTATCATATAAGTATGTCATTTTCGTATGTCATTTTCGATAGTCATATTTTACCTTGTCTTTTCTCTAGGTTGAACAATGGTTCGTCCACCTGTAACCGTCCTCAAGCGGCGGGGTCCCACAACCCGCACCCACAACCACAGCCTAGCCGTCAACAGCCACTCCAAAAACCAGTTGAATTGGTATTCAAAGATTTATGCGTTTCTTATGAAGGAAAACAAATTCTCAGGGACGTTAGTGGATTGGTTAGACCTGGTGAATTATTGGCCATCATGGGACCTAGTGGTAAGCGCATTACTGTACTTGACACGTTTGAATATGTAGGTAACTGTATAACAAAATGGAAAAATATTTATAATATCCAAGCCGTACACGATACTTAGAAAAAGTATTTAATTACGAAATGACCAAAAGAAAAGACATACCTAGTTATTGAACAAGATATTATTACCCTTACTCCAGAGCGGGGATGGCTTCTCTTCTCCCATACCTAAAAAAAAGCTTTAGCTTCAGCTTAAACGTGGGTGTCGAAAATTATTAAGTATAAGATATCATTAATTACTAAAAATGGTATACTTCAAATAAGAATACGTTAGAAGAATGATAGCAACACAGTAAGTGAATAGTGAAGGAAAAATTTATAAATAGAGAAAAGTGGGTGACGATTTTCAAGAAACTGTAACTACAGAACGAAAATATTTGAAGCATTATGTACGCAGGAAATTCATATACGGTGGGGGGGTTTACAGAGCTACAACTCCATATAATCATATGTATCTAAACAAAATTGTCAATGGAGTCAAACAAAACATGTCAATGGAGGGGGATTATGACCCATCAATACCCCCTGCGTACGCCAATGATTTTAAGTATCTTTTGATGAACACAAAAAATGTCCGAACAGGCAAAATATTAGTTTACCGCCGGTTTGGGATTTAACGGCCATTTAGGTAAGCGTTTCGAATGCTTCAGTACCTCTTTGAATATGCATACAGTGCCGAGTGCATCGGCACTATATGCATTTCCATGTTAGTACTACATCTAGACAGCCACTGGCGTACGCAGGGGGTGTTGATGGGGGTTGTAACCCCCCATTGAAATGAAATTTTGTATATTTAACATAGGAATGTATGAGTTGTAGCTCTGTAACCCCCTACTGAGCCTATAGCCCCCCTTATGAACTTTTTGCGTACGCCTATGTAGAGAGCTCCAATCCAGTAGTTTTGAGAAAAACACAGCAGAAAGTTTAAGCACAGCTAAAGATCTTGGAGGCTTCGTGGAAGTCATCTTCATTGTCCTCTTCCTCCACATATTCATTCCTCCACTTCAGCTTGTTCTATCTTTGCACTGTTCTATTAGGATCAGTACCGTAGGCATTTTCCCATACATCCAGAAAATACTAATTCTTCAATTAAAGTAGTATTTTAGTTATAAGGTGACGATATGTTCTTGAGGTTTGGCCAAGTACAATGCCAAATGCTTTTTTAGTACAGTAAAACCTCCTTAACGGACACGCCCGAATAGCAGACACCTGTATTTATCGGACACCTTTTTCTAATTCCCAATGCTTAATATCCCCTACCCCCCAAATAGCGGACAGATGCTTAAGGTCTGAGGCGCAGGTATTCAAGTCCGCTCTATTCAGAAATTTCACTGCACTGATTGCAAGTTTTGAAAGTTGTTTTTATTTAAAGTGTATGTGTGTTGTGCTTCTGAGTGGTTCCTATTTTGGTAGGTCCACTATTTGGAGGAGGTTATTATATCTACCACGAAAACTTGCCGTAGAAAGAGCACCTAGACCATTGTCATTGTAAATGCATTTCTTCTTGTACCCTCTGTTGTTCATTATTTACCCTTGGACCAGTTTTTGCATCAAGTTCTGATTAGCACCCATCAATTTCATTTTGATCGAAATAACGTAATGAATTTCACGGTGAAGAAGAAATGGCAACACGTATTAAGTTTTTATTACGTGTGCCGATTATTAGACTCTTAAAAGCGCCATTAATTTAATGGAATACGTTAATTTAACGTTTCTCAAGGGACGGTGAAAACACGTTAAACGGAAAAAGATGTCAACTGGAAGTATGTAGTTTTATGGAGCATGTGTTCCAAAATATCGTCATTATACAGAAAAAATAATTCTTAATTAGGGCGACGCTATTGAGAGATATTAATTACTATACTTTGACTTTCCTCGGATTCCGGGATAGAATTTATCTTGTTTTCATACAGTGACATATCTCCTTGTCAGTCTTGTAGCCAGGATGAAGCAGCAAGACAAAAGTCATATGGGGCACAGGGCACGCGGGGATATAGCTATATATAAATAGCTCGATGGGGCAACTGGGGCCATGTCTGCTGACCTCGGCTTACCTACAGGCCTGCTCCTTATTCATCGGCAACCAGGGGCAGAATGCCTAGCTCTGTCCATCCGTTCTTGCCCACCCCTAGAGCCACCCCTTTTTATCACATCGACACATCTCTTTTTTATCGCGCACTTTTTTTTACCCCTGACATATATGGGTCGCGGCAACATCACCTACCTGTCACTCAACAGGTAGGTGTCAATTAATAGTTACTTCAGCCGCTTCCTAACGTCTGCAAGGAGATCTCCGACTACCCCAGCACAAAAGGGTGACTCTTTCAGGCTGAGTTTTGACTTTATTACATAGGGAACGTTTTGAAAAGGCTATTCGAATCTGATATGCTGTCTGACCCAATGCATCTGGACCGACTGCGTCTTCCATGTCCACATGCGGAAAGGTAATTTCAACAGAACTTTTCCGCCTCAGTTTTTGTAGAAAATCCATGAGGCATCACATACCGAAATGCCCCGTGGGAAAAGTCTCTCGCCCGTGCTTGGAGTTTTTTCCACATTATAAGCTCCAATCATAACTTGTATATTTAGTACATTTGACCAAATTCAGCAATTCGATCGCTACAGTGTTGAATATAAGCAATTCTATTTGTTCATTTTTCTCATGTTAAAGAGCTGTGGATCTATCTTCTTATAACAAGTACGAAACTGTCGCCTTATTTCCTTCTAAAACACCAGAATTAGGGCCATTTAGGCGCAAGTTATCGCCTCGACAAGAAAGGCAAGGAAGTATCATTTACCTTCAACTGACCATTGTTCGGGCAAACTGGTAACACGAACCCATCAGATACGGTACTGTATAATGGGCAAATAAGATCAATTAACTGATTGGGCAAAACCATTTGTTAAAGCCACGCCCATCCCACAACCCTCCAATTATCTCCGTTTAATGGACGTCATTTTCTATAAATGTAAGCGCAAATAAAATTGTACAGATTTCTACATTCTGTTCCCCACGGGGCGGTCGTCACGTCTCTGTCCTGGTTCCCTCTTCAGTTGCTTGTCCCTAATGGCATGATATAAAACATCGATTATGTCACGTTGATGACATAACCCAAACGGGCCATAATGACACATGGCATTGAACCGACATGGAATTATGTCATAGCTTGCGTGCAAGTCCCTTTCTCTTTCAGTTTCCTTTATTTGTGACATTTTGAATCGTGTAATTCTAAACAGGCATAGAACTGACCACGTACGCACGCACGCACATACAATACATTTTTTCGAATTTTATTAGTTAGAAAGGAACGAGGGGGGGGGGGATAACAAAAATTAAATTTAGTAATTAATTCTGTCCTATTGATACCTCATGGGAACATTAATAAGGTCAACAGCATAATGAAGTTTAGGAATATCCCCTTGTGTCAAAAGAAAGAAAGGGAGTCACTGCTCCGAGCCAGCCGTATTTCGAGGGCCCATCCATCAAGTAAATTTCGTTGTGCTTTAGTTAAATGTTTTTAATTATATGAGAAATGGGGGGACCTGAAAACAATTTTTATGGCGCCCCAGCGTTCTTCCTTGACAGTGTTTGTCACATTATATATTTAACACAATACCTATCATATATTATCTACTTAGCAGTACGTGTCATATTATCTATTTAGCAGTACTTATCACATTACCCATTTTATAGTACTTACCATACTATCTACTTAGGGAGAGCTCAAGTATTACGTAACACCTTGGGGGAGAGGGGGATTCCGTTTGTCTTGTTTTCCTATGTTAGTCAATGTTATTTTTGCTTACTTGATGGGTGGGGGAAGGGTGAAATGGCCAAAATATTGCTTACGTAATACTTGAAAACTCCTTTAACAGTATTTGTCATATTATTTAACAGTACTTGTCATATTATTTAACAGTACTTGTCATACTATCTACTTAAAAGTACTTGTCACACTATCTATTTAACAGTACTTGTCACACCAGTTGTGTAGCTAGGTATAGGCGAGTGACTGTCATTGCCGTAGTTGTTGTGCCTGTCATTTTTTTTAAATGCTAATTTCCGCCCCCTCCGAATTGTGGCGCCCGGGGCGATCACCCCCTTGTCCCCCTAGCTACGTTACTGTGTTAGCTAGTGTGACATAAGTACTGTCACCCTACGTAACAGTACTTTTGTCACACTATCTAATAAGCAGTATTGTTACAGTAGTAGGTAGTTAAATATACTAATTTGATGGTTTCTTGAAGGGTCATTTTTATTTTAAATTGTGCAGTAAACAGTGGTAGATCTTTAGACATTTTGAATTTTGTGCACAAAGTTGAAAGAACATTTTCATGTGTTGGAAACTGATTAGGTATGCAGGAGCAAAGTGTGTAGGTGGGGGTGTCACAGGCCTGGAGACGGCAGTAGCCGGACTTCAACGACCTTGCTTGCGACCCATGCAAATTCTAACCTTCAGCTTTATTTGCTGTGGCAATATAAAAGAATTGTATTTGTTTTAGGCTGTGGCAAGACCACGTTGTTGAATTCCATCGGGGGCCGCATAAACGTCGATTCCGGTACGGTTACTATCAATGGCGAAGAGCTGAACAAACAACTCAGGCGGAAGATCTGCTACGTCCTGCAACAAGACGTTTTCTTTACCGATTTAACTTTGAGACAGACCCTCATTGTAAGTATCGTTTATTTATTACTTAATTAAAACCAGGGGTGTTTACGGAATTGTATTTTAATGGGGGGTGTTCCTCGGCTATAGAATTTAATATATGGGGGGATATTATTCTTTATTGTTGCACTTTCCAAGATGCTCGCTTGTTGATTCATCCTTATTTCTTGACTCTTCGTTTCGAACTGTGCAGAGTGCTTCCAGAGGTTAATAAATGACCAAGTTCTCCTCTTGGAACAAATACCGAGCGACTTGCTCTAATAGAGCATGATTACATTAACTCTACTGGTATGTTTTCTACGTAAAATTTGAAGTTTAATAAAAAAAAAATTGCAACTTTTGTCGGTGCAGTTCTCTTCCTAGGTACAAATGAAAGTAGCTTGTCTAGTCAAACTGCTCATTTACGCATACACCGAATGCAATTGACAGGGAAATTTCAATTTCATGTTATTACACTGTCACGTGACAACGTGACTCGGTCAATGCCACTTGTGTGAAAGTGATGAACGCTAAGAATACTATACCTGCAACCCGTACGTTTGGAGATTTAGTCGCACAAACATTTACCGTACACCTGACGGGCACAATAGCCCAATCTCCTACAGGGCAGGGACCACTAAACAACAACAACAACCTGGAAGAAAAAAAAGTGTCCCCAAGTAAATTCCAACAATACATCTAAAAGTTGAAGGACCTAGGTTTGTTGATAATCTGTAATAAAAAGTGAAAGTTGTCTAGCGGTGAGTGTGGAGGAATGTTCTGAGCTGAGGAAGAGGGGCGGGGGGGTTTAGGGGAAAAATAAGCATAAGGTCCCAGGGGGGGTGCGTGTGGGGGGGAACTATAGTATTAGGGGAGTTTGTCGTTTGTTGTTGTCCGTTTCCTGGTCATTGTTGACAGGTGAGCTCCCAGTGCAGAGCGGTCAGTAACCTCAGCCTTACTTAAAATGGTGTGTGTGAAAGTGATCGATTTTTTTTTGGATGGGGGAAGACTTAGCAAAATCCTCGAATAATGCCAGTTTCCTCATCTCTGAAATGCACTTTTCATTTCTAAACCATATTTTGGAACCTTATATTTCGCTATGATATGATATTTAAGCTCCCCCCCGCCTGTATACAGTTATGTACTAAAAGATATTACATAAAGGTTAGTAGAAAAGTATGCCTTAATGTCGGTCGTTGACCTAAAGATAGAAGCCCTGGGCTTATAACTCTGTTGTGACTTAAGTTTTATTTCGCCATTTTTCACGTCGAAAGTATTAGCAACTATTAAAAAGTTTTAAATGTCAATGCTTTATAAGGTGTCGCATTTAATAATTTATGATGGTCGAGATTACATAAATCATAATTGAATTTAATAAGATTAAATATAGTTATTTATAGCATATTCTTCCCTTCCCCTTGACAATATTTCAAGAAATGGCATCTCTTCATAGGCGTGTATCTATATATGGAATTTCCAAAATGTGGAGATCAAACAACCTGCTGCATTTTTTTTGTTTTTTTTTTGGTCTTACTAAGTTTTGACAATTTATGCATATTTGTGTGTGCTAAAGAGAAAGAAAGAAAAATAGAGAACGGCAGAGGAAAAAGATTAAGAAATTATAAATAACAATCTTCTGTGTATTTGATAATTATAATAATTGTTAGCGGTATTAATATAAAAATAATTGAACCAATTACGGACAGCACTTTTAAGAGGGATGGAACCCACCCTCCTCCTCCTGTTTCCAAGTGGGATGTCCCAAAAATTGGAAGCCAACACGTACTTAAAATTCTACGTGGACGCTTCTTTCTTATTACATGGTGCGCTTTGTCCACGGTCAAGGTCACTACGTACATCTAGTGACCATTTTTATTCTGCTCTAGTGAAACTGATTAGCAATGTAACGGCGTCGCTGTTGGACTAACTGCATTTGGAGTTGCCCTTGTTACGTAATGGTTCAATGATTGCTTCGTTCGGTTGGCAGCGGTCAGTTTTTTTTTTTTTTTGGTTTTTTTTTGGCGGGAAAGTGATGCCTAAAACGCGGGAATTTGGCGTGATTTACGCAAAAACTGTTCGAGGACGGAATAAACCTATGACTCCTGTCCTCAATGAGGACGTATACTTTGTTAGGGCATTGAGGTTTTTCATAGTGTACTGGTATGCAGGGGTTGCAGCCCGGGGGCCCGAATGAAGTCCAGGAGCTCGTTCTGGCAAATACCTATGCCATGGGGGCCCGGTTCTGCCCACCAAAATATTTTTAATAGGATATTCTTGCTCTTTTATTTAAAAATGAAACAAAAAATAATGTGGCCCCCCCCTACCCGAGAATTTTCCCGACTACAATCTTACGTGCCGGTACATATATGACGGAATATATTCTAAGTAACACTGCTTAGAATATATTTATGCTAAACTGTGCAGCGTCTAGAAAACTGACATTAGTCCATCGTTCAGCGATTAGAATCGTGTACAAAATTTCATGTCTCAAGCCGACGATTCCATTTAAATAATAGAGGTATTCGTAAATATGACTACGATGCAAGTGAAAAGGGGCTGTCCATTAATTACATCACAGTTTTCAGATACTTTTTAAACCCAATCAGGTGTATGATTGTGTACAACGTTAATGGAATGATATTCGACGTCCCCGCTCTCTAAGGAAAGCCAGATCAGGTGCACTCTTTTTCGTTCGTTAAATCATAGGGAACAAATGATAACTTTGATAAAGTTATTGAGCTGTTTGTTGGTCGGAAGGCCAGAAAAATTGTTCTCTAAATCCAGATTAATAAGATTTTGTGCATTTTTAATGCATAGTTTTTTAATTATTCTTCATTATCCTGACTCGATTATTAAAAAAATAATAATAACAACCAGTAGCTTACGTTAGTTTCTTTTTTCAGCAGTGATCTTGTAAAATAATTAAGTAATTAAAAAAAAAGTGCGTTCTTATTTCCCACTTTCTACTTACTCATTTGGAGGTTCAACCCCCTCAAACAGAAAAAATATCTATCCCACTGCCCAGGGAAGGGGTGATGGGGGCCCTTTAAAGTGAGCCTGGGGGGCGTCGAAGTGAGCCCGGGGGCCCGTCAAAGAGAGCCTGGGAGCCCGTCAAAGAGAGCCCCCTGAGCAGGGTGCCAAAGTCGTTAAATATTTTGTCCCGTTTAGGCACGCGAATAGACCGGCACAAACTTAGGTGTCCGTCTTTCTGTAGCTTCTTTGTAGTGGAATATATCTTTAAAAGAAAGAATGGTCTTTACTTTCAGACGCAAGATCGTTAGAAATTTTTTATTCTGCAATCGAACGACAAGGAACAACCACCACATTGGATCCGCGTGACGTATTACGTCACGTGAACCAAAAACTAGTTGGCGGACCACGTGACTCTGTATGCAAATTAGCCAGGACGTTCTCCATCACTCGTCAGTTAGGTTATGACCAGAATATCAAGCTGGATCTTGAAATTAAATTTAGACTCAATTTCCCTTGTGTGTTTCCCACGATTTGCAATACAAACGATGAATAAATCCCCTCGTTACCATAAAGTGCGCACGAAGCACGTCCTCACCAATTTTAAAACGCTGGAATAAGAGATTTTGGGAAAGAATAGATTGAAACACTTTTCTCTTTATATTCTCCACTTTATTCCATTGTCCGTGTTCTTCTAATTTATTCTCTATCTCATCGAGTATGCGCTTTTTTCATTTATTCTCTATCCCAGCGGTTCTTCAACTGTGGTCCGCGAACCCCTGGGGGTCCGCGTGACTGTATCGGGGGTCCGCGAGATCCTCCCAGTGTTCCACAAAAGTTCGGAAAAGTACTAAGAAAAGAGCATTTACTCTTTAATGCTAAGAATAAATTATGAGGGGACGAAAAATTCCTTCCCCAAATGGTGAAAATTAGTGATGAAACACTAGAAATAAATATGTATGATGCAAATTCTGGGTTTTGAACTTTGAGTTAATTCTTGGGGGGTCCGCAAGGGCGAGTGATCTCTGAAGAGGGTCCGCGGTCTAGGAAAGTTAAAGAACCGCTGCTTTAGCCCATTGAGTGTGCTGTTTTTCATTTAATCTCTAGTTCATCGAGTATGCCCTCGCCCTCTTTTTTCATTTATTCCAACGATGCTTCTTTTCATTCATTTTCTATTCCATCGAGTGTACTGTTTTTCATTTATTCTCTATTCCATCGCGTATGCTATTTTTCATTTATTATCGATTCTATTTAGTATAGCTTTTTTCATTTATTCTTCATTCCATCGAGTGTGATCCTTTTCATTCCCTACTCTATTCAATGGAGCTTGTTCTTTCTTTTTCATTAAATATTGTCTACTCGTGTTTCATCGATTATGCTCTTTTCATTTACTCTATACTCTCTCTATTCCATCGACTGTATTTTTCATTCCCGTTTTTCCGTTACTTTCATTGTAGCTTTTTTAAATGATAGATTTATACGTTTTGAACTGTAACAATAAGAAATACAACTATGCGTATATCTGTCTATTTAGAATATCGTGGGAATGAGAAAATAGAAGTCAAGACTGAGAGGTGACATGCTGGCTGTGAAAATGCAAGAAAATATGTCAATTTCGGGATAAACAGGTTCTACTGCGAATGCGCATATCCTGAAATCTCATCACTGCGAAGCTTTTAAATACGCTGTCGTGTAAAATATCCACGAACGCAATTTGATGATAAAGAATAGAATGGACAATTGTAGTCAAAAAATGTGTAAAATAATAACATTATTAACATTTCCCTTAATAATAATAATGATAACATTATTATCATTACTATTATCATCATCATTATTATCATTACTACGAAGAAAAAGCAGTTTACAACAGATATTGAAGTCCCGGGTGACAGCAAGATTCAAGACAATGAATATGAAAAAAAAAATATCGTCACTTACATAGGCGTACACAAGAAGTTCATAAGGGAAGTTTA
>QLNU02003225.1:12442100-12460417 GCA_006491805.2 Dysdera silvatica | reverse complement strand
AAGTGTAGGTTTGGGGGTCAGGGACGTAACGCATGGAGGTCAGTAAATGAACAACGTGTAATACTAAGTGTCGTCGACACGAGAAAATGATGAGATTTTAGACTTGAAGGGAATTTCAAAAGTATTAGTCACTGTAAAAGACGGAGGAAGTGACGCACACTGCTACCGGAACTCATCAAAACTCTCCTGAAATTCAATCTTGTCAAACGTAGAGCAATGTGTGCTTCGGAACTCAGTCCAACACATTGAACGCCAATCAATCGGTTAATATCGCCAAAGGGGCTTAGTTTGAACCCAGTCCAAACAAGCGTCAATTATAAAACGGTTTCCTTTTGGCGAGCTTTGCGGGGAACGCAAACACACACACACACACAAAGTTAACAATTCAACTAAGCATTAGACGGAGATGAAAATACGAAGAATATTTGCAAACGAATTTCACCCCTGCTATTCCAGTGCAAATTTTAACAAAAGGGGGCGATTCGTCGTAATCGATATGTATATCACAAGAATCTTTCATGAATCAATAATGACATGAAAAACTGAATGCAGGTAAATGACAATATATGGTTGACATCAGTGATGTAAGAAGGGGGGGGGGATAAAGCTCTGAAACCCCCTCCCATTGGTTATCAATGCACATTGTCCTGTTTAACGGAAAATTACGTTATTTTTACAGCTTTTTTTAAAAGCTCCCCATAAATTTTTAATTGCCATGCCCTTAGTTGGCATATTCTGATCACAGGGCCGTACCCAGACGTGTTTTATGGGGACTCTAAAGATTACAGAGGAGGCTCATGATGCTACAGGGGGCTTAGAATTTATTAATGTTTTGATATATTTTATTAATATGTTTGATAATACTAAACATCTAAGCAGACTAATGATATGTCGAACAATAATGAAGACATTTCGTAACAAATTTTGCATTGAAAACCTATAAAAGCATACTAAAATTTAGAAATTTCCTTCCCCTTACTATGGAATAGATGAAGACTCAAGTCTCTGTAAAAAAAAACATAATGTGCACAAGATATACCGTAAAAATCTGTTTTAAATACGTTTTTAACATCAAAGAACGATTTTTAGTTATGTACAATTTTATACAAAAAAAAAAAAAATACTACAATAATTTATTTTGAGAAAAAATATTTTCTAGGGAGGGGCTGACCCCCTCTTGTCCTAGCTTGGTCCACAGCCCCATCTGATCGATATTTTCATCGAAATTCTATATAAGCGATGCTTTCAGATTAAAATTTAAAACTGTATATTTATCTACAAAACTGTGTATATACACCCAAATTCCATACATTATAAACACACTTAGTATATAACTCTTTTTAAATATTTTGTTCTTTTTAATTAGGCGTTAAAAAAATCGACAAACTGCTCCCTGTAGTCCAGAGTGAGGATACTGTTCGTTCACGAAATGAAATCCGACGAAACAGTTAGAAATAACGGGAGGTGACGTCATAAACGGCCTATCCCATTACAGCAGAGGAGGACTCACATTTCAGACCTTGATTTTGGCGCCGACAAACGTTCACCAAAAGCCAGTTCTGAAATTGGAGTCCTCCTCTGTTGTAATGAACTAGCCTGTTTGTGACGTCACCTCCTGTTATTTCTAACTGTTCTATTGAACTTCTTTTCGTGAACGAACAGTAGTTGCCTGGGTGATAAAAGGTTCGGATTCCTGGGAAAATATAGGTCCCAACGCAGCATGGCTTTTGCTGTCTTTGTTCTGTAAAAAACACAAACAAAAACATACAAATTGATACAATCTAGAGTAGACATTATTAAGAGACTGAATCTGTATTAAGAATAGAGAAAAAAATAAAGAAAAGTCGTAGAAGTTAAAAAAATAAAAGAAAACTGATGTCCCACAATATTTCCAATGCTACATCAATTCGTAAGGTCTTCAGACGTAAAAAAAAAAACGCAGTTCTTAACAGTTCACAATTATTTGAAACAAACATAACCTCTCAATGTTTCGATCGAGAAGAAAAGCTTGTTCGTTTTTTTCTGATTTCAGTACATTTGAAACGACAAGAGATCGTGGAATTGACAACTGTTCATGTAAAATGGATCTACATTCTTTTGACGAGCTAATTTTATTTCAAACATGGCAAGTGACGTACTATTGCGTAACTAGCGCACGAGACTTTATTTTTCCTAAAAAGCCTAAAATTACGAAATGACAAATTTAACAGATGACAACGATATCTGATTTCGCAACTGGTTAATATAAGGCGATTATAAACGTCTCGGAAGTTTAGAACACGTGTACAGTTCCTTCAGAAAATCCCATGAAAAGATTTATCGAAGGAGATCAATTTCCATTTTTTTTTAATAATTGAAAACATTTTGAATTAGAAGTGTTTACGGGTTTGAATTTAAAGTTAGTTCTTGTGTATAGTGTGCGTGTTTTGAAGTTTTCTTTGATATCAAGCCTATCACTTGTACAGTGTATGCACTGGCGTACGCGGGGGGG
Organism: Dysdera silvatica; assembly: GCA_006491805.2. Lineage (NCBI taxonomy): Eukaryota > Metazoa > Arthropoda > Arachnida > Araneae > Dysderidae > Dysdera > Dysdera silvatica. Next base: position 12,457,926 of record QLNU02003225.1, on the reverse strand, counting down.
GGGGTTGTAAGCCTATAATGAAATCCTGTATATATATATATACATATGAATATGTAGTATATTCAGCCTGTAATCACTAGCATGCGCAGGGGGGTGTTGATGGGGTTGTAACCCCCCATTGCAATGAAATTTTGTATATTTAACATAGGAATATGTGAGTTGTAGCTCTGTAACCCCCCATTGAGCCTATAACCCCCTTATGAACTTTCTGCGTACACCTACAACACCACCTCATGAACTTTCTGCGTACGCCTATGTGTGTCGGTCGGTTACTCAATAATAATGGCAGACATGTCTAAATGGATTCCAAGAGGAAATATTATGGGTGTAATTAAAGAGAGCCTTTAATTAAAGACAGGCTTTAATATGGATGCGTGTAGAAGTAAATAAGCCTCTACCTTACACATGTGCATGTAGAGGTAGAACCTCTACATGACCATATTTATTTGTTTACTTGTAAGTTATTTAGTATGTAAAAAAAAATTGATATGCGGTCATTTTCCTTGGTCAGTTGATACATCCGAAACCTAACGATATAACCAAAAACGGAGAGAAATTTCTTTAGAACACTGACCTGAGCCAGCATTCCTGGCCCCTCACAGAAGAAACGACCATTTAAGAGAGGTGGCCGGGTCGAGAAGTTCCCATTTAATCTCTCAAGAAATTTTAAACCGAAATTTACAACCATGGACTCATTTCAATCTCTTGTTGATGAGATTGGTAACACAGCTATCACAGGCACCTTATATAAAATATCGCTACTACTAAATATTTAGTCATTAAAAAGTAATTAGTAATTGTTATTAATTAATATTCAAAAATAACGTCCGTTCATTAATACTTTCCGCGACACTAAAACATACTATAAAGGTTTCGTTATCTACTGTTATCTGTCAGGTTTTCGAATAGACTGGCGCGATAATGGTTATTTGATGCATATGATGGGCGTGATATGTGAGCGTGATAGGGATTACAAAAGAAAGGGAAAAACTTCCGTCGGGACTTTTACTTTCCGCCAAATCGGGGTTACATTAAAATTGGAGGAAATGAAAAAAAAAAAATGGGTTAGTGGATCAAAAACAATTTGAAGACAATCTGCTTAAAAGAAGAGGGTGGGGGGGCTGTGCCCTTTACTCCAACAGCCGGTCCCGCCCTCACGTACTTTCAATTTTTAAAGTCCACAGATAACTTCCGATTCTACTTTATATAAGAAGGTGTTTGATGTTCCACGCTCTCCCGATTCCTGCGAAATTAAGAGAGAAATAGAGCAGGAAAAGGACTAGAATAATAAAAAAAAAATCCGTTTACTTCCGTTCGAGATTTCAAGAGCGACGGAAGTTCGGTTTCAGGTGCACGCGCCGTCCTTGGAGCTTTTTCCTTTAACCTTTTTTCGTTACGTTGCATAACTAGGGCATAATAGTACACATACAGCTCTTTAGCAACGACGACGAGTGCCGCCGCAAATCGATACCGAAGACATGTCATTCGTGGAAATGTCATTTCATATTAGGACAAAGAACCATGTCAGTCTCTACTTGTGAAAATCAAGGCTTTTATTGCTATTAAGCAATTGCGAATGTATTTCTGTAGTTGCACAAGCACGCACCTTATATAATGGACTTAAAAAAAAATACTACAAAATACTGCATAAATGAAATAGAAAATCAAATGAAAATGCAAAAAATAAAAAATAAACAATACAATAAAATAAAAACATAATAAAATAAATAAAAACATAATGAAGTAAGCAAAAAACATAATAAAGTAAATAAAAAACATAAAAATATAATAAAATAGAAAAAAATACTACAAAAAACACTACCAAAAATTAAGTGTAACGTCCTGTGTGTGTGTGTAGTGCCATGCTATTTGTTGTAAAATTATCCAATTTTCAAAACCTACTTTACATATTTGTTATGTATTCACGTGCTTGTATATACTGGGCATGCGCTAACAGAAATGCCATTGAGCATGCCCAAAGTTGAAATTCTTTATTCTAAAAAATCTAATGATGTAATGAGATTAAGTAGATAGGGGGTATCTTGATAGAACTAACAGTGTGTTCATGATAAAAAATTTCTTGAATTGTATTGTACAAGAAATTATAAATGTAGACCAATATAACGTCCATAAGAACGATAAGAAATGTGGGATGCTGTCAGGGGCGTATCTAAGAATGACTTAATTCCCTCCCTCCCCCCCACAACCTAGAGAGTAGTCAGCCAATGGTTATCTTCTCATGCAACACATGGATGAAGGATATAGTGGGAGTGGGGGAATAGGTCTGTCCACCCCTTTCTGCATTAAAAAAAAATAGGATTCTAAATGTGCATATATTTTTCTAAGTCATAGAATACAATACAAATACAATACAATATTTAGGAGAATGAATTACAGTTTTAGATACATTACGTTATTACATATTACAGAAGTATTCAATTGAATCGCCTGGGCAGCAATGGGTAAAGACTGTAGGGTTGACAAAGCCCATGCTGCCCGAGTTGGAACATTTTATTATTTTTGAAATGAACAGATGTCAGTTTAATTTAATTTAATAAGAATTGAGAAAGGCACTCTTTAAACAATAGGAGCAAGTTCAATGATTGCACGGTTGAATGAAGGGAGTTCCATACTCCAGGGCCAAAGCAGCCAGTTCGTGCCAGCCCGAGATTAGTTATTGAAAAATCTGGGACAAAGTTAGTAGAGTTTCTCATTAGATATGTATGGCTGGGCAGATGAAGAGAGCTAAGATATGGATATGCTGAAGATTTTATAACATTGAACATAAATGTTGAGATTTTAAAAATGAGAAGTTTAAAATCACGGAAAGAAGAACACGGAAGTGTCTAACAACAGCATGGGAAGTAGAAGTACGGTTGGAGATAAGAAGGAGTAACTTTTTTTTGAAGTGAGGCTAAACGATGTATGTTTGATTTTGACGTGTGACCCCAAATTAGTAGGCAGTAATATAAGTTAGAGAAAATCAGAGAATAATAAAGACTGAAAAGGATTGAAATAGGTAAATAAAAGCTAATGTTTCTAATTACACGAATGTTTCTGTTTAATTTGGTACATATTCTCTGAATATGTGTGTCCCATTTTAAATTTGCCTGGAGGGTTACTCCAAGAAAATTTGTTTCTAGAGAAAAAGGGATAATATTATTGTTTATAACTAGGCTGAATTGATTCAAATTAATATATATGTTTGTTTGTTTTTTTGTTTTTTTTTGAAGTAAATAGAAGACACTTTGTCTTTAAAGTGATTAAAGTTAGGAAGTTAGTTTTGAAGAAACTGGCAAAATATTTAATATCACTATTGATATAATGAATTAAGTTATTAATTTCAATATCATTAAAAAAAATGCTTGTGTCACACCTATAAATGTTATGTGAAATTGGTTCTGCCCCCATGACGTCATTGTGGCTATAGCTAAATAGAAAGCGACCCCATTATTTGAACTTTATGAATTCGATCACTTTCATAAATGCTGCAAGAACTTCCGATCTGAATTTTTTAGGGAGAAGGTGTGGGGGGCGCTTTAAAATTACAGAAAGTTTCTACCGGAAGCTCCTTCCTTTTTTTTGAGAATCCTCTGCACTTTCTTCTTCCGTTTCACTTTTCAAGTTCGATGAAAATTATTTTAGGATGACCTGGTTTTGTTTTGTGTACATGCCCCCCTTTCTTTAGCCGCTAAAGTACCTAGTTTTTGCTCTGAAACTTTCTGCGGAACTTGACATCCTGATTTCATCGAAAGTTCATCCGGTAGGCGACGACCTACTTCTGGCGATTTTCCCTTTTACCTTCGTGTCTGACCTTCCGTACTAGCCTATATTTCCCGCTACATTTAAGCGATAAAGGTGTGGACTTTCCCCAAAATAAAAAAGTTATAAATAAAAGCCCCATTACCTAATTTTGAGGAAGAACGTGGCCCCCTTTAAACTGAACCGCATTCACCCAATATCCGTTTTGTCGATCCTATCGGTGTCCAAAAGCCATTACTAAGGTCGTATCAGGGGGCTTTGGCACAACAAGAACGTAATTTGTTCTACTAAATAACGCCGTGCGAGCCTAACCTCTAAATTGCCAATCGCAATTAATAATTAATCCCCACAAGTACAGCAATACCAATGTATTCTATATTATTTTTTCAACACTAGCATGATCGTAGACGTGTGGTAATCAAACAGGAAATCATTCAGAAATATTCCATATAAAAAAGAAAGAAAACATTTTTAAGAAAAATTCACATCTTTAGAACTATTTTAAAAAACTACATTTCGAAATCATATTAATTTCTAATATTTAAATAATACTTAGCTACAGGCCCGTAGCTAGCCACTTGTTACTGGGGAGGGGCTCTGAAAACTACAGAGGGGGCTTAAAAGCTTAGAATTCGTAAATGTTTTGATGTATTTTATTAATATATTTAATAACACTAAATATATAAGTAGACTAATATATTTAAAATTAATAAATAAATTTCTTAAAATAAATTTTGCATTAAAAACTTATAAATTTTAGTATACCTCTCTATAATTTCCCCAATCCTTATTATAAAGTATATGAAGACTCAAACGTATATAAAAAAAATTATATACACAAGATCTACAGTAGAGAGCTATTTTGAATACATTTTTAACATCAAAGAACAATTTCCATTGTCATGTACAATTTCGTACAAAAAACTTAAAATTCCACAACATTTGATTTTTGGGAAAAAATCCCTGCCGTTTCCGTTTTAAATAGGTAGGACATACAGGAATAAACGCATGTTCTCAGAAAAATCCTGATTTTATATCTCTTGTCTGCACATGAATATTAGGCATAATCTATGTATAATGTATACCTGTGAGTATAAGCACTGCCATTCCCATGGTTCGGTTCGTTCCATGGTAATGGGTTATTTCACCATATCCCGTGCTAATTTCGAGTTTTGTCTGTTTTAGAATGAAGACATTCATTAAAACCTGTAGTACTGTCCATAAAGTAGTAAGGGTGTCATACCGTGAAGTTACCATTCAGGAGTCAATACCCACCGTCTACTAGAAAAAAAAGCAGCGCTTTTTATTTATTTTAAACGGGCCGCTATGGCAACTCGTAAGCCAAACATTCGATAGAATATGTCACTTTCACTCGAAATTCGTTTTGATATTCGATAATATCAAAACTTGCTATCGCTAATGTCTTAACGTGAATATTAATTACAAACGTCTGTGTGACGTCACAGCCACTATGGAACAGAAATTGACAAGTCAATGATGCACTTTCTCGCCGGTGAAAGTCGCTGAGAGCGACTTAGTGACAATAGTCCCCTGGGTCGCGTCTCTTTCTCGTCAGTGGGATTTTTTTCCAGTCCTCTCCCCCTCATTTGTAAGGCTTTGAACCACGCACAAAGAATACCCCCTTGGCCCCCCGCCCCCCAAAAGATTTTTCTATGAATATCCGTCACCAGTCTTTTTTCGGCTCACAAAAAGAGAGTCCCCCTCCTCCCCCTCATCGCATTTTCATTAAAAAAAATTTCAAACGATCCATCTTCGTAATTTCGGACGCAACGCGCTGCCGACCTCTGAAAAACGGTGACCCATAATTTAACTTAGAAGCGACCATATTTAGAAAGAAAACTGGTCTCCCGGTCGACCAAAAACCCCCAGACTTAGTTGCCCAAAATTCCTTTGTTCTACGAACATTTAGTTGTCGCTCTAACGACGGACAGAAATTGTTGGAACATTTTTCTATCAGCCGACCTTGCCAGAATTATACCTACTTATGAACCCAAGAGGCATGTCGGTATTGTAAAAACCTGATGGCAGATTACAATATTCCATTGAATAATACCTGTGCACTTCTGCGCCATATAAAGGTTAAAATTCACGGTCGCCACCGGCCCCAGGGTGACTAAATATCGGGGAATGGCGATTAAAAATACGACTTCAGTCACCATCATACTCGTCACTTTATTGTTTCCCAATGCAATCCTGTCTGTTTTGACTGCAGGGAGGTTACATTCTGAAACCGCAAACTACTTACTATTTTTTTATGAAAAATGTTGATCAAACGCACTCTCACAAGGCTGCAGTATTTAAAGGTTTTGTGGCCACGTGAAAATGGATACTAACTTAAATGAAGTGGCCTCTAATAAAAAGGGCCCCCTGCTAGCCAGTAACCACTAATCAAATACCCGAGTTTTAAGTTTTATGCGCCAATAGTCAATTTGAATCTCGCCCCAAATTGCCGGTCAACCGTCTTTGACCAATCCACGGCAAGATAAAATTAGCAAACATCAATAAAAGGAAATAAGTTGGGGAAAAAATAAAAAGACAATGCAAGCCTATCTCCAAAATCGGGAGAAAAAATATAATATGGACAGCCCCGACATAAAAAGGAGGTTGCTATACTATATTGAGAAAACCGACTTTCAAGGTCAAATAAAAAAGAAACTTTCTGAGCGACCTTACACGTGTTATAGAGTTTCTCCAAGCCAATCAGGTTTTCTGAGCACCACGTTTCGGTGGATGACATCACCACCCTTTTTCAACTAGAAACGCCGCCCCCCCCCTGCGGACCCTGACACGTGCGTCAAAGTAACAAGAAAAGGGGAGGAATACTAAAAAGAAAGATGGCGACCTTGAAAGACATTGTGTGTGGAAAGGTATGCTGCGGCCGACTTTCGACGAAAACGAAATGCAGGTATGGGTGCGGGCGGGGGGGGAAAGCGACTCCTAAAATCTGGTATTCACTTTCCCAAGTATTGAGTGATCCGTTAATCACAACGATAAAATAGGCTGTTGGAAAACTGTGTGTCAAAGGAGTTCAAAATCTGCTGCAATCTCACGGAAGTGGCACGGCGATGCCATATGCAGTGTTTCCAAAGCAGTATTTCCCATTTTAGGAAACACTGCTTATGGCAGTGTTTCCTAAAATCGGAACTTTCGCGTACTCCCATAAGTACATTGTCGTCGTCCCTTGCGTCTTTTCCCCCCATTGATATCGTAGGCGCCTTTAAATAGTCCCTATCGTTGTCGATTGTGCATAATTTTAATGGGAAGGGTGGCCGCCGAAAGACAGCACTGTAATCCTTATCAGTTTATCAAGTACGGCTCCTATGCCCATTCAAATACCTTCAGTGGTTAGCGGGGCCACAATCTCAAAATTCTAAACGTCAAATGAAACTGTGATTTTATCACAAACATTTGAGAAAATTGAATTACTTTAGCCTGTTCTATAAAGAATAATTAAATCTATGTGCACCTATTGATATTCAAATATACAGAAACTATATCATAAAAATGAGAAAAACACATACAAAAATAAGGAACTAGATTCGATCAAGACTGAATATATAATAGAATTAACTGCTATTCGTTCTAATTCAGTTGAATTTATTAAAAATCCACATTAAAAAAAAAAACAACGCAGAAATTTCAAAGAATTTTAAAAAGTTGTAAAATGATAAAAATAATACTTGATTTGCAAAAGAACTGAGTTTTCGCTGAAACCTAAACGGTCGAGAATATAAAACAATTTCACGAAAAATTTTTAATTTACACATCTACAACATATAATCGACATTCAAGGTATTATCCGCCACCGGTCTTCAAATCCGGGATTTAAAAATACTAATAAAATTCCAAATGAGAAAGAAACTGGTAGTCTAGAAGTCCCAGGTAACAAATGCCCACCTTTCGCGATTACAAGCATCAGCGACGAAAAATAGTCCGATGTGACAGAGATAGAGCAGAATACTCTGGCAGGACGCCACAAAATGTCTCATTAATTTACTTTCTTTTTATACAGCGTCAACACTGAAAGGTACCTACCAGTACATTTGTTCCATTAGCCAGTATTCTAATTATATTAAGGAGTATGACGCAATATATTAAACTGTTCTATGTACAGTCACGTGATGAAAATACAGTAAAATCTCTCTAATTTCGTTCTAATTAACGACGGTGTTATTTATGGTCCCGAAATGCTCCATAATATTACACACATTTCTATTAAAGTCTTTTTTCTGTTTAACGTCTTTTCATTAAAATTCGCCTGTTTAACATCTTGTCATTGAACAAAATCGTCTGCTTAACAGCTTGTCATTGAAAGTCGTCTGTTTAACATATTATCATTGAAAATCGTCTGTTTAGCATCTCGTTATTGAAAATCGTCTGTTTAACATATTATCATTGAAAATCGTCTGTTTAACATATTATCATTGAAAATCGTCTGTTTAACATATTATCATTGAAAATCGTCTGTTTAACATCTTGTCATTGAAAATCGTCTGTTTAACATCTTGTCATTGAAACCCGTCTGTTTAACATTTTATCATTGAAAATCGTCTGTTCAACATATTATCATTGAAAATCGTCTGTTCAACATCTTTTCATTGTTCAACATATTTCTCCTTAAAGAAGTTAATGGGAGAAATCACTGTACTGTACATAGATCAGTTTAATATACACCGCCTTCCATAGTCAATGTTCATATGGTGTTGAACACTTATGAACACTGATAATAAATATCGGTACGTACGCTTTACTAAATTTTAAAAGTATTACAAAAAGAAACAAGTGGGGATCCAGACACCCGAGAAAATGAAGACCATTATTATGTAAAAACGATTATGATATTGGAAAAACTTTGTATTTTATACATCACGTGAGATGGATTCATGATCACTGTCATTATTTAAATATGATAATGAAATATTCATGAAGTCATCGAACACATTATTATTAATTGAGCACTAATTATTGTTAATGGTCATTAAACTCGCCACGTTCGTAAAAAAGATCACACTCAAAAAACGTTGTACTTTTTAAGTGGAATTTAGTTGCTCAGTTTTGTTTAAAATTTAACCAAAAGTTCAATTAAAAGAAGTTTGCTTTCATCCCATGCCTTTCCATACATTATTCAAATAAAATTTTTACTCAATTTTCGTTTCAGAAAATAGTACAGTACAGGGATGCGTGTCGTATCCACGCATACCAATATTCACAATATAATAAAGCATATTAATGGATTTCTTACCTCCTGGGCGGTATGTTTCTAGGTTGTCGATTCTGATGGGGCAGCTCCAAGAAGTGTATCACCTCCAAACCGTAACTTAAAGGCAACATTTTGCTTATTTTCGAGGAAAAAATATAATTATTATAATAACTAATTTGGAGAAATCAGCGCGGTTGCTACAGCAGAAATGAGAAATGCGGAGCGAGTCGCCTTCCCCCGGGCCGATACCGAAATGAGAAAGAAAATAAAGAAAGTGACGAACAGGGGAGAAAGAGAGTACAGTATTGGGAGAGCTATTGCCGAACCTTCTCGTCCGACGTCCTCTCTGCTGAATGACTGACTAAGCCGACCAACTCTGCCTTTTTGCCGAAGTTCAACGACTGATAGCTAGAGGTCTTTTTATCTCTCCCATAGCACGCACTCGCGTATGCTTGCGCACTCCCATACGCGCAGCATTAGGAACAACTGGAAAAGAAACCTATCCCGATTGGTTATGGCGCCATCTATCGGTCGGAAACACAACTATTCGCTGCAAATTCCACCCCATTCGTCGTATCCGCGTTCTCCAAGATCAAGGCTGTCATGTGTTTTGTTTTTTGTTACGAAACAGAAAATCCGCGTTCAAATGACGACTTATTTGAATATTACGAATAGGGTTTAAATGGCGGGAATTTAGGATACGAGAAATAAGAAACTAAACAAAATATTCAAAAATAAATCAGGACGAATTAAAAAGGAGACATTTTATGAAACTGGGTGCAAATTGAATCACAGACCAAGTAATTACTTTATAAAAAGACTGAGTACTTGAGGGTTGGGGTTGAAACCCTCCGATTTAAACAATATAATCACGAACTCCTTGTGTGAGAAAAGAAACCCTTTTCTATTTTCAGCCAAAATAAAAAAAAAACTTGCCTTTTTGAAATCCTATGCACGGTCTTGTTTTATATTATACATAGTAGCCAAAGACGTGCACGATTAGGGGAAGGGGGTTGGATGTTACCCCTCCCCTCCTTTGAACAAAATTACGAACTGTAAAATAGCATTCCTTAAAAGGAAATTTTTTTGTTTCCATCAAACTTCCCCCTCTCTTTTTTCATTAAAAATGCCCCTTATTTGGAATTCTATGTACACGCCTGATAGTATCACAGTTTTAAAATATATATCTTTAACTTTAAATTTAGGTTTTCGAATATCAGAATTAAAGGTATTTCCTTTTCTAACGTACAAAAATGACTTGAATAAGGACAGTTTCGCAAAAAACCGAGACCCATTAAAAAAGAATTGATCGGTTTATTTTTCATAAATAGCAATATAATACTATATAATAATGGAATCAACTTTATACGTATATATAATTACTTACATAATATAATCACCTGAATCACTTGTAATACTTTATACATATTATGATATATAATAATAGCATCAGCTTTTGGCTAATATTTTTTGACATCCACGTTTTTTAGTTCAAACCAAAGCTTTTTTTTTTTTTTTTAATTTTAAAAAAAAAAAGTCCTGACCCGGAATCGAGCCGGGAACCCTCAGTATGAATCAAAAGTGCCTTAACCTACTTGCTCACCAACCATACGCGTATACAGGAAGTTCGTAAGGGAAGGTTACGGAGCTGTAACTCGCACATATTCCTATGTTTAGTATGCAAAATTTCATCGACATATTACAACCCCCATCAATACCCCCCTGCGTACGCCAATGTCACCAACACACAGCAACCATGCTCTCGCCCCTTTTTCTAATTTCCTTTTTAATAAATCGTGTTTCTATATTTAATACAAATACAGTGACATCCCTTTAATGCGGATCTACATTGGCCACCGAGTTTTATCCCTACAAACAAAAATTCGTACTAAGCGGTAAGACCGTGGCTTCAATGAAATCCGGGTTTTGGAATTTAAAACACGTATTAAAGGGGGAATATCCTAATAATCATAAAATGACGAATATCTTTTTTTTTTTTAAATAAAATTTAACGTTTGTTTATTAGGAAGCCCCAGTGTAATAACGAACAAGAAATTATTTTTAAACTCAGTGCAATATATCTTTTCCCTCGTGTAAATATTTAACATTTAAAATAAAATTATCCATAATTTATTGTTACCTTCTGAATGTACTTAATAATTCGTATTCTTCTATTTTAAATACAATGAAATCTGTTTATAACGACACTGCCTAACGATATAACGATGCTATAACAATATTTTCCCCTGTTCCGACAGGTATAGAGTATATCAAGTTCAACTATATCTATAGTTCAGTTATATCTATAACGATAAACTGACTATAATTTTCAGGCCCCTAGCATACCTTTACAGACAGATTTCATTATTATATGTATATCCCTTTTACTTTACGATATAATCTTGGCAATATTATAACTTCTCCATGTTGTATTTATTATTATTGTTATTATTATTATTATTGCACAATTATGTGACGTTCATTACGTCACGTGACATTTGGAACTATTTCCAATGATATAGACTCATCGCGATTAATCGTATTATTTATAATATATATATATATATATATATACCGAATTCCGTTACTGTTAATCGAAACTAGGTATCAAAAATTTCGTCGTAATAAATTAATATTATCCGTAAATTAAATTGATTTCCACTATAGCCGTTCAAATTTATAAATAGCGTGTACTATTTCGCTTAAAATTCGTCAAAATTTTTTAAACAATAGCATTGTAAAATGAAAGGCGGGTTCAACCTGCTTTTGTAAAGAACAAAAACGATGCTAGTGCCACCTGTCAGCGGTTGTCTCAAACATAATTATCGTTTGGTTGATGTCTTTTGTGTACATGCACGCGTCTCCGTCTGTGTGTCTAGGTCTGGGTCACACGGTTAGCAGAAAGATAGGACGCATGCGAAAAAAGGAAAATTTATTTTTGTTGATAAATAACCCGGTTCGACACGTTTTTTATTTTTTTTTTTTTCGTTGCTATTTTTTTGTTAAATAGAAACTTAAAAATGTGTCGCAGGGTACTTCCGCGTCATCATAGCTTTGAACTCAGACGGTGGGTTAACCCAAATAATACAGGATCTACCCAGACTCAAAATTACTCTCACACTTTATTGACTCAGCTGTAAGTAATTAACAGAATCAATAGAATTTGAGAGTCAATAGACTCAAAGTCGATCGACTTCGTTAATTATTCACCATTGGAATCAGAGTCTACACTTGAGAAGCAGTCATGTGTTAAATATCTACATGTAGTATGTTAAATATCTGTATGTAGTATGTTAAATATCTGTGTGTAGTATGTTAAATACCTGTATGTATGTAGGGGCGGACTGGGCCGCCAGTGCACCCTCATAGGCGTACCGTATAGACGCGTCCTCATAGGCATAGATAAGACTTGCGTCCTCATGGGCTATAGGACTCGCGCCCTCCGATAATCCAAGGTATACGCCCTTTGAGAGGACTGAATCCGCCCCTGCCTGTATGTGCGTTTAACTTAGACCAAGTACATATTCAAAATTATACTGACCTATACATTATATATCATATATATATATAATATGTATATTTTATAAATCACACATAGTTTTTTATAGTTTTTTTCTATAAAACCGTTCTTAAGTTAGCAGCAATTATAACGATAAAAATAGATATACTTTCAGCTAAAACAATTTCTAGCTTAACTTTTCAAATACAAAGTGTTAAATGGGGACACGCGTAAATGGGGAGTGATCAAAGCCACGCTCCCTATCCTTATCTGGATGAAGGGTAGCTTTAATAGATAAAAAAAAAAAATATATTAATTCTATTCGATGCGTAGGGAATACCTTATAACCTGACAGGGGCGGACTGGGTTCTCTCAAAGGGCGCATACCTTGGATTTTCGGAGGGCGCGAGTCCTATCGCCCATGATTGCGCACCGGCCCCCGTGCCGGTAGCCCAGTCCGCCCCTGTAATCTGGCCCTATTAAACGAACAGTGATCAAAGGCTTGACTGAAAAATAGAGGAGTCCCTAAAAGAGTGAGGAAATATTCAGTAATACACATACCATGGTTATTGGTATTTAAATAGCAGAAGAAGACCCAATTTCTATCAATGAAACAAATTTTGTGTTTAAATAGTCGACAATGGGGTCGGCTAAACTAGTCGTTTAGTAGAGATGATCAAAATCGTCTACTGAGTGGATCACTGAGTGGTGGTTCCAAATCATTCACTCACTTCAAAATCATTCAATTCTTCGTTCAATATTTTTTCCTATCCCTCCACTTCAGCCAAAATGGTAAGTATATGCGAATAATGCGTTTTTGACCATTTAGGAAGGCCATACAGCAGTGGATAGATAGGTAAGCACAGGTTGGATGGATGGATGGATTCCATCCATTAATTTTTTTTTGGGAAGGAAGGAAGGAAGGAAGGAAGGAAGGAAGGAAGGAAGGAAGGATGGATGGATGGATGGATGGATGGATGGATGGATGGATGGATGGATGGATGGATGGATGGATTTATTCATTCATTCCTTTCTTCCCTCATCCCCAAAAAAATTAATTGATCGAGAACGAAATTATTACAATAATTTAAAGTTATCAATTACAATTGTATGATAATACAGTAATTGTAAAATAGCATTGATATTTTGAATTTGGGTTATTCTAAAATATTGGGGATGGAACAAAGATGGGGGGAGAGGAGAGATGGGAAGAAATATTTCCCTTCAAAAACCACAATCTGTGCATGATCTGTCTGGGAGTGCAAGGTGAGATGGCAAGCTCCCACCAGAACAAACAATCCTGGCGAGAAAACTCAATTAATCGCTAGCGCCGTTCAGGAGCAAATTTCTCATTCCCAGAATGCCCAGTGAAGCGACGACGTCATCTACCCCCAATGAGACAAAGGCCTCGTAAACCAAAGCTGGAAAAAAGAATAATAATAATAATAGCAACCAGGGAAAGTAGACGTGTGTGTATAGCGTTTGCGTGTCCCTTTGATATATCAGCGAAACACTTTCTGCTCGAGTACAGTCGAACGTAAATAAGCCGCGGAAAACATAAATGTCAGAGAGCTAAAGGGGAAAGGACAGCATAACCTCGAACTCAGAGCCAAACGACGAAAAACAAAAATGAAAATGTCTGCAGATGGAATCGCTATGCCCATCGTCGTCCATTGTTTTAGGCTCCCCTTTTTTTTCGACAACTAGGTCTCTAAGTTATAGGAAAAGTAGGGAATTGACTTTACAGCCATTTTTCGCAACCCCTCATTGCAAAAACCCTTTATCTGTTTGCACGTTTCGAGTCAGAAGAACTTCTTCGTCCAAAGAAACATAGGATATTCTGGTGGTTATGATAATTTTTTAGGCCGCCATCTTGTGTAAGCGATCGTGGTTCCATTTTATTTCTCACGCTTTCGTCATATAAAGACCAGTTCGTTCTAAATTTGATTTTAGCAACGCCTCCAAAAAGTAGTTTTCTTTTTTTCTATTTCTTTAAAAGGACAGCAGATTGCGTAAATCCAATAAGAAAAAATATAATGACGAATTTGTATGATAAAATCAAAATAGTTTTATATTAATTTAATATATACAAATGAACAATGGTTCATAATATGTAACCATGCAGCATATATTATAGGTTAAATAATTCATTATTATTAAAGAAAATTCTTCTTTAAAATGTTATTAAAAATTATGGAAATATAAGAAATCCTATATACATATATCCATTGTGGAATTTATTTATTTTTATTTTATTTTTTTGTCAGCATTGGACACGCGATCAATTTAAAGTTATAGACTAATACAATTTACCTACCGCCCCGAACCAAATGCTCAATCTTCTCCAAACAACCATTTTGTTTCATAAAAATGCAACCGATCACCGTGAAGAAGTTTTTTTGTAAAAGTTTCCTCTAAAAAAATTTTTCTTAGAAGTTAAAAAAAACAAACTTAGAAGGCCGACTAAATTTAGGTTCTAACGCCTGTTAACTTTCATATATCTAAAATATATATGCTTGTGAAAAAAACATAGTTAAAGTAGCTTTAATAACAAAATTTATAGTTAAGTTTTCATATGTTAATAATAAATTATAAGATGGATTGTTTTTTTTTTTGAATTGCAGTGTTATTGTATACATATGTATTTTCTAAGTGAAATGGAAAGTTGCTACAACCATTGTGACAAATAAATAAAAATTGTTTGTTTAAAAAAGAAATATGTAAAACTAGTCTTATACATACATACACACGCCAAAGAGAGAAATTACTGATTAATATTGAGCAAAAATGAGAAAGTTATTCATTCACCTTAAAATCGGTACTGCTATAAAGTAAAGTAACTGATATCAATGTAAAAATACTAATATTAATGTAAAGGTACCGATATTAATGAAAAGCAACATTGTGAATGAACTTCTTTAATTTATGGACTGTTGGCTGTTCAGAACACGCCGATCGGCGTCGTGGAGGAAGCTTTGCCCCATACGTTAGAATGCGGTGCACGCCGATCATCGGTGTAGCCTGACAATGAAAGGGATAATTTTGGATTAAATAAATTGAATAATTTCGTTTTATCCTAAAGACAAAATAACTATTATACCCTGTAAAAGAATAATTGCGGTTTGCTTGTGTTTTACAAGTCACAGGGGTAGTGTCCAACGACGAAAAGCAACACAGAAATTAAAAACATTTCAAAGAAATATGGAGAGTTGTGTGTTTGGAATAGCTAGGTGGAACTGAAGTAAGAAATGGGCAAAAGAAAGAATAAAGCAGATGGATGGAATAAGGGAACAGGTTGTAATGATATGGCGGCACAAAGCCCAAGACTGACGTGTATAACCCCA
>QLNU02003225.1:12403782-12442000 GCA_006491805.2 Dysdera silvatica | reverse complement strand
TTTCAAATATGTATAACAAATGAATAAACGAAGCTATCAGGTTCCAGCAAAATTCTTTGAACAGGTGCCTGCGATCTTTTAAAAAGATCTTTTAAAAATAAGATTTATTAAAAAAAAATCTGAAAAAGAAGGTAATTCTCAGAAATTCTCCGATTTCATGTGCTAAAACGTTTGTGCCATTATGTCTGACTCGATTAAAAAAAAAATTGGCCATTGATTTTTTTTTAATTAATTTTGGACTTCTGATTTATTTTTAATTTTTAAAAGTTCGCAGGGCTATCCTCAAAGGGTACGCGCTGCGTACTCTCAAGATCTCAATAAAGTTTTTGTATTTGCTGGTTTTGGGGAAACTTCCAACAAAGTTCGGCTTTTTTCTTTTTTTCTAGTCATTTACAAACTTGAATGGAAACAAATGAGGAAAATTTATTCTCCCTCCAAGCCGTCAAAGATATTAATATCTGTATTACCAGGAGAGGAAGAAAAAACTGATTGACAAATCAACCCCCATCTTGGGCTTGGACAGACGATAGACGACCAGTCAAATGACAGTCAGCGCGGCGCTGTGACGTCACCAAGTCCAGTAACCCCGCAATTTCAATACTCTTTAATTAAGACAGCACTGCATACTCTCAACAATTTTCTGCCAGACAGTTCTGCTTGTCCGCTAAAAACGATCAAAGACATTGCACTTAACCATTTTACAAAAGAAAATTCAGATTTCCTCGTTAAATCCGGAAATTCGCTATGAGTGGTACTGTGCTCGTACTATGCCACAAAAAAACTTACAGACGTATGAATTGTGAGGGTGTATTTTTTTTAACCCATTTCTTCCGAGCCGTACTTGGTAATCATTGATAATTTATGGCTGTGCGTTTTCCAGACGTATATTAGACACTCAATTTTTAGCACTCGTCCTAAAATACGGTTGGATGGGGGTAGAAATAATGGTCTCCGTGGGGGGAAGAGATTGGCTCTGCTGTTATGAAACAATAAAGAGGACAAAATAAATGACTCGTTGGCTTTCTTTGTTTTTGTAGTTATACACGACAACTGAGCTTTCGTGTGGACAAAGGTCCTTGACCCATAAAGATATTGACCTCATATCCCGGCGACGACCGCGCTCATAAAATTCAACCTATTTGCTCAGCATTGCTTGGGTTGCAGTCGCTTTCACTCATCGTAATGAAATAGAAAGTGCCATAAACCGATAAAGAGGGGCTCATCGAAATAGAGAGAAGCAAATCATACTCAGAAAAAAAAAAAAAAAATAGTTTTCATTCGAAAGAGACGAGTGCGAGTCATGAACTGGTCATGTCTGAAAGTTGACTCGTAGGCTAGGCAGAAGAGGTTCCAGGGCCGGGAAATGCGGGCAACCGCCCAGGGCCCCACTAGAAGCGGGGGCTCCGGGCCGGCCCTTTTATTACTGACGCACTTGTAATGTAAAATGTTTGCCCCCCTTTTTTCTGCAGCTATTCCATGCCCCAGGCACTCTGGTAAGGACCCTACAAAGGTAAATGGCCCGGGGCCCCGCAAAAGAAATGGCCAAGGGCCCCGCAAAGTCTAGGACTGCTACTGAGGCTAGGTATAAAAAAAATCTTTGTTTTCGGGATGCTTTAACAGCAAAGGAATTCGGGAGGAAGGAAGGGACAAACAGACAGGAGGGCGGACAGACAGACAGGCAGACAGACAGAACAAATTTCTGTAAACTTAAGAATCCGCCTGCCCCCCCCCCCCCGCACTCACTACCTGTAAGAGTATATTTGTAAACAACTTTTTAAATTCATATTGTTTTAGTTTTGAGAAGCTGAAAAAATATGGCAAGCGGGCAGGCAGACAGATAGTACCGTTTTAACGGATGAGTTAGTTAACGTGGCCCCAAACTAAACAGGATCCTCCAATTGGCAAAATTTTTTTTACAAAGATTCGGAAATTTAAAAATTAGTGCAATATGGGTTAAAAAAATATTGAGCCCAGTGTCTTGGAATTCTTTATCTGCTTACATGAAGAGTACAGTAGTAGAAATTTAACTTAAAGTGGTAGAAACTTAAAAGTAGTAGAAACTTAAAGTAGTAGAAACTTAACTTAAAGTAGTAGAAACTTAAGATATCTTACTCGCTAATAGCAACAGGATTTATCAAGCCCCATATACAGAAGGTATTTACACATTTTTAGAACGATTTCAATAGAGGATTAAAAAATGAAAATATTTTGTGGAAAAATGGATCTGGCAACATGTTATTATTTCAAATTAAGATTATCGTCTGCTACTTTCAAATTCATTTTTCATTCAAAATGGCGTCTGCAGGAGTAGACAAAGGATACTTCAGAAGAAATAAAAAAATCCATTAAAAATATCATGATTAGATTAATTGATTAATTAAATAATTATTTAAATTATTTGATTAAATAATTATTTAAATTATTAATGAGACTAGTCAAAAATCATTTAAATAATTTATAACCATAAATTTTAATTGACACTGCATACATCTTGTCCAAGGGCGAACACAGAGGGGAGGTCACAGGGGTCATGACCCCCAAAATATATTTTTTCACTGTAAAAAATTCCAACTTTCATGATAAATGAAGGGTGTTATTCCAAGACCATAGCAAATTCTGCCCATGACCCCACCCCATGGGCGTCGGCCGAATTTTTTGCAGGGGTGGGCAAGATTACTTCAGAAGAAATAAAAAACAATACATTAAAAATTATCATGATTAGATTAATTGATGAATTAATTCAATTGTTTAATTAAATAATTATTTTAATTATTTAATCAAATAATTATTTTAATTATTTAATCAAATAATTATTTTAATTATTTAATTAAATAGTTAATGAGACTATTTAGTTCAAAATTATTTAAATAATTTATAACCTTAAATTTTAATTGACACTGTATACATCTTGTTTATCAAGTTTTTTAAACTAACCTTTAGACTGGGTGTATAAAGCTTGATGTCATGCTTAAATTATTTCAGGCAATTATTAAATTCAAAAAATTATTTTAGATTACACAAAGCTATTTTTATTTTTTTAATTAGATATGGGAGAGGTGTAGCTAAAGGCAGATGTGCCAATACTCTAGATCGTCGTGGACAAGGTTGAGAACCACTGATCTAGATAATGCAGTAAAACTTGTCTAAATCAGCCACCACTTGTTCTTCTAGAAAACTAACCTTTTTGTGGGGTGGCCAGTGCCATTTTTCCCAATAGACTCTACAAGATTATAGACCACGGCGGCAAAATTTTGTGTATTGAGTCTGATATAACAAAATCAATACCATATCTGATGGTATCTGATGATATAATCAGATGTTTTGCCGAGAAGAAAGCTAGACGTCATGCTTTCCATTTAAATACCAGTGTTCGATAGGCTTTTATTTTTTGCTAAAATTAAAATTTATTTCAATAAAATTGAATTTGATTTATTATATACCAAGAAGAGATAATACTTCAATATAAGTTAATATTGTTTAATGTTTATGTTTCAATTTATGAGTTTGTTTTTCAACATATTTATTGTTAATATAAACTTTTTTGGCGTATATTGAATGTAACAATTTTTATGTTCCTACCACTGATTGGGGGAGGGTGGCTGACGGATAGGACGTGACGGCAAAAAAGTAGCCTCGGGGCGGCAATGGTAAATCCGCCCACGGGGATGGCCGCAGAATTGTTCTGATGTTGAACAGTTGAAGATTGTAAAACTAAATTTGAATTTCCATAATATCCCCACTGCATTAAAAACATGTATATCAACGTACAAACATACATAAGAACGTACATACACGTAAGGATATATAAATAAGCCTAAGCAACTGATAAATTTTCAAAATAGAAATGTTGTGTTAATTTATTTTACCGCACAATTTATAAAAAGTTACTCATAAAAAATCGCACATTTTATAAAATAAATTTCATAATAATTTTTCCTCAAAGTAAATATTAATGTACTCACCCCTATTACCTAGATTTGGGTCTCGAAACTGTTATTCTTATAGATATCTATCAGTCTGGACTTCTCAGAAATTCACAACATTAGGCCACGTTGGCCTCACTGACCCCGGAGAGTACTTCGTGAAACCGGCGTCCTGTCCTTACCAGGATCGCGAATACTCTAGTTACTATTACAATTCCTTATTCAGGGAAGAAGAAAAAAACGCATAAACTAAAATACAATACCGGAAAGGAAGTATAGATTCTTTGTATGGAATAATCATGTATAGTTTGCATGAAATTTTGCATCATATTGATCGTAATTACTAAACCCACAAAATAGTGCAAAAATTAAAATTAATAAAAATAAAATGCAGTGATAAAATAAATATTTTTATCAAAAGGAAAATAAATATAATCTTAAAGTTCGCAAGATAAGACAAATAAAAACAATTAGCATATGCAGTCATCTCTTACCACTGAATTTAACTATGTATGTATTTATTTTGCATGTAACCTCCATAAGGCGGAAACCAACATACTACGGAATTTTTTTTTCTTTTTTTTTTGGTTCTGTGAGTTTCCGCCTTAGACAGGTTTCACTGTATATACATAGTAAAAAAATGAAAACATTTCGAGGAGAGGTTGCGTATTTTTGATTTTTGCTGTTGAGAAAATCTGAGAATTGAATTTTTTTTAAAAAATCCAGTGGGGGGGGGGGAGCAAGTGCCTACCCTTGCCCTATACTGCCGACGCCTATGAGTGCATTCCTTGAAAAAATGAAAATTGATACAGGTATTGCATATATAACTTTTCCAAGATATTCCTGCAAAGTCCCCTAGTGGTTCTCCTATGGACTGTTGTGCCTTTAGTCTGCTGAAGTTGGCGCAGTATAGCCCAGATGCTCTTGCGCCATAAAAAAGCCAAACAATCAATCAATCAATTAATCTGCTGAAAAGAGCTCTCTCTAAGCGCAAACCCACTACCATTGATGGACTTTGGAAAGTTGTGGAACAGGAATGGCAAGCAATACCTCTGGAAATATTGCGAAAAGCCCTTCTATCATGGGCAGCACGATGCAGACTTCAGAGACAGTTCAGAGACAGAGTTCAGAGACAGAGTTCAGAGACAGTTCAGAAACATGATTATCAGATAGAACATTTAAAAAATAATCTTTACATTTTAAACATCAAAAAATGACTCCGAAAATTCCTCTAAAAATATGTAAACACCCTCTGTACACCCATATCAGGCAAAACGACCTAAAAGATATATTGAAATTGTCGTATTTTTTTCCTTATAATATTATGGAGATTATTATTAATATTTATTAATAATTATTATTAATTATATATCAATGATTAACAGACCATATTTATTTGAAAGATTGAACCTTACTTTTTCTCAATCAATTAATCAATTTTTATTTATTTATCACAATGGTTTTAGCAACTTCTCATTTCATTTATAAAATACATATACATACAAAAACATTGCAATTCATTTTTCCGTCTGATTTAAAAAATGAATAAATAAATAAATAAATAAGCGCTAATTTTATGTCTTTTAGTACGATCGAGCCCTCTTACAACGGGTATGAAGGAACCTGTAATTTTACTCATTATATACGAATGCTCTTTAATATAAGGTAAAGAAAGGAAAAAAATTTGATAGAAAAGTGAAAATAAATATTACTATGAATATTCATTTAAATATCAGAATTTTGCATATTTTCGCCAGACTATTAATTATACAATATTAATAGCTATAAATTGCACAAATTAACATAGAGTTAATTTACATGTTGACAGCTGTTTCAGTAGTCATGGGCCATCATTGTCAGAACGGCATCTGATACAGCTCAACGTGCGTTTCCAGCTGGTGTTGCCTAAACCGACTGGGTGGTTAGAGGAAAAATTAACCCTTTTATTTAATTTGTGTGATCTATAGTTATTGATATTATTACGCACTGTGTCGTGATTTAACTCAAGTTCAAGGGCGGACACGAGGGGTCACAGGGGTCATGACCCCTAAAATATATTTTTTCACTAAAAAATTCCAACTTTCATGATAAATGAAGGGTGTTTGCTATTCGAAGACCGTGGCAGATTTTGTTCTTGACCCCCCCCCCAATGAAAGTCTGTGTCCGCCCCTGCTCAAGTCATTATGCAAGTTGGCGTGGGCCATCAGGTTGCTCTCATTATCCAGTTCCGGATTATTTGCAGCTGGTATTCCAGTGACAATGTCTTCAGGGGTAATAATATCGGATGTAATAACTTCAGAAAGGATAAAATTTTTATTTTTTGCAAAAGGGCATAATTTTTAGCCGCAACCTACGCAAATTTTGAGCAAAATTTACTAGGCTGTTTTTCGCTATAACGGGGTTCTCCTCGCAATAAAGGGTTTTCATCCTGTATATTTCGAATATAAACGAACAGGTATTTTATTTCTTCTCGTCTTTAAGCAGTATAATTAGTATATATAGTATATATAACTAGTGTATATAACTAGTATATATAGTTGGCTATATTTCAAACCATTTTCCCCTTTTATTCTGAAAATATGTTATTTCAGATCACTCGTGGACCGTTTGGATGTATAGCCTGCAGTTATATTAACGTGCTATTGCTGACGATAGTGTAATTACCTGTTGACACAGCGGTGTCATAACTTCTGTCAATATCATGCTCACCAAGACATTACTCATGACATTGACCTATTGGAGCGTACTTCCACAGAAAAGTGATGATGACTTAGAGGGCAGATGGGCAAATACGCGAGAAGGTGAGCCAATGACCCAATGCGCAAATCATTCAAGGAAAAAATACCGCGAAAATCTCAAATTCGACAATATTTTCAAAAATTGTCGACCACGCCCCCTGGTAATGGAGGGCGTAGCCACCAGCGAGAACTTTTTTGAGGAATAGCAACAAAAAATTTATGGCTAACGAAGAAGGCTGATTCATGCTCTTTCTCAATCCTAATAGGGAGCCCCCCCCACTCCTCGTTCTCGACTGACGACAACTGTAAAGCTAAAATATTCATATTAACCCAGAAAGACTAAATTATGGTCCCCAGAAAAATTTACCCCAATTCCACACGCAGCCATGGGCGCCCATATGGGGACAGGTTGGGCTCGAGCCCCACCTAGTAATTTAAAAATTTTATTTGCCCGAACCTGCTATGCATTTACTTTCAAAAGTTTTACAGTCACATTTTAAAATAAGGTACTTTTTAGCTCATTACTAATTGTCAAGCAGTATCAATTATTTTTGTAGCGTTTTGGTATCTTGTACATTCACTAAAATTCTCGACAGCTTTGAGAAAGAGGTAATAATTTTTCTCAGCCCCCCCCTAAAAGTACTCATATGGGCGCCCATGCGTGCAGCTCTTATCATAAATAAGAAAAGTACATTAAGAAACCTTTTTATAAAATTTAATTCATTTTTAAGGAGGAGGAGTATTGCCAACCAACGGAAATATTCGTCGGAGTGTCATCCTTTGAAATGACGACCTATGCTTATTTGTGTTGTAATTTTTAAACGTATTCGTTCAAATCCTCTTCGATTGAGCAGACCTTTTTTATGGTTTACATGAATTACACGAGTTTATATAATTTACATGAATTACATGAGTTTACATGGTTTACATGAATTACATGAGTTTACATGGTTTACATGAGTACTTAACATTATAGGGAATATTCACATCACTATAGTGCATACAGCTTCTGAAGTACTTATTCGATTGGGGTACATGTACTCTTTCGAATAAACAGTATATTATTATTTTATTTTTTCAATCAAATGATTTTTGTTCTTCTCAATTAATTGATTAATAATTCTCTCAATTAACTAAATATTAATTTACTCAATTAACTAAATATTAATTTACTCAATTAACTAAATATTAATTTACTCAATTAACTAAATATTAATTTACTCAATTAACTGAATAATAATTCTCTCGATTATTTATTGTTAAGTTTTTAATCAATTAAATGTTACTGTTCCAATTAATCGAATATTATCCTTTTCTATTAATTGAATGTTAACTTTTCAATTAATTGAATAATAACCTTTCTAATTAATAGAGTATTTTTTATTATTGAAAATTTTTTATTTACAAAACACGTTTCTTTAAAGGATGAAAACTTTATAAACTGATTAAAAGAATTCAAACGACGTCAAATTAATTTTTAAACAGCTGTCAGTTTACATGCTGTCAGTTTACATGCTGTCAGTTTACAGCTGTCAAGTTACATATTGGTTTTTCTACGAATAAACCAATATGTAACTTGTAACGCAAACCATACGCTAGCGATAATTCCATTCATAAATTTTCTTTTCCCATATAAAGGTTTTCATTCTAAAAAATCCTACAAAAATAATAATGGTCTACAATTATTGTAAAAAAAAATAATTAGTTTCACGTACACTTTCACAGCCCATTATAATAATCAACAACAAATTTTCAGATAGTCAGCTGTATAGCAAAACGATTATTTATTGCTAAAACTTTACGTTTCGATTCGAGCTGTGCGAATCAAAACGTAAAGTTTTAGAAATTAATGATCGTTTTGCTACACAGCTGATTACCTGAAAATTTGTTGTTGATTAAAATAATAATAAATTTAAATAATGAATAAAAATAACATATAATTTGCAACAAGGAATTTAATCATTTAGTTTATATTTAAAAAAAATGCACCTCTTGGATTTTACTGCGAAATATGGATAATTCTTTTATATTTAACATTACATTCTTTTCCATTTTTTATTGTTTTTAAAATGTACCTTCCAACCGTATACTGTGTATTTTAAAATACAGGAATATATTATAAAAAAAATACATTCCTGTATTTTTTTTTATAAAACAACGACAAAGTTTTGCATGTAAATTCGCCAGTGGCATTGCTAATGTCGATTTCCACTCAGCCCCTCGATGTCTGCTTCTCTGTAAAGGACGTATATTCGCGGCGAAACAAATTTCGGGCGTTCAGCGGGGTCAATGACCTCTTGGCGCTGATAGGCCCCGGAAAGCAAAAAAGCCAAAAAAATAAATGGATCTATTTCACGCCAATAATTGTTGAACGTCTACCCAATTATCCCTTTGTTTTGCTTATAATTTTATGCACAATAGCACGTCGATTATCGGAACATTCGATTATTTGTGCATTTCTCGGCGGCGAGTAAATATTGTCATCATTTACATACAAAGATCACTTCGCAATTTTAACGTTTGTATTTTAAAACAATGCAACCGATTCATTTATAAATAATTTTAATAAGAAATTAATAATGTTGTATATGTTTGTGTTCAAACATTGTCAAACCTCAATAAGAGAGCGTTCAAGTATCACGTAAGCACTTTGGGAGTGGGGGCGTGGGGGGGCTGCTGTTGTACTTATTTTCCTATGTTAGCCAATGTTAATTTTTGCTTACCAGGAGAGAGAGATGTATGAAATGCCCAAAATATTCCTTGCTTAATACTTGAACGCCACCTAATTCAATTTTTAAAATAAAGGGGTTTTTACTTCGAGTTATTAAAATTCAAGGGAATTTCAAAGGGAATAACAATCACTTAAGTTTACCGAGAATTTCAAATTATTAAAGTTCCATTTATCGAAGTTGTACTATAATTGGAAAATCAAAAAAAACAGTTATACAGATAAGGAAGAGTTCAAGTATTACGTAAGCAATATTTTGGCCATTTTACTCCCAAAGATGCTTACGTAAAACTTGAACTTTCCCTAATAACGTGCGTATATGTTATCTATCCATACTGCAAAAACTTCCAGATACAACATTTTATTGCGTTTATAGATAACAAATGAATTTTAAAACAATTTTTTTTTTGTTTATTCTAATTATTGATTAATATTTAAAAAGTATTGCTTTGTGGGTAATTAATTCGGCATATAAATAATTAAAGCGATTGCACACATATCAAAGAGATAATTCAATTTTTATAATTATCTGGACGAAGATGACAATATTACTTATAGTTGCTTTGGTATTATATTATTATTGTAATATGTTTTACTTTATTTTTCCAGAGAAGGAAATTTTCAAAGCAGACGATTTTCGTTTAAAAAATTTTTCCGACTTTTGCAGAAACCGTTACAAAGGCGATTGCTACCACGCTTAGTAACACAGTAGGGCATAGCCTTTAACTGATTTTAAAGGGGAGGTAGGGATTGCGCGTGCACGCATGTTTATATGTTAGTGGGCATGCGCGACTGAGGTCAAAGACCTCTTCCACTCAGTCAGTCAGTCAGTCGGTCGTCCCACGCCGCAGCGAATTTTTTTCCCCTCCCAAATTCCCTACGCGAGGGAATTTCCGCGGAAATGTCGATAGTGATTCCAGTTAAACGGTCTCTTTTTCCCGTTTCGTCCGAAAAATACTCCTACATACGTCGAACCGAGGCTCTATTCTGCGGAAATTAGTTAAGATTTTCAGCTTAGCGGTAAAACTTCGAAAGACTTACAAAATACTTTTTGTTTTTTAGAATTACTGTATATTAAATTAGTTCCAAAGTATTTTACTCTTCGTAAAAGCCCATTTCTACCTTTTATGTAAATTTTAAGAAAACTATTTTCTTTTTCGCCTCATTAAGGCGATGTTCTGAAAATATGTTGAACTTTTGTTTCCTGCCCACTTATTTTAAAAGCCATGCATATGGAGAAATAAAAAGAATACTGATTTCTTATTTTACATATAAACTAAGCTTTGATAAAAAGTGGAATTCAGCATGTCAGCAACAGAACGCATTTTTAACAAAAATACTGCCATACAGAAAGAAAATCTATAAAGGAAGTTGTAGTATTGAACCGGGCAACACCGTTTTGCAGTATTGAATCTGGCAACATTGATTTGCAGTATTGAATCTGGCAACATTGATTTGCAGTATTGAATCTGGCAACACTAATTTACAGTATTGAATCTGGCAACATTGATTTGCAGTATTGAATCTGGCAACACTAATTTGCAGTATTGAATCTGGCAACATTGATTTGCAGTATTGAATCTGGCAACATTGATTTGCAGTATTGAATCTGGCAACACTAATTTACAGTATTGAATCTGGCAACATTGATTTGCAGTATTGAATCTGGCAACACTAATTTGCAGTATTGAATCTGGCAACATTGATTTGCAGTATTGAATCTGGCAACATTGATTTGCAGTACTGGCAACACTAATTTGCAGCATTGAATCTGGCAACACTGGATTTTGTATTGAATCTGGCAACACTGATTTTGCAGTCCCCTAATTTTGAAACATCATTTTGTTGACATTAAATTCACTTCCTGTTGTTATTAATACAATATAATATATAATGTTGACATTAAATTAACAGTGGTAAATAGTTGAATTTGTTAACATTAATAAATATTCATTACTACCGCAAATAACCATAATTTGCAAACATGAACAACGATTTCTTTGTTAACACTGGGGAATATTGTTAGCGACTATTGTGTTAACAAAAAGTCATTTTAAAGGCTAATGAAACGTATTTGAACTATAGTGCCGCCTTACTGCTGCCTTTATGATCTCCACTTGAAAATAACCATAGTGGAAAATAACCAATCAGTGGCGGACTGTGTCTTAAAATATTGCCAGGACACACAAAAGCGACCCACTCACAAGTGCAAGGATATTTTCGCGCGTTTGGGCCCACTTAGGTAGCTACGAGGGTTCGCTTCGCTTATCCACTTCGCAGGCGCGAGATCCACTTGCTACGGCGCAAGCTAACATCCTGGCCAGTTCGCAGCTGGTTTTATTATCGCCTGGGAAGTTCGTTTTGTAAAAATTTCGATTTTGAAGATGTGTTACTAAAAAAAAGGGATTTTACAAGCGACTCAGTCCCCCTCCCACTATGCCGCCGCCTCCACGTTTTAAACTATTTTTGGGCCACGGCCTTTGACAATCTCTTGTTGGCCAGTTTTCTATCAATCCCAATACTTCAAAATCCATCTCAGTGTAGGTTATTTGATCACCCCATCCGTTAGGTCTTTTCTTTTTTGACCCCCGATCGGCTCCGACCCCTGTATCATGCGCAAAATATCCCCTTTTTTCCATGTTTTTGTTATGTGTGGCTCCAGCATTCCGTCCTTTTACTACTTAAAAAATGGGAAAAAGTGTGCGTGTGGTGGTGGGGGTGAATTAAAATGTAGTAGTGGGAGGCGGACGTTCACCTTTTTTGGCGCCGGTTGAAGGTGGTGAGCGCCAAACACGTCGCCAACTGAAGGCGACAAAATCTCACTACCAAAAGTTTAAAAATTCATAGGTACAATCTCTCTTTCTTTATTTTAATTATACAAGTGTTAAACTTATTATTTTCCATGCACTATTTATTATTATTATTATTATTATTATTATGAGAGACCAAATCAAGACCACCTTCAGGATTTAATTTCTTGTGGGGCAGGGTCAAAACTTTACAGCATCTGTTAATACGTATACAAGGCCGTGTAAGTCCCATTAAAAGGGTAGTTTCGGGGGTTGGTTGAAAATCCCCGGATACCAAGGATGGAACAAATACTAATCTATATATATATATATACTTTAGCAAAATACTTTATGCTCCAAACTGGCACTCCTCAACTTCGGGTCAGTGTCGTCTCAGCGTTTTCGGTGCCCCTCCCCCTTTCAAATCAAGTTTTAAACAAGTTTAACAATTTGAAATTTGAATGACCTACGCGTTGAAATAGCGTTTTTTCGCGATGAGGCGTTTATTTATTTTCTTGATTTTGCTGTAGGGAATTTTTAATCCCCAAATCGTGAAAATTTAAGGAAACACCTCAAAGTTGTGCGGAAAAGCGCACAATAAAAAAAAATTCACGTAATTAGAAATTGTAGGGGAATTTTGGGTATATGTATAAATTACCAAGTGGTATATGAAGTCCACCTTGGTACGCATTACATATGCATGTCACTCCGTGAATTTTTTAAGATGGTTTGAATTTCAAATTCAACCAAGGTTAAAATAAGCAGTTGTTTAAGGTGAATCGTGGCCAGGCGCACAAGCTTGAAAAGAATATTGGGGGGGCTCCAAGTATGCACTAATCCTACCCACATTCTTAGGCTTAGGTTCCAGTATCAAGCGAGAAGATATATTTGCCTTCGCCCCCCTCCCCATAATTTTATTTACAGGAAATTCCCAAAGTCTTTAACAGACAACGAATATTTTTCCATTGCTTTCAATTACTTGATAATAAGTACACCATTGCAAGCCTATAGAAGCATTCAAGTGTTACGTGCGCAATATTTTGGGCATTTTATATCACCACGGGTAAGCAAAACTTAACAGTGGCTAACATAGGAAAATAAGCACAACAGCACCCCCTAAAGGTGCTTACCTAATACTTGAACATTCCCTATGTTGATATAATAAAATAGAGGCTTATTTCCTTCTAAATGAAATTAAGTCATGTCTCTACAGCGATAGGTAAAACACAAACAATTGCAATTAACATACAATAAAATCTCTCTCAACGACCATCTCTATTCAACGACCACCTCCCTTAACGACTACTTTTTAGGGAAATAAATCCCCCCCCCACAAAGACCCAATGCTAAATTTACCTCCATTCATAGACCACTTCCCTGAACCACCACTTTTTAACGGAACGGACGGTGGTCGCCTTAAGGAGGTTTTACTGCACCTTATACATTATGTGTCTTTCACATTCAACTAAGTTTCGCATTTCTTTATTTCTCAGTTTTGGGAAGATGCGGAACTTAGTTGAGTGTGAAAGACACATAACGTATAAAGTGCAGTAAAACCTCCCTAAGGCGACCACCGTCAGTTCCGTGAAAAAGTGGGGGCTCAGGTAAGTGGTCTATGAATAGAGGTAAATTTAGCATTGAGTCTTTGGGAGGGGAAAACAAATATTTATTTTGGAGAGGGTGAAGGCACCTAAACTCCTTGGTGTTGCGGCTTGTAATTAGTGCCACCTTAGACACAATTAATTAATTAAATTAATTAACTAATAGAAAAATCTTTTAATTCATTCATTCATTTATTGCATAAAATAAAAATACGCCATTAAGCAATATGAAGAAAGGAAGACTTAGGTAGTTATACATAAATTACAACTAACTCTAGTTAGTAATTAATGTAAATTAATGGATTAACGTGTGCCGGTAATAGAAGGCCCAAATACATTAACCAATTTTATATATCTCTAATACGTTAATTCTCCATAGTATATAATTTAACACCCTGTACATTCTCCGCAACGTTTTTCTATTTAGTTAGTGCTAATTAGGAGCTATTATTAAACAAAATTAATATTAATACGTAGTTAATTTTCAATTTCGATACGATGAAGCCGATATTTTATCGTTTTAAAAACTTCTAATAGCAATTGCCTAATATTCGTTTTAGATGTCTAAAATAGCTTTTAAAAAAAGCTAAATTTACCGGCCACTGCGGTGGTTAGATTTTGCACCAACCATCAAGCTGTCTAATTTTTTTGGCTATTTTTTTTTACTATTTTTTGCTGTTCCTCACCCTTCCCGTTTTTTTAGAGGCTGGGATGAAATGGACGGGGAACGAGCGAGGGAGTGAATTGCACTTGTGCTTTTCCAGGACGTTCACCTTTGCAAAATAAAAAGAACGTTGCCAGTTTGCATTTTCCAAATTTTTGCGATATTTTTCGAATTAAAAATTTTAAAAACGCCGCACCGAAAAAGAGAGAGAATTCATCGCTAAATTTTTCATCAAAATTAATTCATCCAAGCTACGAAACAAATGTAAATTTTGTCATTTCTATACAAGCGGGGGTGTACGTGCATCCTTAAAGTACGAAGTGCTGATAGAGTGACTTTGTCCATGAGGACTTATTACCCTTGTGGGACGCCTCGTTTGTTTTCTGGGAAATAACATCATCCCAGATGGGATAATTTTATATGCAGTAATGTATAATAATAAGAAATGGACTAGAAAAAGAATGAAAGAAAAGAAATATTATAATAATACATTATTATAATAATATTGTAATAATATGGTAATTATTATTATGTCTGTCACTGCCTTGTTTCTGAAGTTTAATATAGTCTGATAAATATTAAAATTAATTCATCAGAATGTAGAGCACTCTCCGAACGATAAGTATTTAGAAAGAATACATTCGCTGAGCAATAATGATTGTGAATGAAAACAATCTCATTTAGTGAATAGCTCAAAATGGCAGACTTCTTCAAAAGTGGGTGGAATCCCAAAGACCGAATCGCTTTTGAAGAACGAAAATAGAAATGAGCCGAAAGAATACATTCTCTTAAAAGAATGAGAATAATGGGAAGCATTCCCAAAAATTGATTCAACTCATTTCCCCATTCAGATTTTGTGTCATCGCACAAGAAAATACTATTCAAATTAAACGAATCAAAATTTCAATTAAATGGAACACCACATCAATGAAATAGCATTTCATTCATTATAACAGAAATGATAAGTTGTAAAACAAACCAACATCGATAAATTAAAAAATCAACAATACATATTTATGTAAATTTAAAAAAAATTAGCTGTTATCTCGTACATTGCCCCCTACACGTTGGCAACACAGCACATCGTCTATACTGATCCATCATATGTTTCCCGTTATACTGACTGTAGAGGGAAAGGGTGAAACCTAGGTGAGAGGACTTCTAAAAAAAAAAAAAAAAGAAAAGAAAAGAAAAAGAAAAAAATTAATAGCAGCATATACATTTTGGATATAAAACGTTATTTTACGTTAAACTTCTACGTATGCTAATTATACGTCTGTATACGTGAAATACGTCTGTAACGACACTGTAGAGACCGATGAAAATTCGTCGTAGACGGATTTATTCCACAGCCCCTATAGATCAATTTAATTATTATAATTAAATTTAATTCAATTACATATAACCATAGTTACTTAAATTACATATAATCATAGTCAATTAAATTACATATCATTATAGTTAATTAAATCACATATAAGTATAGTTAATTAAATGACATATAATTATAGTTACTTAAAGTACATATAATAATAGTTAATTAAATTACATACACATTCATAATCATATGTAATTAAAATACATATAATTAAATTACAAATTACTATCCGTTTAAATTGAGTCCGACGGATAAAGCAAATACATAAAATGCTCCATCTTTAAATGTATTTTTAAATACCCACCATTTCGATTTGCTAACGATTTAGCTTTTGGTAGCTTTTTTTTAATTTTCAAATAAAGGCGAATAATTATAGGTCGTTTTGAAATAGGGGCGCCATGGTAGGCGACCCCAAGATGCATTCCCGGCCAATGAAGCCTACTCGAGAGTTGAACCCATACCCAGCGGATCCGAAGAAATGGATATAACCAGAGGCGAATTTGGGGGGGGGGCGGATAGACTATCTCCGTCTTGAATGAAAATTTAACATTGAAAAGGTACAAGGTAAAGGTCCAATGATATATCATATCCCAAAAATCAAAACATTACCCTTGAATGAAAAATTTAACAATAAAAATGCAAGTAAAAATCCAATGAGGTGTCATTTCCAAAATCAAGTCATTATTAATTATGTTTAATTTTTTAATTATTATTAATCTCCTCCCCTTGAATGGCCTATAAATCCACCATTGGATTTAACCACTGGGGTATAATATGGATTTAACCACTGGGGTTCCTTAATTTCGATGTAAAGTATGACGTGAGTCTAACTGTTTCGGTCTAACTAAAATTCGATTTAACTGGGGTAAGTGCTAAACTAAAAGCTGGGGTTCTAATGCTAGCCCCGAGGAACCCGCGGCAATTGTTTCTCGGTGTAACTTCTTCGTTTAAAAAGCAAGTTTTTTTTATTCGTTTATAGCTATCGTATCAATCTAATCCAGTGGTTCCCAAAGGGTGCGCCCAGGCGCACCAGTGTACTCGGTAACATTCCTAGGTGCGCCCTAGGAAATCGCAAATAGACATGTTCGGGGATATTACTCTTATTAAAATCATTTTTAGTTATATAGTTTAATACAGGACTCTATGAAAATTGACGCGTCTGTAGGAAATATACGCACCTATAAAAATTAATATTGATAAAAATAAAATTAATATTAATATAAATATAAATAATTTTTGAATCTTACTTATTAACATTTTGTGTATAGTGCGCCTACGATTTTTTTAGGACCAAGTGTGCCACGAGTTTAAAAGTTTGAGAACCACTCTTCTAATCTACTAGCTGTCCGCTTGTATCTATAACTTGTTATATAATATATAAGTTATATCTGTCTTTACTCAATGCAGGCCCACCCACAATATTTCAAGAAGAGGTGCGCTTTTGTTGAAGTGGGGCTGGCGCATATAAAATTTTCTCTCCTTCAGGAAATTCAATATACATTGCTGATAATGTGGTTTGAATGAGGATTAACGCCCAAGGTCCAGCTCGTTGTGCGTGGCCTCTATTCAATATAACAGTTTCAACGTCAGTTTATTCCAATTTAACTGAATATTCACATTCATGACTAATCCGTCACGTAAACGTAGCTACCACATATACACACAGCAATATTTAATATATCGTAGTGTATCACTTATACACACTGGGATATATTGCACATCGTGTGTTGAACGTTCTTTGTGTCTTTATATATATCATGGCGGCGCGAATGCGAACAGCTCAAAACAGGCATGCATAGGACTCGACAAATCTTATCGGCAATGGTGGCTGGATTTTTGCAATTGGGGAATAGAAATCTCCTTGTCCTACCTAGTTTCCTAGATTTTCTTATTGGGGCGAGCGAATATTGTTTTTGTCTTGTGAGCATAGTTCGCCACTATTCGTCGAGTCCTGCGCATCCATAAATTCAACGAAATTAATTCAGCAATAGACTGTTGAATATAGCGATCTATGCTTAAACGAACCATGCAGTAAGTTAATCAAATGTTTTTTTATATGAATTATGGATCAACCAATTAACAAGTGTTATTAATAATATGCAAAAAATAGTAACAATAACATACAATGGATAATGATGATCAGTAATGATCATTATTATTATCCATTATATGTTATCAGTCTATTATATTATGTTCTATTATATGATCAGTAATTTATACATTGAACAACAACGTCGAAAGATTGGCGATTTTTTAACGCAGAATTTTGTTTTAAAATAAAATCGCCAATTGCGAGTGTTGTTGTAAAGAGACCTTGGCATTATTAAACCAACTGAATTGTGTTGTTATTATTATTATTCTGAAAAAGAGATAAGAAAAGGAAAGACGTTTTATTGTCTTTATTTCTTTCTCTTTTCTTTGTTCGTACACGTTCAGTTACATAGCTCTTAGTACACGTGACTAAGTGAAACAGGTTTGAAAATTGTTTTTAAATTTTAGCCACGCAATTAATAAATTTTATTGAAGGTTGTTAAACAGGGACCGTTCACTTATTAAATTTGCATTAAATTCTGATCTCTTTCATCCATTTATTCTGTCGCACCTGTCTGTTTCCTTGGAAAACTATGTGCATTGTTATTGGGATGTCGTTCCATCACTATTTCAATGAAAATATATAACTATTGCATGTAGAGAATGTAACTATTTAAAATAACGATAATATGACTATTTTAAATGAGGATAATATGATTATTTCAAATGAAGATAATATAACTATCTCGAATGAAGATAATATGACTATTTCAAACGAAGGTAATATGACTATCTCAAATGAAGATAATATGACTATTTCAAATAAATTTAATATGGCTATTTCAAATAAACTTAATATGACTATTACAAATAAACTTAATGTGACTATTTCAAATAAACAATGTTACTATTTGCTATTGAGATAATATGACTATTTCATGCTGTAAAAAACTACTTCATTATGTAAAAAACTATTTCATGATGTAAAAAAACTATTTCATACTAAAAAATTACTATTTATTTCCAGGAAACGTGATTTTTGTTTCAAAATTAAAAATTTACATGAAATATTTATATTTATTTACAACAATTCGTAAAAGATATTGTTTTTCAATTTAAACTTTTTCGATTTTCCTTAATTTTGGATTAATTTTCGCAAAAGTAATAACCCATACATTTTTTTTATTTTGGTTATCATAGTTCACAATAATCACTTACTTGATTTGGTTATAAGGATTCACAAAACCACTTAATCTAATTCATATTAAAAACAGAACAATTCACAAAAACATTTATATGTCTAATCATGACAATTTGCACTAAATAATTACACGCCAATTTAATCCTAGCCATTGTCAAGAAATGTGTCATAGTTAATGTAAAAGTTATTAATTAATATGTAAAAATTATATATATTTAACTAAAACCATTAGTTAAGGAACTAAACTTATTTAACTAACAAAAATTTAACTAAAATTATTCCTAGTCGCTGGAAAAAGGTTTGTTTTCTATTCTTTTTCTAAAATTAAACTCCTAAAAAATTAAAATATATGAATAAAAATTCGAAGGATATTATAAGTATAAATTAGTGAATAAAATGCAAATTTATACTTTTTTAATGAAAGAGATGGGGTGAAACCTTAATCTTTCAGATCAGAATTTTGCATAATTTAATTTTGAACCGATCCTTTAAATATCGTAAAAGGAAAACCCAGAGATTAAAACAGCAGAAGTCATAAAATCACTCAAATAGTTTTTTTACAATAAATCATCATAATTTAAGAAAAATAACTGTTTTGATTTTTAACTTTTATTAGCAATAGATCAATGACTTGCAACGTGAAAAGCGTGACCTTTCTCAATGTGTTTTTGTAAATTTCAGCTCCAAAGAACATATTTAACGATCATTTTCGCAAACAAAAACTAGTAATTGACCCCAACTTAAAAAGAGTTTGGCGTTTTTTAGCACAACTAATTGGCTTCTAATTGTCTGAAACTGTCATATTTTGGCGATCAGTTGATAGCAAGAATTGCCTTTGGCTGCAACAAAGAAAGCCTTGTCGAGCGCCGTAGAATTGACAGCGAAAAATTGTCTTCCATTTTGCTTTCGTTACTGCCAGTTTCATCTGTATTCTAATGAGATGGTGGTGGAATGCCGGAAGCCTTTAGCAAGTAAATTTATATTTAAATAAAATTTTGACGATTTGTAAACATCAAGCCACATCTGAATAAGCTACACAACGAGCTGCCCGTCTGTTTGTTGTTTTAAATCGTGGCTGTGAAGGGGGCGTTGACCAAAGGGAAAGGGAAAAAAAACCGTTATAAAGGTGTAGCCGCCCCCACGACTTGATTTTTTTTTTATGCCCCTACCCCCATTCAATTTCACCTGAAGGGGGTGGAGGGTTTTTTTATGGGTTTTGCAACCTTCCTGAGCGTCATACGATCGGCCGTTGAACTTTTAACTCCAGGAGGGAGCTTTTCGATACAATTTGCCTTTTTTAAAAACGGAAATTTCACGTGGGCATTTAAAAGCTGTAAAACTTTACGTCTCCTAAATTTCTGCAAGAAAAAACTTCGAGAAAAACTTTTAAAAAGCGTAAGTTAAAACGTTGGATGTTTACAAAACTATTTCTTTGAAGATGTCAACATTTTTCGAATTCAATATTCATATTATATCATTACCAGAAAATATGGTTTTAAGCTTTCATGTTCAAATGTGTTAATTTCATACTAAGAAACCATGACTATATTATATTGAAAAACATAGATAGGAAACGTGGATAACTATTTCATATGAAGATAATATGACTAATCCTAAAAAATATTACTGTTTTATCCTGAAAGTTGTGACTATTTTATCTTGAAATTTATCATTCTTTATTCCTGAAAAATATAATTTATTCTGAAAATTATTGCTATTTTATCTTGAAAAAGATGGCTATTTCTTTCTGAAAATCATGACCAATTAATGCTCAAATATCAGCGCGGAGTTACATGTGCCCTCTGGCACTCTAATAATTTAAAATAACTTGTAATTTTACATGTTTTATAAGGGGCAATTCAAGTATTAAGTAAGCAAAATTAGGCAGAGGGAGTTTGAGATTTACTTATCTTTCCTGACAACAGAAAGTGGGGGGTCTGAACAATGCTTACGTAAAACGCAAAAACTAATGAAACTAGCACATTGTGATAAAG
This sequence comes from Dysdera silvatica, assembly GCA_006491805.2. NCBI lineage: Eukaryota > Metazoa > Arthropoda > Arachnida > Araneae > Dysderidae > Dysdera > Dysdera silvatica. The sequence continues at coordinate 12,420,953 of QLNU02003225.1, read as the reverse complement.
TGACAACCGCCCTGGCAGAACTGAAGTACTTGGTTACAAGACACACTGCGAGTAGAAGGTACATAAAACACGTGATCACAGTTTAAAATTTAATTATTTAAACTTAATCAAATAGACTATATATATATATGGCCTGCAAAAGGGTTGCTGGTATCTAACTGGAAGGAGACCCACACGCTGAACGTATGTGACGATGTGTGGAACCGGCCAGGCCAGTAACCTAGTGTCCTACCCCGCCTTCAAGTGGTGCAGGCTGAGCTTTCTATTTATGTGGCAAATTAATATTTGCTGCACGGATAGAAAGGCGGAAGGGGAGGGCTAATTCACCAACCCGTCTAGCCAGCGTGGTGAAATTATGGCTAATTCCTCCATTATGTTGACACACCAGAAACCATGGCCCCTAGTCTCCAGGTGCTGGAGTGCTCCTGATCAAGGCAGCGGTCAGCGTGGCATGAAAGCAGGGGGTGCCAGGCAAGAAAATGGACATGGAAACACCCAAATGGGGGAACTAGTGAAATTGACTATATCCTGGCAAACAAGAAATCAATTATTGAAGATTGCAGTGTACTGAACAGATTTAATACTGGAAGTGATCATCGAATGGTGAGATGTAAAGTGCACTTAAATACTAAATTAGAACGACAGAAGCTCATTAGGAAACAAGTAAGTAAGAGGGTGGATTTAAAGAAATTAAAAGAAAATACCGAGGCATTCAAGTTGGAATTAAAAAATCGCTTTTCTGCACTGGAAGGACTTATTGATGAAAGTGATATCTCAGAAGCAAATGAAAACATTGTTAAGACAATAGTTGAAACTGCTGGGGAAATTGGTGGTGTAACCTGTAAAAAGCACAATAGCAAATTATCTGAGAAGACGAAACAGCTCATGAAAAGGCGAAGAGATATGAAGGTGGACAATCGAAATACCAGTTCCAGGATTGAGTACATAGAACTTTGTAAAACTCTGCGCAAAAGCATGAAAGAAGACATAAGAAAATTCAATTGTGAGTTAGTAAGGAAGGCCATTGAAAATAACAAGAGCCTTAGGGTTGTTAAAGGAAGTTTATCTGTTGGGAAGAAACACATCATTGCATTAAAAGGAGAGGATGGCACCGTAACAAGAAATAGGGAAGAAATACTTAGAAGAGTTGAAGAATTCTACAAAAAACTATATGAAAGTAACAGTGGATTAAACGAAGACACTGAAATAGTCGAAGGAACAGCTCCTAAAATCTTAAAAGAAGAAGTTTCATTTGCAATAAAAAGTATGAAGAAAGGAAGAGCCCCTGGCGATGATGGTATTACATTAGATATCCTAAAAGAAGCTGGAGAATATGTAGAAGACATACTTGCAAAATTCTTTACCAAATGTCTTAACAGCGGTAACATACCAAACCAATGGGATTCTGCAACAGTAATTCTTTTGCATAAAAAAGGTGATAAAGAGGATTTGAAAAATTACCGACCAATTAGCTTGTTACCTGCTATTTATAAAATCTTCACAAAAGTGCTAACACATCGCCTGCAGAAAAAATTAGATGCAGCTCAACCAAGAGAACAAGCTGGATTTCGAAGTGGATTCAGTACAGTGGACCATATTCAAGTATTAAGAGAATTAATTGAAAGAACACATGAATATGAACTTCCATTGTGTGTTGCATTTATTGACTATGAGAAGGCCTTTGACTCTATTAAAACATCAGCAGTCATCAACTCTTTAAGATCAACAGACATTGAGGATGTGTACATTGACATGGTGAAACGTGTGTATAAAAATGCAAGTGCAAAATTTCGGTTACATAAAGATACCAAAACTATCAAACTTGGCAAAGGGGTGAGGCAGGGAGATACCATTTCTCCAAAACTTTTTACTTCAGCTTTACAGATGATTTTTCAGCTGATAAATTGGAATAACAAGGGAATAAAAATAAATGGTGAATATTTAAATCATTTGCGGTTTGCTGATGACATTGTTATTTTTTCAACGAACCCATCAGAACTCCAAGACATGGTACAGGAGCTCTCAACTAGAAGTAAAGAAGTTGGACTCAAGATGAACCTACAAAAAACTAAGATCATGTTCAATAATTTTGTAGAGGAAACAAAAATACAAGTTGACAACATTGAGCTAGAAATTGCTGATTCATATATTTACCTTGGCCAGCTGATTTCAATGGATGGCAACATTATGAAAGAACTCAACAGACGTATTAAACTTGGCTGGAGTGCATTTGGAAGAAACAGTTTTATCCTGAAGGGGAAATTGCCTTTGTGTCTAAAAAGAAAGGTCTTCAACCAGTGTGTATTGCCAGTCCTCTCTTATGGATCAGAGACATGGAGTCTAACAGTTGGAGCAATACGAAAGTTACAGACAACGCAAAGGAGCATGGAGAGGTGCATGCTTGGAATAACTAGGAGAGATCGAAAAAGAAACACTTGGGTGAGAGAGCAAACTAGAGTAGAGGACATCATTGTTAAAGTAAAAGGGCTGAAATGGCGATGGGCTGGGCATATTGCAAGAAGAACTGATCAACGATGGACAACAGAAATTCTGAACTGGATTCCAAGAGACCACCGAAGACCTAGAAAACGTCCTCAAACTAGATGGGTGGATGAAATAAGAAAACAGGTTGGGGTGACGTGGAAACGAATGGCCCAGGATAGACTTGTGTGGAAAGCATTTGGAGAGACCTTCATCCAGCAGTGGATAGATAATGGTTGAATATGATGATGATGATGATGATATATATATTTAATGTACACGGTTTGTTTACAATGTAAGAAATATTAACAATAAAAATATAACAAAATACTTTATGATGCCACCAAAATAACAATAGCCTATTAAAAGTGTTTTAAATGCGATAATTTGTTGCAATTGTGCTCTATTTATAAATAAGCGTTTAATATTATAACAAACTTACAAATAAGTGCTCAATGTTACAATAAAAACGTAAATAAGTATTATAATTTGCATCACACATTTCACTCGTATTTGAAAAGCTTATACCAAACAATTCGAAAACCGAAATCCTAATTAAGCATGAAGTGGGGAGGCATTTGCTTATTTTTTCTTACAAGGGGGAAATGAATATAAAATGGCCAGAAATGTGCACTTGAATGGCCCCTAATGCATAAATATATATAATATATACCTGCATCCCGTCCACTATTAATAAATATGTTATATTATTATTATTATTATTGACAGAAATAAGTTGAGAACTGACGCAATATACAAAGTAAAATTAATATCTAAATTATAAACCAAAAACAAAAAATCAATAATTAATGTTTTTTAACCTAATATAAATTAATATTAAGAATAATTAATATAATCTGTATTAATAATAAACATTTTGTACTTTGTACAATATGCTTACTGGTTTGCGCATGTACTGTGCAATTTTTTACCTAAGCTCATTTTTAAGTAAAATTTCATAATTTTAATTTCATTAAGCAAGTGAATCATAAGGATGATAATCATGAAAAGGAAAATAATTATGAAAATTATCATGTATATATTCCATATATATATTCCATATTTCCACTAAATTAATTATGATACATAAATTAAACGCTTGATAATACCTAATAATGTCGAAAAGGTGTTAATTGCATTTAACTAATACTAATTTAACTTCACACTACTTTGGTGCAACCAGATGCACGTATCAGAATAATTTAATTTGCTGCATATTGCGTGACTGGTCGTTAATTTCAGTTTATTTAGTTAGGAAATTAACTGTACACAATTAATTCAAATAGTATAATTTTAAATATATTGATTACCTTAATATTAATTAATTCATAAACGAATTATTGAACCAATAATAAAAGTAACCTAATTTTCAATTGTACTTTAAGTTATAAAATATCGAAAAACTATTATTAATTATTATGAGTAAGAATTTACGTTCTTAACATTTTCAAAAGATGTTTATAAATAAAATAAACACGTTACTACGTAAAGTCAACTTCTTACACGCGGGGGCGCCGAGACCAACGCTAGCCCCCCTGTCCCCTTTCCTGGGTAGTGGCATAGATGTTTTTTTTGGGGGGGGAGAGGAGTTAAATCCCCCAGTGAACAAAAAGTAGGAAATAAGAACGCTTTTTTTTTGTACTTACTTATTACTTAATTATTTTACAAGATCACTGTACGTAAGACCGTAGCCGGTTAAAATTCTCGGGGGGCATTTTTTTCTTTTTTAAATAAGAAAGCAAGAATATCGTATCAAAAATATTTTGGGGGCAAAGTCGGTCCTTCCCAAGAGGGACTCTGGGCTGCAGCCTCCCTCTCGTCAGCCCTGCTTTTACACGTATTGTGGTATAATTACATAGTTATCTAAAAACCTTCTTCTTCTTTAATTATGATTTTTATTTACAGCGTTAGACTAAATATTTTTCTGTTTTATGTTAGGTCAAGATTGTAATTGGACGTTCTCTCGGAACGCAATTGATTAAGTGGCATCAATTAAAACTTCATCAATAATTTAGAAATACTTTTTTTTCTAACTAAGTTTAAATTTTTCAATATTTTTCGATCTTCTGATCCATGTTCTACATATTTTCAATGGGTATTTCACATGATTGTCTACTATGTGTCTAGAGCATGTTCTACTGAAAGGACAGACCACTTCATTTGGTATTATGAAAATTCCGTGCGTCTCACACTTACGCAAAACGCCAACGACGCCAAGGGCAACGCCCGGCCATGAAACCCCCCCTGCTGCTATAGCAGCCAAAAATGCAAAATAAATCATTGGCCGTCCCCAGGAATTTTCTAGGCCTGTTAATAGAGGCAAAGGCATATTTGTATGCTAATAAGCCCTGTTTATGAGGAGTAATCATTACAGACAAGAGCGTATTAAACCGCGCGGGGAAAACTTTATCTAGCTTGCTATGGATAGCCCTGCCACAATGATTCGCCTCCGCAGCCGTTGCTGCGTTGAAAACAAACATGTAAATCAAACGGTCCAGCAATAAGCTTTAATCGACTACGGGTTCTTTTATTATCATTTTTTCTTTTTCGTGAATTAAAAAAAAAAGAGTTAACCAAAAACTTTTATCGATGAATTTGGCATCAGTCTTATTCGCGAAAGTGTATGTGGCGCTAGTAAACAATGAACGTTTGTTCGATTCCCATCGTCTAGACTAGGATTTCTCAACCGCCGGGTCGGGAAAGATTCTCCTGAAATTCGCCATCTTAGTTTTCTAAACATTTTTCATGACCAGAAATTTTATCGTGGAAATATTCTGAGGAGAATAATGGGCACAAACAGGGGCGGACTGGCCTTTTGGGCGATTGGGCGATCGCCCGAAGGGCCGCCCGAAATTATTATAAAGAGGGTCGCTCCGGTTTAACATAAAGAGGGCCGATCTAGTTTAACACAAAGGGGCTGTAAAAATTCGCATAAAAAGAACCGAACCCATATGGTTTAAAGAGCGCCAATTTGGTTTAGCATACATATAGTTTGGATAGAAGGTGGAGTTGTTGGGCATAGGCCTAGAGTTTTAAAAATTTTTGATGGGGCCAGACACATATTATGGATGTTTATACATTACAATATACGTAAAGTCGAAAATTATTGGGGGCCAGGGCCCCATATAATGCTACGTTGGTGATACAATATAAGAAGTTACTGATACCTTTCGGCATAACGGTAAGAAATACTATTTATATTGTTACTACTATTCTTTATTGCATATGGGATAGATTTAGAGACCACGGACCATTCACTCGCGGGACTGAAATTCCATTTCAAATACGGGCTGAAATGGGCCGGTTCTCTGAAAATTAATTGGTATATTCATTCAACAGGCCGTAATAGGGTGAAATATTTTTAAAGGTTATAAAAAGGATTCCGTCTTTTAAATTAAATTTTAAGTTTTTTATTCAATATTTTTTTTTTCAAATAAAGCGTATTATGATGGTCCATATAAATAAATGTAATTATGAAATTTATAATTTATGTGATATGTAATTTAGCATAATTATCAATTAAATGTTATGGTCCAAAGTAATAACTTTTTATTGACTGATAAACTGGAATAAAGAATGCAAAATAATTTTCACCCTTATGTAAAACCTAAAAAATGTGCACCATATAAATAAGAGAGCCCAGGTAGAAGCGTTTTGAAAATTCTTGGCAATTTGAACAAATGCCGGTTTTTTTTTGTTTTTGTTTTTTAAAGTTGAAAACGTTTTTACGGAGGTCAATTAGAAAAAAAGCGTCACATTTTTTCTTTATTTTTTTCGTTATTTTTGAATAAAGGTAGGAGGCTGTTGTTGCCACTTTATTGTAGTTGTATCAATAATGTATACAATTTTTTTTTTTTTTTGCCACCCACGTATTAATTAGCTCAAACTAGAGCTTGTGTAATTTTGGAGAAAAAGAGACGCTTTCCCCATCCTGGATTCGAACCAGGGTCCCTCCGTTTAGCCCGGAGTGTCTTGGACCGCTAGACGAATGAGGACAGGAAACAACTTTTTTTCTCCAAAATCAATAAGCTCTAGTTTGAGCTGTAATTAATACGTGGGTGGCAAAAATTATTGTATAATAAATTCCCCCACGAAAACTCACAAAAATCTCGCCCCGGAGGCTTTCTTGTGTTGACCATATTTGGCAATTGTGTTATCCCTGCGGAGGGTAATAATACCTTAACATCAATAATGTAATTATTAGAGGGTTTCAATATATATATATATATATTGAACCCGCTATTGCTTTTGATTTTTTTGTCTGTCTGTGGTCAATAAAAATGTGGTAATACAAAGGTCTTCCGTAAATGCAATAATGATGGCTATTGTTAACGTCGAAAACCTAACGAGTTACTTGAGAATTAGAGGGCCGAGAATTAATGTTAATTGAACCCCGCTAAATTTAAATATCGACCTTAGGTGATTTTCTTTCACTTGCTTGTTTGTCTTAAAACCAATGAAAAATGTTTGTTGTCATTATATTCTGGTGGAATCAATAATAGCTAAACAAAGAAATGTTAGTTGTGATTAATTCTTTACTTTTTAATTTTGGTTATCATGGTAACCCGAAAGGCACGAAATGCCAGAGGGTGCTTTTTCTCTTTTCTTCACTAGTATTCATTCAAGTTTTGACGGGTACGCACGTAGTTTTTCTATTCCGCTTACTTGACTTAATTTGGGCAGGGGGAATCGAGAAGGGTGGCCGCCGGAGACGGCGCTGTAATCCCAGACAGGACTATTCCGCTTAAATTCAAATGTTATTCTTCATTCACCAATGAAGAAATCTTTATAAAAAAGAAAAAAAAACCCTGAAAGAAAAAGTCTTCAATGTTATTGAATACATTTTCAACGTTCTAATATTCAATAACATTGAAGTTTGTTTTTTATATATTTGATGCATGTTAAAATTTATAACTTTATTGCTAATATGCAGTTTTCAAATTTTCTAAACAAAAGATATGAATTCATAAAAAAGTTCGAAGGTCAAGATACTGCATCATATATTTCATAATAATATACCTTCAGTTTGAAGTATGGGTCCGTCCATGACAAATCAACAACAACAACAAAATAAGTTTTAGAATTTGATGGCATGGATTTGGCTAATTTTTGGAATATCTGTTCCTCCTCATCTGAAATAACAAAAGAATTTTTGTTTTGTTTTTCCTGTCATCAGTTTCAGAATTTTTGAGATTTCAAAATTGTCAACAAAATGTTCCCAAAACTGTTCTCCGCAAAAATTCAAATGCAATTTACAAGCTACTCGTTTTAACTACAAATTGCATTTGAATTTTGGCGGAGAGAAGTTTTTGGGACATTTTGACAATTTTAAAAATTCAAAAACTAAAAAACCGATGATAGAAAAAAAAAATTGTTTGTTATTTCAGATGATAAGGAAAAAATGTCCCAAAAATTAGCAAAATCCACGGCATCAAATCCCAAAACTTATTTTGTATTGGTTGATTTGACATGGACAGACTTGCATGTTATAAAAGTCCATAATTCAACAACGAGTTCTCACGAATACAATACAAATAATTATATTTCGTTCTGAATAACTCAATAATATAATAATATAAATCTGAATAACTCAATAATAACTCAAATAACTGCTCATTGTTGGGATTTCATGTTGAACGTTATGATACATTGCATAATTAATTAATTAACAAGAGTAATTAAAGTAAATTAATTAATCGATGTAATTAAATAAATGCCATTAATTAATATAATTAAATCCATTATTAAATTAATCAATTATCATTGTTCTTACATTGGGCCGCCGAAATGCAAAAACGCCCGGGCCTCTGTCAACGGCCCAGTCGGCCCCTGGTCGCAAACAAAGCTTAAATTGGGCAGGAGCCCAGCGGAGCCTGGCTCCGGTACTTCTTCATTTTTGGCGATTATTTAAATATTAGCCGGAGCCCCTAAATAAACGCTGTCATGAAAAAGTAATAAATTTGAGATTAAGGTCAAGCATTTTGTTGTCCATAAAAATGGACATAAATAATTCGCATGATTTATCGATTCTTTTGCAGCCATTCAATTTTTTAATCGATTTATCATAATATTAGGGCTCCTTCACTTTTTTTTTGTTAGAAATTAAGCACTGGTCGCAAATACTACATTGGAAATCTCAGATCCAGAATGCTTAAATAACATCTGTGCAGAAAATGCCAATGACCAAGCCGTGTATTTTTAAATACGTAAATATTCATGAAAGATCGAGAATTTTTGGACATTGAAATCTTTTAGCATCCAAGAAAGGGTATACATCCATTCTGACCAATCATAAAAAGTGCATGTAAGCGGGTATACACCCATTCTGACCATTCATAAAAAGTGCATGTAAGCCATTTACAATAATGTGTGATATATCCTCTGTACTTAAAACTAAACGAAATAATATCTGTGTTGCAAATGCCAGTGACCAATCAGCAATGTGTATATTGATAGAAGAAGTGTACTGATACTTTTTATGATTATTCCATAATTAATTATTCATACTTATGGTAGTTATGAACTTAAAAAAAAAAGTGTAAAATTATTCACAGGTACATTGGTTGGGACCAAGCCCTCGTCTTATAAAAAAGAATTTACCGGGCTGCGACCCTACGCTAGTTGAGGAATATTAGTTTTAGACCAGTGATTCCCAGACTTTGGGTCGCGACTGACTGATAGATATCTCTCAAGCATTTATTTTTAATACCGTGTAAAAATATTAAAAGTGAATATTTCATAATTATTTAATTTATTTAATTATTTAGAACAGTATATACATACACAATGTAGCATACGTATATGTATCTACGTGTATACAGTCGAACCTCGTTAAGACGAACACGCTTAAGACGAATTACTTTTAATACGAACCGTTTTCTGAAGTTCCGTCAGATTGTATAACATACTACCCTTTCCGGATAAGACGAATTACTGTTAATAGGAACAGATTTTCTGTTCCCTTTGGTGTTCGTCTTAACGAGGTTCGACTGTATTACATGAATTATACATATTCATGTACAGGACTTAACAAATAGATTCGAACAGTATTTGCCAGACAAAAGCAGCACTCTCCCACCTTAATAAGAAAACTTTGGAAATTACTAGGAAAACTTTGGAAATTATTAGGAAAACTTTGGAAATTACTGGGAAAACTTTGGGAATTAATAAGAAAGCTTTCTAAATTAATAGGAAAACTTTGGAAATTGATAGGAAAAAATTTCCCTCTCGCCAACTGCAAAAACCTAATCGCCAATGGAAACCGAGTTTGTCGAGTCCTGATATACATATGTAGTATTATTATATGAAAAAAAAAGTAAAAAGTATTTAATTAAAAAATACACCCATCCCTCATATGTATTTAAGATGGGTGGATTGAAATTTAAAGGTTTATAAGCACCAATCGTCTAGACAGAGGTCAGCGATCTATGAAAACCTGTAGGTCCCATCCCAACATTATTCGCTGATTGGGTTCGTATAATTTGGGAAGTAAAACTAACTCATTTGAAGCATAAATAATCAACTAATTTCAACCGAAAAGCACCATTTTTTATTTATTTACTTATTTATTTTATTTTTTACTAAAAAAACTGTTCTGGAAGACGCGTGTTATTGATTAACAATAACCTAGGACGTCTTTCTTTCTCTCGTCTGTCTAATCACGCATGGAATGCAAGTAAACATCCAATATCAATCTGATTTTATCCGATAATTGTACCATTATTATTATTACAAAGATCGTGTTGCCAAATCGCAAAAGTTTCTTTTTTATTAAAGTTAAAGTAGGACGGAAGGATAAAGAATGGAAAAGCAAACCAACAGAACATTAACGGTATAAAAGCAGCAACAAAATATGCACAAGAGTTCCTCCTCTATCCTTGCAACTAATGACCAGCTGACCGTAACTGCCAACCTGACCCACTACAACTGACCCTCAGCAAATGTGTACTACCGGTCGTCAATAGAGGGCGCCACAATTTTCGGTCGTTAAAAAAAAAAATAATTTAAAAATGGGAAAGATCACTCGCGTACGTAGACGTAGCTAGGGGTGAGAGATGAAATATGCAATTTATTTGTAAACTATCTCTACAAATGAGAGTCTCAGACATCTTCCACTGAAAATGCTAAAAAAAACCATTATAATCGAAAAATAATGAAAATTATAATTCATTGCTTTCCACTTACGGAAGTAAACAGTCCTGGTGGGGGGGAAAAAAACTGTGGATGCCATAATTGATTTTAAAATGTATTAAAAGTAAGTAAATGTATCCTATAATCAACTAGCTCGCATTGAACTACGTGAGTATGTTATTAAATAAATGGAGTTGTAGGGAGGACTTAATAGCGAAGAGATGTGAAGGTTGGGGGGAGGGGGGAATTAAGTTTAAGTTTATATTTTACTCAATAGATGGCGACACCAGAAAACATTTTAAAACTTTGCATAGGAAGTGTGTATTTTCCCGGTATATTTCTACATAGGGGCCGAATTTAATTTCGAAGGGGCAAAGTTTTTTACAGCGTATTGATATAATCACAGCATGCAAGGCCGTAGCCAAGTCCCATTAAAAATTTAGTTTCGGTGGTGGGGGAGGACTGGTCCCTAAGATCCCCCCCCCCAAAAAAGTTTGAGATCCATTGATTTAAACAAGCAAATATTTAACTGCGATGTCTTACATACTATATCTTCTACTCGCAGTGTGCCATGCATCTAAATATTATTATATTGCAGTTGTCACTTTGTGATTATGTGCAAGTTTCATTATTTTAACGCTAAGCATAATTTTAGACCCCCATTCCCCGTTGTCAGCAAAAATAAGCAAATTTCAATCCCCCCCCGCCTCAAAGACGCTTACGTAATACTTGAATAGCCCCATACTTCTGTATCTTCTTATGATTCATATCTACATTCAGTATCTAATAATTAGATTAATCTAATTCAATATCTAATAATTAGATTAGTCTAATCGAATATCTAATAATTATATTAATCTAACTGAATATCTAATAATTAGATTAATCAAATTCAATAGCTAATAATTAGATTAATCTAATCCAATAACTAATAATTAAATTAATCGAATTCAATATCTAATAATTAGCTTAATCAAATTCAATATCTAATAATTAAATTAGTCTAATTCAATATCTAATAATTAGATTAATCTGATAATTAATTGTGATATAACATCACTTAATTAATTCTGAATGTCATTTGTCGTTGCTAAATAAATAAAACACTTCACTAAGCAATTTTTTTGTTATTAAAAGATACTAAATATTTTTGAAACTTTTTTTTTACCTTCCTTCGCTTTTTCTAATAGCCCCTTCCCTACTGAGAAAAATAGGGGGGTGGGGGACTACAAGCAGGAGAGTTTTATTTCATACACTGTAGATTATATTATTAGGAATAAAAACTTACTACAATTTTTTTCCTACATACAGTATGCGCAGTGATGTAGGAAATGGCTGGGGGCTCAAATACCCATTAGACAGCAAGATCTGGGCCGTAGCTAGGGGGGGGGTGGAAGGCCCCCGACAGGGTGCAAGCGAAGAAGGGGGTAAAATCGTCTGAAATAATTCACAGGGGAGATTATGACCATAACTAGGGGCGCAATCTGGATGGTTCTGCCAAGGGCGCCAGATCATCTAGATCTAAGCAAGGTGCATTGTTTCGTTTAAAGCCAAACCACACGATCTATCACGACGCTACTTGAAGCCCCTCCCCCATAATTTTTGAATTGCTAAGCCCCTGAGTATAAGAGCATACGAAATCGATAGAAAATAAAACTAGGAGAGAAAACCTCAAAAGTAAAGAGGGGAAATCAAAGTAACCCGAAACACGTCTATATATAAGGTTTTTTAATGCATCTAAAATCGTTGTTGTGACCATAGGCGAAATATAGAGAGAGAGAGAGAGAGGTTTCAAATATAGTAAATTTAGAATTGGAGAAAAGAATAATAAAGAAAAATATAAAGAAGAAATAAATGTGTGTAGAAATAAATAAATAAATGGCTTATCTGATTTACTTGTATTTTGCAACATACCTCCAGAAAAGGCGCCAAGCATGTAGTCCTAGAAAAGGTCCCAGACGACGTTTCTAGGGCTCGCCCTATTTTTTTTCTTTTAATTTTTTAAATTTTTTTTTACATGCACTATTCATCTTATATATGCATTTGCTATTTTGCACTATATATATATACAAAATTTTATTATAATGGGGGGGTTACAAACCCCCCTCTCCCCCGGGTACGCCCGTAATAGTAAATAGCCTCAGATTTAGGGCGCTATATATTTAGTGCCTCTAGACTTTGAGAAATATAATATTTCCTCCCTCCGACAATCTGCTTGTATTTTTTTCGTTGGATCAGAACGTTTTATGATAAACGGCTTTGTTCCAGCCCCCGGGCTCCCTAGTTATGCCTGAAATCATAACATGATTCTGTTTATAGGAAAAATTCAATAGAATGTTTTTTTAACCAAAAATTAAAAATAAATCGTAAACAGAAAATATTTCAAAATACGATTACCATGTTCTAATGCAAAATTCACGATAACAAAAATTATTTTAAAAATTGGTAAATTGTAAATATACCGTAATTAGCAATTTAGCACGACATTAAACGTCGATCTATAACGCATATAACTCGCCATAGGTACAACGTATATTTTGCTCGCACGTCTAAACGAAGATTATAAATGGCAATTCTTTATTTAATAAATTCTTGCGTATTTTGTATGATGAGAAAACGAGAGGGACCTTAAATATTTTTAATTGTTATAATCAAGGTAGTGCATAATAATAATACGTATTTGATTCACATATATTTCATAAGCTACTCTGAGAATTTTACAAAATACTTTTTTAATGACGATAATATAGGCCTTAAATATTACAGCGCGAGATTAAGTATAGATGGATAATCAAAATAGAGCAAATGTAATATGTAATCTTGAACAAGTTATCCTGGTTCCGGTCTATTTCAGGGGAAAATGTTGAGAAATAAAAAAAATATTGAAATTTCAAAGAAAATCTGTATTTTTGTTCCCGCGCTCGTTTTCGCGCGTTAATTATGTGCTGACGGGAACAGATTACGATGGAATTTCGATTACGATTAAAGTAAAGACCTTGGCAATAAACTTAAAAGTACCGCAGAAGGAAATGGGCTGAAGGAAACGTTTCACTGTAACAGTAAAGCGCAGCGGATACACGTGGCGAGATGCCCTACCAACCGAGCAACCAAGTAACCCAACTACCCAGAGGAGTATGAAAATCAAACCTAATAACAATAATAATAACAGGTCTACTAATAACTTCTACACTCATTAAAGATGTGTCGCTACAGTTAGATCTGACCTCGGTGCTGCTTGGCCCAATGACTCTGTAAAGCAAACATGCGTACCCAACTCGGTCACGCTACCACAGAATGCCTCGTGGCATATGCACGTGCATGCATAATGTGTATTTACATCGGGGATGAATAATAATGGTGTTGCCAACTTCCAAAACACAAGATCTCAGATCTTCTTTCGTCTGTGTTTTTAGCGTGGGTTAATGGATCCAGAGAAACAACGATGTGGAATTTTCCATTCACGTTTCCCGCCACTGTGGACATTGTCAAGTGCCTTTAAACAAAATGCGAGACTACTGTGAAAGATATCTGAAACGCCATCTTGAAAAATAAATATTGAACTTGGTGTTCGATCCGGCGTTGTATGCTAGCCCCCTCAGACTTTGGACCCGGAAACGAAATTCCAATGTCTCCGCCAAGATTCCTAAAAGTTGACATTCCCGGAATTTGCAATGCTATTATTTTTGTAATTTGCACAGACGTACCAGATCCATAGCTTTTTCGAAATACTAAAAATCTCTAAACACTAAAACTGCTTAATCTTTACTCTATATCGGTCTCAAAGCCCATACGACAGCAGTCCCTTCTAGACGTGAGGTAAACATTTCACTTTGATGATCGTATTCTTTCACTGTCGTTCTTTAAAAAAGAACATCTTCTTAGAATTCGTTCTTTTGAATCAGTCACTGAATAGAAAGGGAATAATCATTCCCACTCACTGAATTAAAAAATGATCGTTCTTTCAAATCATTCAGTTATCGTTTTCGTTCATTTTAATGAATTGCCATTCTCTATTTTATTCCAGTAAACCTCTGGCTTCTCCAACAGCAGTTGGGTGCAAAAATCTGGATAGCCTTTCATCTCCCACACAAAATATGTCTTTCTTAACATAAAAAAAAACACATACATGTGCCTCACTGAATTGAAAATATCTATGGTAGATTATCAAAGTCTTAAAAAATAATATGAGTACCGCAATTTACAGATAGTATCTTCTAAAGCAGTGGTCCGCGAGAAAATTTTGGTGGTCTGCAGAAAAATTTGGACATTATGTGCATTTTTAATGTTTTATTAATAATAAAACAAAAATAATATTCTAAGAAATTCTCATATTCTGAATGACAATTTCCACCTTTATATTGCACTAAATTCACGAAATGTGGTCCGCGGGATTTAAAATTATGAATTTAGTGGTCCGTGAGGTCCGAAAGGTTGGCGACCGCTGGTCTAAAGAGTATGTATTTATAAATTCGAAGAAGCCAAAAATCACAAAAGCAGCCGTGTTCTGTTAGGACGACCACCTCGATATCAAACTCTTTTTTTTTTCTCTCTCTCTCTTTCCATTTAACTCTTTCCCAATCTTCAGAGTTCAATGACCGTGTGGAGTACGCTGTTGCTACAATGGGGAAAATGAACCCGGATGTTTTGGCGCCATTTTGATCCGAGAAGAAAAAAAGAAATAATAGTTAACGGTAGGTTACGGTTAAGCCCTTGCCGAGAGCGCATCCGGGACTTGGGGGAACATTTTTTCTTCCGTTACCCAACTCGCGGAACTTAAAACACAATCACCTACTGGCAGGGTAACCTATTGACTGGGTTCCTCTTCTTCCTCCCTTATCAGCCGCGAAAGGGTTAGTAGATTTTGCTGCTCTTCCCCAAAGCAATTTAAGAGGCCTACTCATCTGTAAGACTATATCATATGAACCAATGGCGCGTGAAACGATCCGTCTCCGACTTTGACATCCACGAACACTGTGTTTACTTTGATAAACAGCAGACGACAGTTTTACATCCGAGAAGCACGGTTTACTAGAGTTTATACTGCGGGATGTACTGTCTCTGCCTTTTTCCTTCTTTCCAAACAGGGGATAATAATTATTAAGTCCCTTTTTCTGATAAGCCCCTTTTGCACAAAGAGGATTCGCCTTCAGATAATGCGCATGTTTACCTTTTGAACTCAATCCTTTGTTCTAAAAAGCAGTTAAAATTTAAAAAATGAACTTACATTTTAACAAATTTCTTTTTGAGCCTAAATGCCTTTCATTTTCGAACGCAGTAAATTTACCCAATGAAATGTTTATATAACACTGTATTGAATACTATTATTTTGCTACTTCTTCACATATTGTAATTACCTATTTAATCACGATTTAAGTATAGCTGTTGGTGACTGTAGTTTTAAAATACTTGATTATATATGACATACTATTTTGCATTTCTATGTAATTAAAATTGATTTCTTGTTCTTTTAACTATGTTTCATGATTTTTTAACTAATAATTAGTACAATATAACAAAATAACCAATGCTACTGCAAATGCCTTTGTTCAATGCTTTTCCACAGGCAGAGAAAGGAAAAGAGAGATGGGAATAATTAATTATTGAAGTGTAATGGTATTCAACACGTAAGAACTCTCTCCCAAGTCACCTGCTTTTCTATTCAATAATAACTGCATACAAACACTTTTTTTTTAATGTTTTATATAAATTTTGCAATAGAATAAGTATTTTATCAGAGGCGTATGAGGGATGGTGCAAATCAACCCCCCCCCTAAGTTTTAAACAATGATTGAACGTTTTAAAGTAAATTTACATACACAGTATAAACAAAAACGAACCAAAATCAACCTGTCCCCTCTTCCTCCCCCCCCCATGAAATATTTTTAGCCATGCCCCTGATCATGCCCTAATAATGTGCCTTATTTGCAAATGTTCCTCTTCACAAGGTCTTTTTTTTAATACTGTCTTCCTCAACCGCCCCTCCTAACGGCGGTCTGGGGCCCTACTGCCCTGCTTAGATATGTCAGACATTTTTAAAACCTGATTCCCCTAACGTTTATGGCCAACACGACTGGCGCATTTGTAATTGTCGCCAAGCGACACCCTCTTTTTTTCCGAATTAAACGCAGTGTGAAATTGATTGAATATATATTAGATATCGCCAATTTAGGAAAATTTTTGAATACTATTGGATCAATTGTATAAATGACCCAAAATGGTAACTGATGTATCAATTATAAATTTTATGGTCAGTGAATAATTTGCTTACAATTTAAAACTATACTTTAAACACTTAATAATACTCTTCTGGTAAATATATTGATAATTGGGACTGATTGTACTTTTGTTTGAGTAAAATAGATAACAATGTGGAGTATAATATAACATTTATCGCATATCGTAAAAGACATTTAATCTAAGTGCAATTTACGAGGATCTTTAGATAAACTGCATCAATGATACATACACACACACACATTAGAATATGACTAAGTATATAGTATAAGTATATAGTAAAGCATAGTGAATATTTCTCTTGACTACTTACCACCATTCATACC
>QLNU02003225.1:12383340-12403682 GCA_006491805.2 Dysdera silvatica | reverse complement strand
GTTATATAGAAGAGAACAAAAGGCACTACAATAAGTTTTAATAATTATAATCAACATTCTATTTATAGAGATAATAATAAACGTGGAGGCGGGATATCAATATATTTCAAAAAGGAAATTGATGCAAATTTAATAGAAAATGAAACTGAATTAACTGAAGATTTGGAAATATTGACTATTAATATGGGAAAAATTAAGTTTTCGACAATATATAGACCACCAAATTTAAATATAACAAAATTCTTTGATAAACTAGAAAATTTTATAGAAAAAAACCTCCACGAAAAACATATTGGTATAACCGGAGACTTTAATATAGACATTGGAAAAAAATAATTATTCAATCAAACTATTAAACATAATGGAATCTAATAGACTCTTGAATAAAATTAAAGAACCTACAAGACTCACATTAACAATTGATTTAGTGCTCACAAATATACTTAATAATGATTATTATATTATACTTAATAATACGTCAACAATATTAGATAAATTAATAAGCGATCATAGAATAATAAAAAAAAGTTTTAGATATAAATATTCAACATATAAAAAAAATAAAAAAATTAGAAATTTTAAACAAATAAATATTCAAAATTTTCAAGATACTTCATTAAATACCAACTGGCAAACTTATTTCGAAATATCAGATGATAAACAAATGACCAAACATGAAAAATTTATATGTAAAATTAAAAAAATATATGATGAAAATTTTCCAATAAAAAATAAAATACTAAACAGATTATGTAACACAGAATGGTTTAACGAGAACTTGAAGAAAAAATTAGGAAAAAAAATAATTATTACAAAAAATTTATGAACGAAAGAACAAATAAACAATAACAAGTTTTTACCAAATATAGAAATAATCTAAATAAAGAAATAATAGATACAAAAGATAATTTTTATTATAAACAATTATCAACTAAAAATGCAGCGAAAAAATGGAAACTAATTAACAAATTATCAGGGAAAACAAATAATAAAAATGGCAATAAAACAGAACTTATAATAAACTCAAAAAAAAAACCCCAGCTAATCTAAACCTGATTGCAGAAGAATTCAATAATTACTATAGAAACATCGATAAAGAACTGAATATAAGCCGTTCAATAAATAATAACTTTAATAACTATTTAAATATAAATATAGCAGACACATTTTACTTAAGCGATACAACTGAAAATAAAATAGAAATAGAATTAAACAAATTAAATGCAAAAAAAGGTCCAGACATAGATCCCCAAAAATAATTAAATTATGTAAAAATGAACTTAAAAAACCTCTCCCAATGGTAATAAACGACATTTTTTAAACAGGAGTTTTCCCAAATGAGCTTAAAACAGCAATAATTAAACTAATTTACAAAAAAGGTAACAAATATACAAAATAAAACTATCGCCCAATAGCAATTATGCCTGTGTTTTTCAAACTAATTGAAAAAATATAATATATAATAGACTAATTGATTTTGTGATAAACATAATATAATACATCAGAACCAATATGGTTTTCAAAAAAACAAATCAACGGAAGAATTGCTACTAAGAGTTGTAACCATCATACAAATAACCTTGAAGAAAAGAAAATAACTTACTTTTTTTATTTTTTTTTATTTGAGTAAAGCGTTTGATTTGGTTAATAGAGATATCTTGAAGATGAAATTATCTAACATAAAAGGACCAATGTATAACTTAAGAGACAGCTATTTAACAAATAGACATCAAACTGTTAAAATTGATTAATTTCACTCAAAATTATTAATAACTAAACTATGTGTTCCACAAGGAACAATCCTTGGGCCTTTATTTTTTCTCTTAACAATAAATGACCTATTGAATTTAGACGATGAATTATTACTATTTGCAAATGACACAGTTTGGTTATCAAAGGGAAATGAAATAAACTCAATAATAAACAATATAACTGAAAAACTAAATATTTGAAAAGTGGTTTGACGATAACAAGTTTATGATTGGTGCAGACAAAACAAAATATTTAATCTTCCATCCAAAAAAAAAGAATTAAATAAGCCAAACCTAATAAAATTCAATGATACTACTATAGAAAGAGTAAACTTAATTAAATTTCTAGGAATAAAGTTGCAAGAACATTTAAACTGGAATACTCAAACACTAGAAATAGAAAAAAAATACGAAGATCAAACGGAATTTTAACAAAACTATATAAAACAATACCACTAGATATTAAAATTAATTTATATTATGAACTAATATTTAGTTATTTGAATTACGGAAATATTGTATGGGGGGGGGATTTAGATCGAACGAACTTAAATAGATTAAATACATTATATGGTAAAACAATCCAAAAATTATGTGACAACATAGGAAAATCAAAAGAAAAAATTATAATTCAAAATAAAATACTAGATATACAGAGCATACACAAATTAAAGACAATATCGTATAGTTGCGAATGAATAAACGAAAATAAACATACTGACTCAATAATAATAAACGAAACAAAACATAATCACAATACCAGAGATACAAATGAACTAAACAAATATAGGAAAAAACCAGCATAAACTATTACGAAATTGAGATATGGAATAAGGTCCTCTTACAAATAAAGGAATTAAAATGCAAAACAAGATTTAAAATTACGGTTAAGGAGTTTTTACACAGAAATCAAAAAGTATAGTTGCCACGATTGCAAAGCGTATTTTAAATATTTATATTATTAATTCGTATTCTTTGTATATTTCTGCTTATGTTGCCACGGTTGTAAGTGTTTTTAAATATTTATATTTTTGACTTGTATCCTTTGTACATTTCTGCTGACGTTTAATGTACATAAAAAACTTTGATTGATTGATTGACTGACTGATTGATTGATTGATAAATATGATCATTACAATAGAAGGCACTATCGAATGGTGAATAGCTCCATTTAAAAAGCACTTTCCCAATTCCCGAATAGTGAACACCTCCGAACAGCGGACAGCTGGTCAAATCCAAAGGTGTCCGCTATTCAGAGGCTGTATTTGGAAAATCCGATTGCTGACTAAGACGACGAAACTGCGATGATCAATTGGCGAGTTGGCGACTTTGAACTTGGGGCACGTCCTTCGGTATTAGCCATTGCCCTCCAGATACTGTCTGACTTGATCAGACGTGTGGCCTGCTTTTTGGATTGTTTCTAGAATTTTAAAGTAGAGGCCCTGCACAGGGAGGGCCCCCTTCGTATGTTCTCCCTTGGATGGGCCCCACACACGTTTGTTGTGGACAATTTAGGTGAAAGTTTTGACCCAAATATTTTTGCGTTTGGTGTAGTGACCTTTCTGTTTACTTACCAAACTGTTGGGCTTCTGTAACGTCTACAAAAAAGTAGTTCGCAGTCGTATTGCTCTTTGATGATGCATTATATAATAAACAATATCATTATCATCAATAATCAATATTAAATGATATAATTTATGGTTATGAAAAGGGAGTTTCCTTTACTGCAAGCGACAAAATGCTTCAGAAGGTCATCTGATAGACTGTTATGATTAAAATAGTAATTGCTGAATAGTTTTATTAGACAATAATTGTGGAACAGTAATTACTGAATAGCATTATCGAGCACTAGCTGTTAAATAATATTATTGAACAGAAATTGTTGAACAGTAATTGTTGAATAATAATTGACGAATATTTTTATTACACAGTAATTGCTAAATAGTTCTAGTAAACAGTAATTGCTAAATAGTTCTAGTAAACAGTAATTGCTAAATAGTTCTAGTAAACAGTAATTGCTGAATAATATTACTGCACTATAATTGTTGAATAGAAGTAATTCCCTGTAAATGTTGAATGATATTATTGCACTGTGATTGTTGAATAGTATTGCCGAACAGTAATTTGCTATAACAAATATTAATACTGTCTACATTACTCTGATAGTATAACAAATGTAGCCTTGTGGTCAGTACTTTTTGTACCTTTTGGAACCTGCTGTACAATTGAATTCTCAGCTACACGACTGCTAGTCAAATGCTGAAATTTTACACCCGGTACTGACAAAAAAATCGCTCCCACCTCCCAGTATTGTTAAAATCAGGACCACCGCTTGTGGAAGCGGTGCTTTTGCACAAACTTGAATTTCAGCTGCCCCATAGAATCGAATTTACAAATTGAAATGAAACAAATTTCAGGAAATTTTTATTTCTTTAATACACAAATACATTATATACCTCTCACCTTAAATTCTAGTCTGCGTACCAGACCCGCAGCCAAAACGGGGCCAGCAAGGGCCATGGTCCCAATTATCCCATGCTTGTGCCCAGTTACCCCATCGAGCTACTTATATATATAGAGAGAGAGAACAATTCCCCAGTACCCTGTTCCCATATGCCTTGCCCCAGTCTCCCCTTCTTCCTGGCTACAGGCCATTCATGTTGCAGTAGTATGTCTAGGCAAAGCGACTAATTTGTTGTTTGCTGTTAATTTTTTACCTCCTTATTCTTTATTTTGTTATGTAATTTTTGCAGCAATTATGCAATTTTTGCAGCAACTTATGCAAGTTTTACTCCGTGAATTGTATAAAAAAATTACCATTTGTCGCCTCAGTGGATTTCATTATTTATGCATTTAATATTTTATATGAATGCATTGTATAGACTATTACTATTTATTACCTTGAAATGGCGCCCATCCTGATCAGGCGCCGTTGTGCGAGGCGCAACCCGCACCCAATATTAATTGTAAGCATTTAAATATTTCTGCGATGGTGCAGTGGCAACATGGCTCTCTGTGAGGGCCGGAAATCACGGATTTGACTTTGGTTAGTGCCGCAAAACAAGAGCCGTTTCTGCTTCCCCGTGGTCTAGGGTTTCATTCACTTGACGACAAAGATGCGAAATTTTAAAGAACAGTAGGACTTAGCGCATCCTTATCCGTCCGTGCTTCGTAAAGCACAAGAATGAACGAGTTCTTTGCGTGCCCTTGCACCATAAAGCACTTAATTAACACTCTCTAATACTGATAAAATAAATAAATTGATTAAAAACAATTTAGGGAAGAATAAAAAAGAAATTAGGAAAAACAGCAAAATGGGTAACGAAATAAAAGTTTGTAACGGTTATTTACTTCGCTGCCTATTTTCTTATATTTCCTAATTTCGTTTTAATTCTTCCCTAAATAATTTATTTATTTATTTTTTCCCTATATATATATATATATAGTTGCATCTAGTAAAACACTGGTGGAAATGAAAGATCATGAATTTCAAACAAGAATATAAAAGTTAAGACATCTAAATTCATTGTAAACTCAGATAAATGGCACGGGACATAAATTAATATGAAATAAATGTCATGCGTTTTTCTCGCCATTTTCATGTCATTTGCTGTCTTTATTGATTCGGTGCTGTCAGTCATTTACTGGGGTCATTAATTCGTTGTTATTTGTATAATTCATTAATTATGTTTATGTCATTGTGTTAAAAATTTTACCATTAAGTGTTGTTAGCTGTAATTATCCTCTGATTGTTTGGAGGTTTGCTAATTAGCTTTTTAGTTTATCATTTGAAAACCGGGCTACTTGATTACCTACACAAATAATTAAATCTTCTTGTTGCATGGTTCAAAATTTTAACATATACTTACTAATTATAATTGATAATCAGTAATTATGTTTTGCGGTTAGACCTCTGTAATTTTACCAAATATGTAAATTCATTTAAATTCCTTGTACTTTCAGGAAATTTTTTGCAAGAAAGTTTTCTTGGTGCATTTTTAACGGTG
Source organism: Dysdera silvatica (assembly GCA_006491805.2). Classification (NCBI taxonomy): domain Eukaryota; kingdom Metazoa; phylum Arthropoda; class Arachnida; order Araneae; family Dysderidae; genus Dysdera; species Dysdera silvatica. The sequence continues at coordinate 12,397,924 of QLNU02003225.1, read as the reverse complement.
TTCTGAATTTTTGCAAATCCAAGTTTAGCTAATAAAGTGGTACCTCCCCATAAAGAACACCCATAGAACCAGACATTTGTCCCTTAAATTGAGGTGTCCCTTCTTCAGAGGTTAATGTGTTTATAGCTAGACGTTTGTTACAGGGGGGAGGGCTCTGAAAGTTACAAGGGGCTCAGAAAGCTACAGGGGGCCAAAAATTCGTAAATGATTTGTTGTATTTTATTACAAAATATAATTAAACAAATTTCTTAAAGTAAATTTTGCATTGAAAACTTATAAATTTTAGTATACCTCTCTATAATTTCCCCTATTCTTATTACATACAATTTTATACAAATACAATATTATACAAATACAATATTATACAAAGTATATGAAGACTCAAACCTATGTAAAAAAAATTACATACACAAGATCTACAGTAGAGAGCTATTTTGAATACATTTCTAACATCAAAGAACAATTTCCATTGTCATGTGCATTTGTTTTCTTACAAAAAAATATTTAGTTAAAATTGTAGAATATTTTACTTTGAAAACTATTTTCCAAGCATTACATTTCCAAGGCGGGCTCAGCCCCCTATAGCACCAGCCTTGCTATGGTTCTGTGTGTTGACACATACATATGTAGTATAATAAATTTAATTTAATAAGGAATGTAATTAACGTTAACTTTAGACACTCTAAATGCTGTATATATGAGTTAACATAATAGCATTTTAAATACAGTGTGCTCAAATTTAAAAGCAATGAAACAGTGAAAATTCTTGATTAATGAAAAAATTTAAGTTTCATAGAAGTGCATAAAATGGGAAATAAAGTTTAGTACTTACAGAAATTTATTTGGAATTAATTATCTGTTACTTAGGGTTGTTCGGAATTATTTACTTAACAAGAATGTTTCTCCACGCGGTTATTAAATTTACTGATAATCCTGAACCTCTCGATATCACCAATATTTAACATGGCCTTTTGAAATTGTGTAGTGCGTTTTCATCATTGTAGTTTTTGATGTCAGAATTTTTCCCGCCACCTCTTCGTCTTGATGGCACCAACCATTCCCCTATTCAACACAAGTCACTCTTCCCTTATCAAAAAGTTACCTTTCAGTTATCAAACGGTTACCACCAAAAGAATTTATTTTTATCTTCCTTTTTTCCCCTGTATTGGATACTTTCTCCAGTGTCCCTTGTTACCTCAAGTAAGCACATTAAGGTCCCTATTCAAAGGGACTGGGACCAGAGGGACTCGCCCCTTAAATAGTGGTGACCCTTATTCGGAGATTTTACTATAATTAAATATGTATACAAAACATTATAAACATTGCATACAAAACATTTAATGTATGTATACAAAACATTTAGTGTATGCATACAAAACATTTAATGTATGTATACAAAACATTTAGTGTATGCATACAAAACATTTAATGTATGTATACAAAACGTTATTTAATGTATACAAAACGTTATTTAATGGGTACACAACAGTATTTAATGTATACAAAACATTATTCAATGTATACAAAACATTATTTAATATATACAAAACATTATTTAATGTATATAAAACATTATTTAATGTATACAAAACATTATTTAATGTATACAAAACATTATAATATCATACATATATTTACGTAAAATATTCCGTACACTATACTTTTAAAATTATCAAACGTTCAAAAAAATCTTCTAATCCGGTAAGTGTTGTCATGAACGCAATAATGTAAAATAGAAGTAACTGTGATTTTTTAATTTTTCTTTCAAAATATACCTAATTAGAAGGCTATGGAACAAATGAACATTTACGACATTTAATTATTTTTTTAAGGAAATTTTTCCTTTTTCGTTTAAAGATTTTTTGTTTACAGAGAAACAAACAATTCTCTTTCTTTCTTTCTCTGTTCTTTCTCTCTTTCTCAATATCTTTAATAAATAATTACAAACGTGGTCCCAAATTTACTTCAGCAAAATATCGAGTTTGGCTTGTTAAATCTATGTACATACACATTAACTAATCAAGAACTAAACCAAATTAGTTACTCAAAAACGAACCACAACCGGCGATAAATTTCAATTCAAATAAAGAACTCGTAAATAAAGAATTATGAAATGTAAAAATATGATACTCTAATCAGCAATTTAATGTCTAATATGTGCAAAAACATGAGAAATAAAAATGTTATTTTGGATAGCATCAAATTAACAGCGTGTTATTTTTGCGACCATCAAAATAACAGTTCGTTGTTTTTGAAACCATCAAAATAACAACGAAGCACAGATTAGGACAGTTGCCATAAGCAATACAAGCAACAGATTGTCTAAATATTTTAAGGCACTGTTACCAAAACTAACGAGTTATCTAGAACTTTCGCATTCTTATCATAAATGGCCCGTTATCTCCTCCAGTTATTATCTTCTTTGATAATATATTAAATCCACAAACGTGTACCCATGCACACTTTGGAATGACAAAATTAGTTTGCACTTGTAAACAATCGGTCCAGAATATGCTGATGTTTCCGATTCAAAATGGCTGCGGTGTATTTAGTTGTAAGAGAAACGATCTCTTTCATCACGACTTAAAATGGAGCCAAAGTTCTGCCTCTCACCTGCTTCTCTTCCTCTTCCCCATCCCGCATCATCATCATCAGAACTTTCGCGTCTGTATAAAGAGAAACGCGTATTTAAATACCCTAACAACTTAATTGTAGACAAGACTGTAACGTAGCTTTCGGCGGTCTCTCTATAGTATTTCCGGATGCGAAATAAACCTGTTAATCACGGGCACCTTCCGTTCCCGACCAACCGATACGATGATTAACTCTAGCTCGTCTTCTGCGGCCCCATATGAAGCTTTTAAAACAAACGCACAAATAATCTATTAATTTCGTTCAAGAAATTTTTCACTAGCTTCGGGATACAGTATTGTTGTTCAACATCGTGGACTTTAGTACAACGATAGAGCCTTTCCCATGGGAATAAAAAAAAACGACATTTTAAAATTGTACAACCAAATGTTATTATTATACGCCGTATAACAACAATTATAATAACCATATAACGTTACAATAACCACGAGACGTATAAAAAACAGTTAGACTTAAAAAAAAACAGCCTATCATCTGTTTTCTTCTAATGCGTCGTATCTATGACCGTTTAAATAATTTAGAAATGATTCTCAGCTGCTAACAATTAGCAATTAAGTAATTATTAATGAAAACAATGGTACCTTCAACTGGAAGGAAAAGAATGCAGAATCGAAATTATTTATCCAATACTTTTACAAATAATGCTCTAAATATACAACTAGACAAATCTGAAACGTTCATGACAGTTCTTGAATAATTTCAAGTTTACAACATGCTAAATATATTCTATTATTGCAATACAATCAAGGAAATATCCGTCAACGTCCAAATAGTTGATTGGGTAATTATTATTAAAACGCTTCAAAGTCGATTAATAAATTAGCAGTTTATTAATAACATAATCAAGAAATTGTACGTTCGAAAAGCGACACGAAATCTTTAAAGCATGAGTCTTATCGTCTCTTAAAGACCTCACTCTTTTAACTAATTATTACATTAAATATTGCAAGAACTTATAACAGTGTTTTAGTTATTATTAACAGAATATATTCTATATTAATTAAATAATTTATTTAATATCTATGAAGAAATGCTATGAAAAAACAACAACATGGCCTTTGGAACATAGTGTATATTTTACAGGTATATTTAAGTGTAATAAATATCAGTTTTTGAATTTTGTAGATATATCTGTTCCGCGCTTGTATAAAATTCACAAAATCAACTATCAAACTAAACTTAAACGGCAATCAGAAATAAGAATTCGAAACTCAATAACTCGATAAATATATTGATTAAACATTAATTTAATTAATTTAAAAGCGAAACTCAACTTACTGTTTAGCAGATCTGATTAATTTTGACTGCCTCCGGAAGTTGAAGTACCCCTCTCCGAGGATGAACAAATCTTTAGAGATGATCATAATTTTTTCGAAGTTATCTTGCCAATTGCAGAAACTGAAGGCAAATGATCAACTTTATCACGAGTCAAAGTTTTACAGGAGCAGGCTCATAGCGATTGGCTATGTCTCGTTTCAGCTGTGGTCGGACAGACACTGACTGATCATAGCTTTTGTGCGAGGGGAATCAAAGGTGGAGATTTGTTTCCCCTACTGCTCTGAAGATGGAGCTGCGATTGGAGGAGGCGGGGCTTCGTATTATGACGTCATAACCTATGGTGTCACGTGCGTGATATCTTACGTTTTTGTAGAGTTACTGATTATCTACAATCTTTCTTCTAATTAACCTTTGACCCGCTTAAATTATTGGACGACAAAGGAATAGTAAAATTTTCAAGTTCGCTGAATACCAGGGTATCGCACGGAACGCCCAATCAGAATTATATTATCGTGGATTGATTAATTTCATTTAATCAGTGTGCAGTGCTCCACCGAGAGAGAGGGGGGGTGGGGGGATCACTATGTCCAGTCTTTGCAACAACAACACAGGATTTCCCCTATCGGCTCAAAGAAGTGAGGAAAAATTATAAATTATGGAATACTCTATTCGTACCCACACTTCATTAATTATTGCTTATTTACTATATTCCACCCTTAAACGTTCGAAAGTCAATTTCTATATTAGTCATTTCATATTAGTCAGTTTGTAGGTCGGTCGTTTTGTGTCACTCAATTTCCATATCGCGTCAATTTTCATTTGGATTAATGTCATTCAATTTCCATGACAGACAGACAATTTCTCCATATTTCGTTCAATTTCCATATGTGTCATATCATTCAATCACCATATCATCCAATTTTTCGATATGTTGTTTAATTTTCATATGCAATATCATGTTATACAATTCCGATATCAGTCAATTTCCATGTCATTCAGTTTCCACTTCAATCAATTTTATATATGTTAATCAATGCCCTCGTCGTTTTCTACGGGTTTTAGTCCATATTGTTTTCTAACCAGGGGCGGACTGTATCCTCTCAAAGGGCGAATACCTTGGATTATCGGAGGGCGCGAGTCCTATAGCCCATGAGGGCGCAAGTCCTATCGCCCATGAGGGCGTACCAGCCCAGGCGCCGGTTGGCCAGCGGCCCAGTCCGTCCCTGTTTCTAACCCTTAGTCTCCTTACCCTAATTACGCCTATAATTCTACTGCATATTATAAAACACATACTTTTACAAAGTACCACGATACAATTATAATACAATGCAAAGTCCACGGTTCAAAAGTCTTGGTCATTCAACTTGATATATAGCTGCCACAATACATAAACACCATCAATTAAAACATAGGGTAAAGTTTTTTTTATATGGTAAAATAATTTATCACTTGGAATGAAGAGTCCTTTCTCATGTCCAGAATTTCTATCCACATCTTCAGTTCCGTCTCAAGAGGCTAGGTCAGTTTGTCTCATTATTGCATAAAAGGTGAACAACAATATAGCGTATATGTGGTCTTTTGATTTGGTTGAGTTCTGATAGCTTATCAATTCCAATGTTTATGTGATCTGTGTATTGTGAATTTCAATGTATACGTGGAATGTACATTGTGAATTGCAATGTATACGTGGAATGTGTATTGTCAATTTCAATGTATACGTGGAATGTGTATTGTCAATTTCAATGCATACGTAGAATATATTGTCAATTTCAATATATACGTGGAATGTGTATTGTCAATTTCAATGCATACGTAGAATATATTGTCAATTTTAATATACACGTAGAATCTGTATTGTCAATTTCAATGCATACGTAGAATATATACTGTTTATTTCAATGTATACGTAGAAAATATTGTCAATTTCAATGCATACGTGGAATGTATGTTTTCAATTTAATGTATATATAGAATACATATTATCAATTTCAATGTATACGTGGAACGTATATTGTCAATTTCATGGTTGGTTGGTTATATTTTTATGGCGCAAGGACATTAAGAGACATAGGATCATTCTGTGCCAAACAAGGTGAGGCCCTACATGAAATTTATTGTCCATCTCAATGATTATGTGATCTGTATATTGTCGATTTCAATGCGCACGTGGAATGTATATTGTCAACTTCAATGCGCACGTGGAGTGTATATTGTCAATTTCAATGCACACATGGTATATTGTCAATTTAAATGTTTACATGAACTGTATATTCTTAATTTTAAAGTGTACGTGGAAAGCACATTATCAGTTTTAATGTCTACTTCCTCCTATGCAACGTGTAATTGACCCTATATCTGTCAATTTCAATGTGCACTTTATCTTATGCAATGTGTAATTGACACTATACCTTTCAATATCAATGTGTAATTTATTTTATATAATGTGTAATTGACACTAGACCTCTCAACTTCAATGTAACTTTATCCTATACAATGTGTAATTGAAATTATACCTGCCAATTTCAATGTGTATCTTATTTTATGCAATGCATAATTAACATTATACCTATCAATTCCAATATGTGTGTGATCTATATAGTGTGAATTTCAATGCATAAGTAAACGGTGTAGTGTGAATTTCAATGTGTAAGTGATCTATACAGTAATAATTTCAGTTTTTCTCTTTTTTTCTCTGTACGTGTTAATGTACATTATCAATTTCAACAAAAAACAAGAAGAAACAAAAAATATTATAGTGCAAAAAATAACAAAATCCCAAAAACACTACACAAACACGTAATTTCTCAATTACCAAGCTTTGGAAGTTTTCAAGTATTACGTAAGCGCCTTGAGTGTGTGGGGGGGGTGGGGGTGGGGGTGCCGTTGGCCTTAATTTCCTATGTTTGACAACGTTAATTTTTGCTTACTGGGGGAAGGATTGAAATGGCCAAAATACTTCTTACGTGATACTTGAACTCTCCCTTTGATAGTCGAATTGCGAACTAATGTCGTTTATCCTACTTTTGCACGTATTCATAATTTACGTAATCACTTAATAAATATTAATTAATTAATTTAATTTGCCTAGTCACTCCAAAAATCCGCAATTATCAAATGATCTACTCTATTCCGATTACGAAGCAGACAACAAGTGCTCTTTCCTTACATGCTTTTTTTTTTATAATCATCGTATTCTTAAAACATATACCTATTTCGTATATAATAAAAATACATATTCGTCATAAGAATATCTTTATAACCTAATTACTTTGTTATATACAATGAAGTACCAATTGATTGAGAAGAATATTTATCGCATCTCAAAAAGATCTTTTATTCTTCGCTATAGCGGACGCCCAAAAATGGTTAAAATCAAAGAATTAACGTTGCATTCATCTAATTACAGACATGTGCTACGACTAAAGTATCTAATATAACCACTGGCCTAGGCAGGGGCTCATGGAATGGAAACCTCTTATTTCTATGCAATTTTGCATGCATACATGCACACACACACACGCACACGTACGTACGTACATACATACATGCATACATACGAGTACAGTGGAACCTGGTAAAGTGATCACCTTTATAAATTGACCATGATATTTTAATCTCTGAATATAGTGACCACTTTCTATAAGAGGAAATTGATAGGGATTTAGTCATGCTTATACCAAAGTCTGGAGTATACAGTGACCACCTGTCTATGATGACCATTGCAGTCCAGTCCCAAAGGTGGTCACTTTAGGCAGGTTCTACTCTATATGGAATTGTACCTCCCATTATGAGCCCGTAACCCCCGCTTGTGAACTTTCTACTTACGTATAACAAATCGAAATATTAAATCTAAAAAATCCAAATCACATGAAACTTTTAAAAGCTTCAAAGCTAGATGTGATTTTTTTGATTAAAGGTGATTGAATAATAGAAGAACAGACTTGATCCAAGAAAGAGAGGGGGGGGGAAGAGCGAAAGTTAAATGTGGATTTTGAAGCATGAGGATTTTGAAGTCCATTAAAAACAGAGTATTGACTACGAAGTTCAAATTGACTTCATCTCATTGGTTTACGCAGGAGGGGGTATGGATGGAGGTCATATCCCCAATAGATGCAATTTTGTATACATACATCCTTTTGAATATATGAAGTTGTAACTCTTTAGCCTCCTCCCCTCCTTATGAAATTTCGTATAGGTTGTGAATAAGACCCTGGCAGGACTGGCTTAATGTATTCAGCGTCCCGAAGCGGAGATTGTAACTACAGTGAAACCTGGTAAAACGACCATCTTTATAAATAAACCACCTGAATAGGGTGACAATTTTTTATAAGAGAGAACTGGTAGGGAGAATTGGTCATACTTACATCAAAGTCTGTCGTATTTAGTGACCACCCATCTATGATGACTATTGCAGTCCAGTCCAAAAGGTGGTTGTTTTAGGCGGGTTCTACGATATGTTGTTATATGAAGGCATGGGCCTAGATAAAGGATCATAACCACTCCCACGATTAATGGAAAAATTAAATTAGTTCTCCATAGTTTTCCTATTAGGAAACGAAATTCCACACTGTAAACGCCCCTATTTTTTCATACTGCGCCCTTACAAAATTTTGGTTACGCCCATTTATGACGGCAAGGTAAAAAGAAGAGACATCTGCCGGAAACCGAAACTGAAGAAAGATGTGCCAAAGACTTAAATGTTAAATATTATGCGATATAACGAAATTAAAACTAACATCACCATTGACGAGAAGTTCTTTAGCAATGCGCGCTTGCCGCTATTTTTCTTGGACTGGATATTTCAAAATTTAAATTTGTAACCGCAGCACAGACAAAATTATAATATTGAGAATTTGGTTATAAACGAAACTGCAGTAGAATCTGTCTATTTCTTAACCCTGACTATTTCGAAATTTATGTATTTATGTCCTAAATTCTATGTGCGTCGTATACAATATACTGTATATGGAAACCTCTATACTTCTCGTAAAATTTTTATCTCAATTCTTTCTCTCGTTTCCATGAGATTCGAAATAGGCAGATCCTTTCTGTATAATACATTTAAGAAATATATTGTAGTTGAGTTATGATAGTATATTTAAGAAAGGCCTATATATTTTCTTAGGTGTTGATAAAAATAGCCTGTCCCTGAGTAAGATGAAATAGAGTAGTGGGTTTTTAAACCAACGTAACAGAAATCAAATAAGATTCGATACAAATTATGTCGTCGATTAATAATGCACATCGATCATTATTTTATATCGTTTAATATTTATAAAATCGATTCTTGTATCGATGTCGCTTGTGCGTTGGCTGAGATGCTTTAGTTGGTTTGTTTTCATCATCAGAAGACTTATATACTCTCTGTCTACCACGAAAACATCAAATAGAACCTTGTCTATTTTCAGTAGGAGATTCGCCATTTTGAATGCATTTTATCAAGCGTCTCCTACAGAAAATGCAATTCAAAATGGCGAATGCATTTTCTCAAGCATCTCTTACTGAAAATAGGCCACGTTTCAATAGGAGTTCTCATAGTAGACAGGTGATACAAACATTACACTTCAAAATTAATTTCACAAGAGCTTCTTTTTTTTACAATTATTGTTCGAAGGCTCGTTTGTAAATATCGAATATACTCGGGCCGCATAGAAATATATTAAGCGAGCCACTGATTATATGTCACTCTTTATCCATCTCTTTAAACATGCTCATTCATGCTCTTTATCTATCCGTCATACCTCGCAGAATTAGACTGCTTGTTGTTGCCAATTTTGAGCATGCAAATATAATAAAAAAAATCATTTATGGAGGTACATAAAAATGGGAGGTTGCGTTTCCCAATTCAAACGTAAAACGAAGATGACGTGAACGGACCACCTCGTAACCAGTGGCAATATACCAAGCAATTTTACATGTTACGAAATTTCGCAGTGCTGCTATTAAGAAGTGCCGTTAAGTTATTGCTTTTTAAAGATGCAGAGCTCGGTAATTTTTGGGGACGACCAGCCGTGAAACTCGGCACCGGTTCCGCGCTCGGCGTAACAGAACTTCGTTACCGTGGGATCGGAAGGTAGTCCTCGTGACATACTGTTACGAACGAGTAATTTTCACTTGACAAACAAACCTCGTGTAAAACACGTAACGCGCTCGAGAGTGGCAACCCTAACAAAATTTCACCAAGTTTATCACCAAAAAAAAAAGGTCGCCTCGGGAAGTGATCGCCAACCAAAAATAAAGCTAATATCTGTATATATATTGGCCGCAGTTCTATATATATATATATATATATATATATATATATATATATTCTATTCATATATCTGTATATAGTGGCCTCAGTTCCAAGGTGGCACTAGAATAAAGGGCGTTGCAATTAGTAGTTGCTTTTTCTATATTTTTGCATTTATTCATACAATAAAAACCCCTCATTAGCGGACACTTGGCTGACAGAAAAATTTGTCCATAAAAGAGGGGTGGCCGTAGCAGAGGAGGGGGTCATACTAGAGTAACTGAAATACATTTAAATCATTTGAAACCTGTATTTTTGAGAATATAGTACAAGTTTAAGACAACGAACGTAAGCATTCGTTGAATATACAAGTAAATTAACAATAGATCGTTAAATATTGAAATTTCTTTACCTTAGAGAACGAATTTGATCAATTGCTGTTTGGTGGATTTGACTCACCAGTCTTTCTCCTTTGAAATGTATTTTTAATTGCGAGACTGAATCGATCCTTTTTCCGTCGTTATGTTTATAGAACCTGTGTGGCAGTCATTTACTCGATTACCACATATAAAAATAAATTTGAACTGCGATAATTTTGTGTTGATAATTGTTTATTAGTTTCGAGCAGTGTATCCTTACATGATTTGTTTATTATCAATGTCTTTATTAAGCATGAGTCATTTGGATCAGCGAATCCAAGTCAAGTCAATTACCACTCTTTGTTGATGAGAAGGGAAATTCTCCTTTGCTCATATCCAGTTTATCCTTCGTTTCCTGTTATGAGAAGAGCTTTAGTGAAGGCCGAAATTCAAACGTATTTTGTCCGTGAACGGATTCTAGTCTAATAGAATGAATTATGAAAACAGTGTCCGCGTCGGTATTTGAGGGTGATCGCTAAGTAGAGGTCTGAAATACATTACTGTAAATTAGTTTCCATCGGGAAATTTTTATCTAACCGTGATAAAGGGATGGCCGTATCTAAGGGGGTAACCATTAAGAGGGGGGTTTCACTGTATTTGCAATGGAAGAAAATACAGACTGTGTATTTTCTTCATTTGTTTAAAATGCGTTTGGAAATGCCTTAATCGGTTTTACAAGATTTCTGATTACTTTCTTTGAAGTGACCCTTCTAAAATAGCATGTTGTCTTTTAGAATAACATATTTTACCTCTTCAAAAATAATATTTTCACTCCCTTAGAATAACATATTTTAGCTCTTCAAAAAATTACACATTCACTCTTTTAAAATAACGCGTACTGAATTTTTCCATAACAGCATATTAAATCTTCTAGAATAATGTATATTAACTCTTTCAGAACTATATGTATTAAAGCTATCTGGAGAATGACATGTATTAAATCTTCTGGAATAATACTATATAACTGGGTTTGACTTAACAAATTGCGGCAAACGGTACTATATTTGGAAAATACTCTTTCACCTCATAACCCATAAAATAAAAACTAATATATATATATATATATATATTAATATGGTCCATTGTATTAATGTGGCCCATGGCCCATTAGCCAAGGAACTTACGGCGATAATTGAAGACCCCAGCAAAATGCCTGAATTCCTCTGCAAGGGAATAACTTACCTCCTACCGAAGGACCAGGATACCAGTAACCCAGCGAAATACCGACCCATTACGTGCCTTAACACCCTGTACAAGATACTCACGGGGTGCATCTCTGAAAAAATAAGCCGGCACAGCGAAAGCAACAACTTAATGACGGAAGAACAAAAGGGATGCCAGAAAGGGACTCTGGGATGTAAAGAGCAGCTTACCATCGACTCAGTTATCCTGGAACAAGCAAGAAAACAAAAGCGAAAACTCAACACCGCATACATAGACTACAAGAAGGCTTTCGACTCTGTTCCGCACTCGTGGCTCCTTGAAATACTCAGCATATACAAAGTGCATCCCTCAATCATCCGATTCCTACAGAGCAGCATGAAACAATGGAGAACCCGGTTACAGCTAAACACGCCAGACAGTAAAATAGAAACGGCCGAGATCCCCATCCGCCGCGGAATCTTTCAAGGAGACGCACTAAGCCCCCAGTGGTTCTGCTTGGCGTTAAACCCCTTGTCAAGGATGCTGAACACAAGTAAATACGGATACATGCTGAAGAAAGACAAGAGAAACCTACATAAAGTCTCCCACCTCATGTACGTAGATGACATCAAGCTATACGCGCCAACAATCACCCAACTCCGACAACTCATCAGTATAACAGAGACATTCTCCAAGGACATAGGAATGGAATTCGGCCTCGATAAGTGCAAAATACAGAAGAATAGCAAAGAAGATTTACCAGGCATCGAACTCGAAGACGGGAGACTACTGAAGACCTTGGGCGAGGGCGAAACCTACAAATACCTAGGGATAATGCAAAAACGGCAGCAGGAGCACAAGAAAGTCAAGGTCCAGCTCACGCAAGCATTCCAAGAAAGACTTAGAAGCATTGTGAAGACGAAACTGAGCGGGAAGAACACCACGCAAGCAATTAACGCATATGCGGTACCAGTGCTCACCTACTCCTTCGGGATCATCAAATGGACCAACACTGAACTAGAACAACTCCAGCGGAAAATGAGAACCATCCAAAGAAGAGCCGGACAACTACACCCTGCAACGGCAATTGAACGGCAAACACTACCCCGGGAAGAAGGAGGACGCGGACAAGCGGACCTCAAAGACTTACATGACAAGCAGATCCAGAGCATGAGGCAATACTTCCAGTTGAAGAGTCCCCGATCGCCACTCATCCAAGCCATAATACAAGCAGATGCAAATTACACGCCACTAAACCTGTGTAGTACCGAAGAGCGTGTCCTGGAAACAGCCAATGAACAGAAACTAAGAACTTGGGCCGGAAAACCATTACATGGCAGGCACTACAATGACCTGCAACAACCACACGTTGACAAAAAGGCATCAAATTCTTGGCTGGCCAAAGGCACTCTCCAGCCAGAGACAGAAGGATTCATGCTAGCCATCCAAGACCAAGTGATCGCAACAAGGAACAATCAGAAATTCATCCAGAGAAAAGACATAGAAAGCGACAAATGCAGACACTGTCATGCGGCATCGGAGACAATCCAACACGTGATGGCAGGATGCAAGATCCTTGCGCAGTCAGACTACAAACATAGACACGATCAAGTAGCGAAAATAGTCCACCAGAAATTGGCAGCGAATGCTGGCTTTCTGACAGAAAAATGCCCGTACTACAAATATGAGCCAGAGACCGTGCATGAGAACGAAACACACAAGCTTTACTGGGATAGAGCAATCATAACAGACAAGACAGTCCCACATAACCGTCCTGACATAACCCTCGTCGATAAATCGAATAAGACCACGTACTTAATCGACATAGCAGTACCCAACACCAATAACATACAGACAACCTACACAACGAAAATCACCAAGTACCAAGATCTCAGACATGAAGTACGAGATATATGGGGTATGGAAAAGATCTTCATCATCCCGTTAGTCATCTCAGCAACAGGGATAGTACCAAAAACGCTTGCGACGAATTTGGGAATACTCAACATTGACCCAAACACCTACATTGAAATACAAAAAGCCACAATCCTAAACACGTGTCACATTGTCAGGAAGTTTCTAGACATGGCACATTAAGAAGTGATGTAAAAAGAGGCTTAGGAACATGGCGCTCTGCCCGTCCCAAAGCTTATGTTTCCATAATGGGGATTTTTGCCAGAAATGCAAGAATTGGACAACAGGAACAAGGAGAGACATCGGTTGGTAAATACGGATATGGGGAAAGGAATGAACGTGGCGATCAACTCATCGAATTTGCAGAAGCTGAAAATCTTAGCATCATGAATTCATTTTTTAAGAAGAAACCGCAAAGAAAATGGACATGGAAACACCCAAATGGGGGAACTAGTGAAATTGACTATATCCTGGCAAACAAGAAATCAATTATTGAAGATTGCAGCGTACTGAACAGATTTAATACTGGAAGTGATCATCGAATGGTGAGATGTAAAGTGCACTTAAATACTAAATTAGAACGACAGAAGCTCATTAGGAAACAAGTAAGTAAGAGGGTGGATTTAAAGAAATTAAAAGAAAATACCGAGGCATTCAAGTTGGAATTAAAAAATCGCTTTTCTGCACTGGAAGGACTTATTGATGAAAGTGATATCTCAGAAGCAAATGAAAACATTGTTAAGACAATAGTTGAAACTGCTGGGGAAATTGGTGGTGTAACCTGTAAAAAGCACAATAGCAAATTATCTGAGAAGACGAAACAGCTCATGAAAAGGCGAAGAGATATGAAGGTGGACAATCGAAATACCAGTTCCAGGATTGAGTACATAGAACTTTGTAAAACTCTGCGCAAAAGCATGAAAGAAGACATAAGAAAATTCAACTG
>QLNU02003225.1:12358785-12377117 GCA_006491805.2 Dysdera silvatica | reverse complement strand
GTCTCCACACGGTATTTGGTAAATAGCACCAGATTTTTCCTCCTCAGGGACGCGATCCTTAACTTTAAGTAATAGATCACGCAGGGTGTAGACAGGTTTGTAGTAGGTCTTAACATTCACACAACTGAGAATTCGAGACAGCTTTTCTGAGACACCCGCCACATATGGCAAAACCACTGATGTCTTCCTAGTCTCATCCTCTACATTCCTGTTTCCACCACTAACACCACATTGGTTACGAGCGATAAATTTAGTCGGGTAACCGTTCTTTTTCAACACGCTTTTGTTGCGTCGTAATTCAACATTGCGAAGGTCATCATTACAACAATGTGTAAAGGCTCGTCGGTGCAAGGCTCTAATGACAGATGCTTTGTGTGATGCCGGGTGATGAGAACGAAAGTCAAGATACCTATCAGTATGTGTTGGTTTCCTAAACACCGTAGTCAACAGTCGCCCATCCACATCTCTATTTATCCGAACATCTAAGAAGGGTAATGAACCGCTATCTTCTTCTTCTAATGTAAATTGAATATGAGGGTTCAAGCTGTTCAAATAGAGATGAAAATCAGTAACTGAAGACCTTGGTAGGATAACGAAAGTATCATCGACGTATTGCTTCCACACCTGGACACAGTAAATTCACTCATCTAAAGCACTGTTTTCAAATGCCTCCATACACAAATTTGCCACCACACTCGAAGCAGGTGACCCCATCGCCGTACACCTCTTCTGTCGGTAAAATCTACCCTTGAAGCCGAAAACCGTGGAATTCAAGCAGAACTCGAACAGGCAATATATCTCTTCCGGACTAAGGCTAGTTCTTTCTTCCAGGCTTCCATCATGCCTCAGTCGCTCCAATGCTGTTGATACCGCCAAATTTGTTGGAATACAGGTGAAAAGTGAAACTACAAACTTACTCCTTACAGGATTTTTGCAAAACCTCGAGTTGGGGGTGTTCATCTGACGTCGTCGGGTGCGGGGGCTTTCCCGGCGAGGGTTTCCCCGATTGGGGTTTCCCCAGCTGGAAATGCTCCGCACCAAATGGCGTCAGATGGGGATTCCCAACATGCGGGTATATAAGCTTAGGACTTTCACGAACTCTTCATTCTGCCTTCACTTGACAAAGGGAGCAGTTGGCTCCCGAAACGTCGTGTTTTTAAACCTTACGCCAGTGTCAAAATAACTGTTTGTTAATTTTTTTAACAAATTTCATGAAATTTAATTTTTAGTATCTTTAGCCATCCAGGTAATGATTACCACCCAGAAAAAAAAATTGACTTTTTAGTTTGCTTTTTTTAGTTTGCTTTTACTTTAAAAAAGCACCAGCTTTTGGCAGAAAATCTCTAAAATCTCCGATCAAGTTCTTAAAAAAATATGGGTTGGTTGCCAAACCCACCTGAAACAAAATAATTTTCAGAATAACACTATTTGATAAGGAGAGTGTCAGTTACGATCTTATTTTGTCAAATTTACAATGAAAATGACATCATTAACTTAAATAATAATAATAAGCAATGTAGACAGCATGGGTGTATTCAGAGGATTCAAATCTTTCACGAAACGCCGTAAAGTAAAGTTCCTTTAAATCTCACTAGAACATAAATTCTAGCGACGCCTGCAATTTCTAGTTCAATTTTTTTTTCTGAAATTTGCTGATGATGATGCCACTTGATAAGCAGTTGCAGACCACACTTTGAGAAACACTGTCCTAGACTTTAGACCAATGTTTCCCATTCTAGACTCTACTCCTCCCTATCTCTTCTCCGCTCTAGACTCTAGAGTATACTGTTAGTCACAAAAGTATTCAGCCATCTAGCATTTCTTATAACTACTGCTTAAAAGTATTAAATGCAGTCAAAAATCAAAAAAATCTTTTTATGTGACATTTGATGTTCATTCTATAACATTCTATTCAAAAATAAAAATAAATGAACAAAATATACTCAAATGTGGTGACTTTAAACAACACAGTGCACTAAATGAGTCACACAAAAGTATTCGGCCACTTACCAGAAAGTGGTGGTAAATATAAAGTAAAAATATAAAATAAAAACGTGAAGAACAATTTATCTAACATTTAGTTGAGATTCTCTTCGTAAGTATTGTGTTGAATGTCGAAGGTATTTAATTGACCATTGATTGATTGTTTGGCTTTTTTATGGCGCAAGAGCATCTGGGCTATACTGCGCCAATAACCATTTAATTGACCAGTTTTTGTGTCAAATCGGAGTCAATTTTTTCCCACTCTATTGAAGATACAATTTTATTTTTTATGGCAATTTTATTAAATAATTTTTATAGTTCTCCCCAGGGTTTAATCTGATTTTTTTTTCTTTTAGAATTTTAGCGAAAATGTAAAAAAAAAGTAGCATTTTCAAAATTCGTTTAGCTTTTTCTTCTAATTTAAATACTTCCGATATTTTTTTAACAAATGTACTTAGGCGAACGCTAAACAAAATAGCATATTTAAAATTTCGGGCTACAAATAAAACTCTTTAGTTTTTATGAAATTACATAATTGACAATATTATTGGACAATTCTCCTTGACTTTACTACACACCATAGTTGGAAGGCACTTTCAAAATCAAAATTATTTCGAACAGGTCATTCAATATTTATCATTAGCAATTTGCTTGCATGGTTCGTTGTTAAACAATTTCGCAAGTCAGTTTCAATCAAGTTCATTTGGGAGAAAGCCCTTTCACAATCTGCAGTATGCATAGGTATACTTGCAGCATATTCAGTTATTGAGCCTAGTGAAGGAAATTCTCCATTCATTTCATTTTGATTTAAAAACTGTAGTAACTGCAAAAATGAAAACTCTTGAACTCTTGACATCGGGCACATGCAAATTTCTTGACAATATCCCATTCTGACAGTACATCGTTTTCTTTAAATTTATGTTCGTGGTCATCGACGGCGGCCGCGGACATAAAACTGTGAAAATTTTTAATTTTCAGGGCTTTCGCTTTTTAGCGAAAGTGGTATTTAAATTTTGCGGAAAATGCAATATCCTTTCGCAAAATGCGAAAAAAACTGACGCAGCTTAAACCCTGATTCTCCCCATAAATTTTCTATAGGATTCAAATTAGGCGGCTGAGGTGGGGTTTCAAGATGTCTGAGTACATGATACAGTAACCACAGGTTTGTATTGAAAGCTGTATGCTTAAAATCATTCTCTTGTTGGAATACGAACCTGTCTTTGATGCCCAATAAATCGTCACTTCCTTCCTTCCTTCCTTCCTTCCTTCCTTCCTTCCTTCCTTTTTTAAATACCACTGTATACATGATGATCAATAGTACTATCAATAAATTCAAATGTACCTTCTCCATTCGCCGACATGCGTCTCCAGACAATTATTCCACAAGCTTCAGCTTTATATTCTCTTCCATTTCTAACCTCAAAACTTAAAATAATTTAATATAGATCTTCTCTTACATTTCTATAATTTTTATACTGCTCAAGCTATGTATCACGAAATATTGTATATCGGGTTGAATAAAAATTTATTATTATTATTATTATTATACAGTCCTCTCCGTATTTGACAGTAGCACAGAGATTACGTCGATCGAACTCTGATTTGATCTTCCTCCACAAAATTTTACTCTTGCCTGTGTTAAATGTGATAAACTTCGATTCATCACTAAAAATCAGTATTCCAGAAATGTTAATCCCTATTGACAAATTTTTTTGAGAAATCCAACATTTTTTTTTTCCTTACTAATCCAAGGCTTCCTCCGGCAAGTCGTTCACAATATGCATTATTTCGCAGTGTTCTACGAACTGTTTCAAAGCTTATATTTTTTTCCAGAAAATGGTTTAACTGTAAAACGAATTCCCCGTGCTAGTTCAACAAAATTTACTTTGGCACATTGGATAAGTTTTCTCTCTTCACAATCATCCAAAATTTTTAACCATCATCCAGTTCGGCGTCTATTTATTAGGTATCCCTGCTGGCATCTTTTTAATACATTTGCATTGTTAAACGTGGAATTCCAGTCACTTCCTTAATATCTCTTTGAGAAAATTTCTGTTTCTTAATTTAATAATAATTTTTTCCACCTAAACTAAGCTTTCGCATTTTCGCCATTTTAGAACTCAATTTTATGAAGTTTTTTCAAACTAGACGAGGATTTTGTTATTAACTTCGTATAAACATCATCTAACGTCAAACTTACGACTGCAATTGTGCATGTGTAGTAATTGTGTAATTGTGCAAAACTGTGGTATACGGAAAAGGTGTAGCAAAAGAATATGGCAAGTGGTCGAATATTTTGTGTGATTCAATTAGTTCATTGTGTTGCTTAGAATCACTATAATTGACTATTCTTTATTTGTTTTTGTTTTTATTTTTGCATACAGTGTTAGAGAACAAACCTAAAATGTCACGTAAAAAGATTTTTTTGGTTATTGATCAGTACTTTCAATCATATAAAGTTAGGAAAAATGTTAGATGGACGAATACTTTTGTGATCAACTATATGCTATACCCATAGGCATAGGCAGAAAGTTCGTAAGAAGGGTTATAGACTCAATGGGGGGGGGTTACAGAGCTACAACTCACATATTCCTATGTTAAATATACAAAATTTCATTGCAATGGGGGGTTACAACCCCATCAACACCCCTCACCCTGCGTACACCAATGGCTATACCATTGTAGTCCTGAACCTTGATAGTATTCTATGTACATTAAAGGTTAGTACTAACGTCGTGCGGCGTAGTTTTAGATGTTGATTAGCAGGAGTCAACGCGTTTTAGATGTCACTTCCCTAGTTAGGATTCAGAGCGAGTGAGCTCCAAGCGAACACAAGATGTTGCCATTTCAGACTACTATTGGTTATTTGACAGTAGCGCCACTTATTGGCGAGAAATATTTTGAAAGCAGTGAAATGACGGACAAATTTTAAACAGGTTTGTTTATTGATGAAAAATATAATAAAGCCTCATTAATTGTGCAATTAATGTCGGATTAATAATGGTATTAATGATTCAATTATATCATCAATGCACCATAATTTTTGCATCATTAATACACATCATAAAATTCACGAAAGCTATCCATAAAACTACATCATCTAAAAAATCACTAAATAATACTGTATTCGAATTTTTACTTTGTTTCTATGTAAAGATGTTTTTTTTCTACATAAACACTGCCAAACGTTTGTATTATCTTGATATCCGTTAACATAAAATTATTTGGTCCTTCGTTCAACAATTAACAATATTTCATTATTAATTATTAAATAATAATATAGAGACGAAATACACTGTGCAAGATTTATTCAGGTGAGAAATTCTCACAAATAATCATAGTCATATCGAAAAAAAATGAGTCGCTAACAATGAGTCGAAAAAATGAGTCACTAAGAATGAGTCGAAAAAATGAATCTCTAACAATGAGTAGAGATTCATTAGAATGAGTCGAAAAAATGAATCTCTAACAATGAGTACAAAAAATGTCGCTAACCATGAGCCAAAAAAATGAATCACTAACAATGAGTCGAAAAAATGAATCACTAACAATGAGTCGAAAAAATGTCGCTAACAATGAGCCGAAAAAAATGAGTCGCTAACAATGAGTCGAAAATATGGTCCGCCATCATCAGAACAAAAATGAAATACAGTTTCCACTCCGTTATCATCGACTATAAAAAACAGAATAAATTTTCGTATTGATGAAATAGTTGCGGATTTATAAAATTGCCGCCCTTAGGCACAGCCTGTACTGCCGCCCCCTCCCTCCTTTACTAAGAAAGGAATATTTGGTAAAAAAAAAAACCACATATCATACTCTTAACATTTGATATGTAAAGGAGATTTTTCATATAATTATTCAAACTAATAAGATACAATTCGAAATTATTGCTACCATAATCGCCAACTTCGTGGATTCGAGACATTTTTTGAATCCGCAACAATTTTAGTTTGGATTCCTGGAGCCTCTGATGTTTTTACGTGTATTTCGTATATTTGGGGAAAAAAACACGTACGCATCCTTGTATGAATTTTTTCGTTATTAGTTCAAGTTTTTCATTATTCATTCTTCTACTATTAGTATATATAAAAAACGTGTTAAGCCTGGATTTATAAATGGGTACGCTGGGCAAATACCCAGGGGCAAAATTTTCAGGGCCCTTTGTCTTTCGATTCTGTAGTTTATATTTGCAGGCAAGTTAAAATAATCGCTTATATGTCATCGCTATTGGGGAAACAGGGCAATAATTTTAAAAAAAACAAAAAAAATATTATTTTTCAACGTTGTCGAGTTTGGACAATTTTATGTTTAAGCAATTTGATGCCGCCCCGCGGTTACTGCCGCCCCTAGGTCTATGCCTTTTGTGTCTACTTAGAAATCCACCACTGGAGATAGTGGACCATTTTTCCTACCGTAACTATTGTTAATAATTCACTTTCGCTATCACTGTTTGTGAAATTTTCTCATCTAGATAAACATATTACTTATTCATTATTTATTTACATTAACATTAATTAAGGGATTGTTTTAATTTATGCCTATTGTGACACGTCACGTGAAAACTATTATCGATTTTTTATGTCAATTTCTATCATTAATTTGTCCTCTACCCGAACGCGACGAGTTGAATAGATTGCATTATCGTTCTATGGTCACTGTTTTCTCACTTTATAAAACTACGAATAAAAAAAAACCCTGCAAAATCAGAGGCTCAGCAATTCAAAAATTATGGGGGGGGGGGACGCGAACAGTTTTAAAAATTACAATGGTTCGGCGTTAAAAGAATCGTGTATTTTGCTTTCCAATGGGGGGGCTTTGAGCCCCTTCCTATTCTACGTCGTTGTGCAAAATATAGGAAGCGTAATTTAAATTCGTTTTATGTGACGTAATTGCAATTAGGACCCCAGCTATACAAGACTGTTGTACAGGCTGTAAATGGATAATTAATTGTTGTTTTTCAACAATGCTTTTACAGATATAATGAATAGCAGGCAGTGCGGGATTTACTTATAGACTAAGTAGGCCCGAGGACCCGCAGAGACCTTGAAGGGGGCCCATTGACATAATTAGGTGGGGGCCAGGAAGGCCGACCTCCCATAAGGCCGACTGCCCCCGAAAATTTCCCAGTTTCGTTTTTTTTATTGTGGATAAATGTAAGGCGGGTTAGTGCTAAAATTCTAGCTTTCCCGCCAAAATTTCCTAAAAATGCAAGTGTGTAAATTAGTAGAAAAGGGCATCTTCCTATGACTATTTCCCGTTACTGGACAAGAAGATGGCCATGCGTGCAACATTCTAAGTTAGAAACTTGACATCTTTACGTGACACTTGCGGGGTACGTGAATGATGACCAGGAGCGAGAAATCGATCAGTAGGTATCAGATGCTGTCTGTGTGATGAACATTCTATCCAATCACATCACGTGGGCGGAAACAAATATCATTCGAATTAAAAACTTTCTAACCTTAAGTCACAAATTCTGAGCTGCGCTTCTAGTCTGATAAGACGCATCTTCTTGTCCATTGCAATTTTTGTCTTATGTGATTACGCAACCCATCATTCGGACATAGTCCCCACTACAACGTCCTGAATTTGGTAATCTATGGAGTGAAAAGCAAACTCCGTTTTCTTGTCGGACCCTTCTCACTTTGTGAATGTGAGTGCAAAGCATCTGTGCTCCACTAATTGACTCTCTCTAATTGACTCTCTCCACTAATTGACTCTCTCTAATCTCTCGTAAACGTAGGACAAGGGTTCGACAGCCGCGGCTCTCGAACTCTGTTATGTGTTCCATCGTATACGTCAATAAAAAGTACATGGAAATTGATTCCTTGAAATTAGGGATATTTAGAAAATACAGATGTATCGATATTCCGATATAGTGGTATAGGCGAATATCTATACTTTTTCTGGGAATAGGGATTATCAATACATGTTTGGAAATGTCAATGAGAAAACCGATAAGCATTTTATGGGGGCCATGGCCCCCCAGAAAAATGTCGTAGTTATGCCTATGATGGGGGGGGGGCCTAGTGTTATTTAAGTTTAAACGTTATTTTCGTCTTACTTAATTGGCAACTGCAGAGAAGTTTTCGTTATTAATACATTTGAACACTGAAAATAATGAATTTAAACAACAAAAAAATTCATTTTATTAACTGAATATTGGGAGGACCACATACTTTAGGTGTCCACTCTATCCCATCCTTCCAGCCCAGGGGCCCATAAAATTTTTATCCGCCACTGATGGAAGGTGGTGACAAGGAAACCAAGGAATGGTAAGAAACTGATTATTGTTTTTACAGCAAGTATGTAATTTCAACTGACCATCCGAAATTATCGGCAATGTAATCTGCAAGTTCCCTCTCATTCAGTGGCGTAAACAAGGGTGCTTAGAGGGCTGAAGGCCCTTCCACTGGATGTCAAAGCATATTTTTCTATTTGATGCTGGATCACACAGTCTCTCTTTTTTTTTTTTTTTGTAAACTACTTTAGCCCCCCCCCCCATAAGTTTTAAATTACTACGCACCTAGAGATCATGTTTTCAATTCTTACTTCATAATGAAGATCGATAAATTTCTCATAGAACTGAAAATGATTATTCCAGCACTGAAATTGATTTCTTAAATGGGCTTGAACATCAAAATCAAGAATCCTTCACTGTTCTCGCTTCAGTTTCATTTCACTTTCGCTTTGTGGGTCCGTTAACCCCCTCAGAACTACAAGGCCGTCAAGGCACAATAGATAACCTTGTCAAAAGTCTCGCATAAGCCCCACGACAGCTGTTCTGCCGTTTTTTCCCATAACCCTAGAGCAGCGATGGAGAGCTATGCAAGAGGGAGAAAGATTACAGGCATGTGGTGGTCCTGACTGAAATCAAACGCAATTTTAACTTTTCTGACAGCCTCTGAAGGCGCGTATTTTGTGATCCAATCTCCAGCAAGAAGCACTTTGGAATTTCTAGCATAGAGAACAACGGCTACGTAGTCTCAAAATTTCGAAACGTGGTTTGAAAACAGCTGTCGTTCTCGTCTGAACTTTCGGAACAACATGCAGGACCCGATATGCCAAAGTACGTGAGAGCATAATACACTGAAACATGTAGATTTTATGTGTGAAACCCTTTGAAGAGATCCAGCTTTGATTGCGTAACGCACTGGCGTCCGCAAGTGGCGTTAGATGGGTGACATAACGCACCATTAGGTACGATACAATTTTGCACATACAGGGTGGTTATAATTAAACCCTGGAGCTTAAAGCGTTCAGTAGATTTTCACCAAAATTGATATACAGACTATTCAAAGGATAAGGGAAAGGAATATGCAAAAAAAATCCGCTAGGGGGCGCTTTTTTAGCGCAATACTGCAAAAGCAACCCATGAAATGACTAACACGCAAGACAAATCACATTTTTAATGTTTACTAACATTTATTGCATCGAAACATTTTAAATGACCGTTGTGAGAGTAATAACTGCAAACCCGTATTGCAGGCGTACTATGGAAAAAAAAAAGATTTTCCACACACAGATATTATGTAAAGAAATGCAGCAAGTAAGCACCTTTTAATCGTGTACAGAATGATGCAATAAAGGTTGCTCGATGTGGTCACTATCATTCACTTGTAAAAGTTTATGGCCCTGTCAAATGTTCTGCAATGGCTCTTCGGTACCGTGAGTTGCTCCAGACGTTTGTTTTGCCGCAATTACAGAAACGACAGTGCGTTACATCTACCATTTTCGTGCAAGATGGTGCGCACCCACATGTCGCACGATCCGTCAAAACTTTTTGCTCCAGCATCTCACCCGCGAGCGCGTTATCAGTCGTTCGTTTATTAATCTCTGCAACACATTCGCCCGATCTTACTCCGTGCGACTTCTAGTTGTGGGATCATTTAAAGAATTTGGTTTATTGTGGAAGTGTTGCTATGTTAGCAGAATCCAAGAATTCCATAACGCTGCATGTGCGAAGCATCACGGAGGATTAGTTGCGATGCGCTGTTGAACACATTCTGCATTGGCTTGAATTGTTACAAATAAATGATGACGGCCACATCGAGGAACACCCATTACATCGTCCTGTACACGATTAACAGCTGCTTAAATGTCATATTTCTTTACGCACTATCTGCATGTGAAAAAAAACCAAAATCCATTGTACGCCTTCAGCGCTGTCGTACTGTTATTGCTCGCACAACGTTCATTTAAAATGTTTCGATGCAATAAGTGTTACTAAATGTTAAAAATGTCATTTGTATTGCGTGTTGGTCATTTCAGAGGTTGCTTTTGCAGTATTGAGTAAAAAACGCCACCTAGTGGACGTTTTTAAAGTAAATATTTTTGCAGATTCCTTTTCTGCATTGTTTGCATAGTTTATATACTAATTTTGGTGAAAATCCGCTGAACGGCTCAAGCTCCAGGATGCTCTATATAGTCCAAGTTTAAGTATATAGAATATAACCACCCTGTATATATATAAATATATGCATATAACTCTGTAGCTCCCCCGTTTATAAGACTGTAACTCTCTTTATGAATTTTTTGCATACGTTGATGGCATGATTGTTGGATATTTGGTTGTATTTTTATGGCGCAAGGACAGCGGATGTCATTCTGCATTCCAAACAAGATTGACATGATTGTAATTAACTGTCTTGTATATTTTATCCAAATATAAAAGTTTTGGTTAAAAACGCTTTTATTATTTAAGACGAAATATGCAATCCTAATTACTTGCGTACGCAGGGGTGTTGATGAGGTTGTAAGCCCCCTCCCATTGCGATGAAATTTTTGTATATATACATATGAATATATGGAGTCATAGTTCTGTACTCCCACCTTGAGTCTGTACCACCCCCCTTATGTACTTTCTACGTACATCTACGATCCTAATCTCGGGAGCATTTTGCAGAAAACTGTGTTAGAATTATTTAAATCATCTTTACCCATGATCATGTCCTCTCAAAGCGTTTGGGTTTGCCATTTTGACGTAAATGCTTAAGCATGGATAGGCTTTCGATAAAGGTGACGTTTGGCATAGCCAGGGGCGGACTGGGTCCTCTCAAAGGGTGCATACTTTAGATTATCGGAGGGCGCGAGTCCTATAGCCCATGAGGGCGCACCGGCCCGAGGGCAGATTGGCCGGCGGTCCAGTCCGCCCCTGGGCGCAGCACAGCCTCACAGTCCTTTTCCCATAAAATGCAAATAAAGCAAAGCGCGATGAGCAACTGATTCGAGTCATCTCATAAGAATCCGATTTCATGGGAAATCAATTTCATGGGAGAGCTGAACTGCTAGAAAACTGCCTGTCAGTTCACCTGGCTAGTCTGTGCAGGAGTACATCGCTTCAACAGGTATACTGTCGCTTATAAAATATTATCCTTGGCTATAAGGAGGGAAAAAAAATACATTTCCGAAAGTTTCCCTCGTCCTCCAGCAATATTTCACAGTTTTAAAGTGGAAACCGATCGTATGAAGGTGAAAATCATGTTTTGACCCTCGCGTCCTTCACACGTCATTCTTATACTTCTATAACTCAATACAATTTTTGAAAAATAATCGAAAATTGTAGCCTAGCTAGACCTTGCCCTGCACTTATAGGGAGATAACTGCTTACCCAAAACTCCAAGGGGGTAAAAAAATCAAGGTACTTTCTCACACATTCGATTCACAGGCGACCTCTAGGTTCCCTATTTTGAAGAACGCCAAAATTATTATAAAAATTTTATTTTCTCTCATAAGAATGTTGCTTTGCGTGTATTTATACTTTATAAAAATTATATACAAGGTGCTCATAAATCCAGTTCGCCTATTTTGACCTTTGTAGAAAACAAACAATTATTCTGACCTTAT
The DNA here is from genome assembly GCA_006491805.2 of Dysdera silvatica. Taxonomy (NCBI): domain Eukaryota; kingdom Metazoa; phylum Arthropoda; class Arachnida; order Araneae; family Dysderidae; genus Dysdera; species Dysdera silvatica. Next base: position 12,365,285 of record QLNU02003225.1, on the reverse strand, counting down.
TAAATCAGTTATTTTTCATATTAGCCGATGGTGTAGCAAAACCAGGTGTTAAATTACTCGTAAAGAAAAGAATGATTTTCCGGCGCCTGGTGGGACCCGAACCCACGACCTCCTGATTGCCGAACGAGTGCTCTACCAACTAAGCTGCAGGCGTCAATCATTTCCTCCCTTACGAGCATATATATATATGGCTTTCTATGGACAAGCTCCGCTATTAGTGTAGCAATGCTGTGACTACTTTGTAACCAAAGCGACAAGTTAAAGAAGCAAGGATGTCCGATAGGACGAACTAGAATTAATATTACTGAATCAACAATTTTTTGATATTAGCCGATGTTATGGCAATAATAGATCTTAAATTACTCGTAAAGAAATGAATGATTTTCCGGCGCCTGTTGGGACCAGAACCCACGACCTCCTGATTGCCGGTTTTCTTTGACTCGTCGCTTTGGTTGCAAAGTAGTCGGAGTATTGCCACACTAATAGTGAACTTGCGCGTAGAGAGCCTTATGTATGCTCGTAAGGCAGGAAATGATTGACGCCTGTAACTTAGTAGAGCACTTAACCGGCAACCAAGGGGTCCTAGGTTCGGGTCCCAGCAGACGCCGTCAAATCATTATTTTGCTTACGAGTAATTTTACGATTATTATGACAGCTTTAAAACTTTGTATGCAGGGGCGGTCTGGGCCCCAGAGCCGGTGCGCTATCCGAAAATCCATGGTATGCGCCATTTGAGAGGAAGACCTAATCCGCCCCTGACTGTATGTACACTAATAAGCTGATTTATTCAAAAAAGATTATGCATGATTCCAAAAACTGACGCCGGTGGTCTTAGTGTATATTGTTATTTTCAGAGCTGTTTTCACCATTAAGGTCAGAGTAGGCGAAAGCCAAGGGCGACAAAATGGCTTAAAAAAAAATTAATTTTAAATCAAACAAAGAAAAAATTGAGCAAATGAGGAAAAAAAAAAAAAAATTGAAAAAGAGGAAAAATTAAAATATCGAATTGTTTTCAAAAGCATACGGAACAATTACTTAATAAGTCTTTACTTGGACGAATGTAAAAATATTTTATGTGTTCGTTTAATTTTGCTCACAAATTCTTTTGTATCTAATGCATTTAAACATTCCAGCTCTGATAATACGACGTTATTTTTTTAAAATATTACTCCGTCAATATTACAATTTTCAAAAATATAAAATGTTGAAATTAAACAATTATAATGCAGGGACTCATGAATCAATGATCATTGATACATGAACCCACATTTCCAAAAGGTTTAATCATGATTTAATGTTCACCATTTTGTTTCCCCGCACATACGCTTTTCCCATCCAGAATCCAGATGGACCGACTCATCAGCGGTTCGCTCTGTTCCCGACGATGGAAAAGACATTGGCTGCAGGCGACGATTGAGTTTAGTGTACAACACGGTACGGTGCAAGGATAACTTAATTGTATTTCTTCAAACTCCTTGACAGACATTTCCTGGTTATAAGTACCCCTACTGGACATGATGATTACGACCCTCCGAGTGTGACACCACGAACCCTTGAGTGGAACAGCAAATCATCAATTAGTGTTAAAGGGGTAACCAATGAACATTTGCGTATGAAAAGGGTGAACAGCCAATAAGATCATTGCGAGTGTAGAGACGATGAGGCGAACACCAATAAAAGACATTCTTTCGGTAGGACTCTTAGCGAGATGGTCACGCTGCCCATGATGTACATTCATAATGTCTTATAATAATGTCAATTCTTAATCGTAACAATTTAAGTTATTTTGCTATGTGATTGTAAATAAATTGTTTAACCCAGAGACATGCTGTCTACATGGTTCATCTGTATCTTGGTATCCCTGACTTAATTTCGATAAGGTTCCAGGGTAACAATCCACGTGAGTTGACGCACGTGCTAAAACCCTTCTGATATAACTTATAATCTATCGGTGATATTATGGAGTCTATCACCGCTCCATCGTTCTGCAATCCGTCATAGAACGATAACCAAATCTATAAATGTAGAAACCGCAATTGGTAACCCTACAATAACATGTAGCAATTATTTTATAGGCGTACGCAGAAAGTTCATAAGAGGGATTATAGGCTCAATGGAGGGGTTTAACACAGCTACAACTCGCATATTCCTATGTTAAATATACAAAATTTCATTGCAATGGGGGGGGGGGTTACAACCCCCATCAACACCCCCTGCGTACGCCAATGAATTATTTTACTATTCACAATACCCTAATGTTACAAAATAACTAATATAAGTCTAAAATATAAATATAATTAATGGGGTATATAATTATAAATATACTATAATTAATCGGGTGTAATAATTAAAAGTCTAATAGAAGATTTACGTTATTGTACCGCTGAATGTTGGTGGTGGCAGAGAGGGGGGTTTAGGCGAAAGAGTGATAGCAGTAAAAGGCTGGGGCGGCATCTTTCAATTCTCGCCAAGGGGCGGCAAAACACCTAGAAACGGAAAATCAAACAACAATATTAATCAACGTTTATTGGCGTAGTGATACCAGCGCCATACCACTTGCAAAAAATACTTAGTGAACACTCCTTGATTATCTACAGCAGTTGTACTTTTTCATCGGAGGAGATCCTTTTCTTACCAGATGTTCAGCCACTGGATTCCTCTTTATATATTTATATATCTATTAAAGGAAAACCTAAGGAACTTATTTATCACCGCTCAAACATACACGTCAAAATACGTAATAAATCAGTATAGAAGGTCGATACAGTCAGGGGCGGACTGTGTCCTCCCAAAGGGCGCATACCTTAGATTTTCAGAGAACGTTAAGTCCTTGCCTATTCTGAAGCGCAAGTCCTATCGCCCATGAGACGCACTGGCCCAGTCCGCCCCTGGATATGATAGAATCTCGTTAATCCGAACTCTTTTTTGCAGTTGGCTGGATGGTTTTTTTCAATGGCAGGCGACTGGTAGGACTTAACCCGCGAGCAGGCGTGGGGTGTGTTTCACACCCCACAACTTACAATTTGTGAAAAGAACAGTCCACCCTTGCTTCTGAAACTGGCCAAACTCTTTCCTGTTGCCTTCAAAGTCACAATCTTTTGGGGTAGGGTGACAAAGAGAAAATTCCACTTATTGTTCCCTGTAAAATTGGACGTTTTTAATGAAATAATGCTATATAATCAGATGGGGTGCAAATCACCCCGCGCGCGTTCTCGCGTTCCTCTAATCGGCGTTCCTGCTCGCGGGTTAAACAAACAGCGCCGCGGCAGGGGAGGACTAAGTCCTCTCAAAGGGCGCATACCTTGGATTATGGGAGGGCCCTCCTATAGTCCATGAATGGCGCCCCGGCGCCGCAGGTGTGTGACCTACTAATCGAAATTTCCCTATAAAGTAGGAGAACATTTTCCGTCGTCTGTTACCCGTAACCACGAAGACATAAACTCATCAAACAATTATAGCTTATAGAAAATGATAAAGATTTCAGCTATTCCGAATTTTTTTTTTTTAATCCGAACAGGTCTCGGTCCCAATTAGTTCGGATTAACGAGACTTTAGTATAGTACTTTTCTATTTATTGTTTAGGATTTTTTTCTATTTGTTGATTAGAGTTAGCTAACTTTATAGGAGGTTGTTACGGGAAAAATTGAAGAATTTAAAGATTTTCTTGGCATTTCCATCCATATTTTACAACTTGCTTGCGGAGCATCTGAAGGATCGCAGCGGAACACCCTTAGATTTACGGCATTTGGCGCAGTATAGCCCAGATGCTCTTGCGCCATAAAAATCCGAATGGAGGCTAAACTGATCTACGGCATAGCGAAGGAGTAAATTGCGTTATGAAGACTTGGTAGATGAAAACTTTCGAATCTGCCAAGTTGCGAACGCTACTTGCGATGAACATTGGAATTTAGGAAGCGCCGGAGCCAGAGTTTACTAAACACATCGAAACTTCGCAGATCTCTGTTATCCTTGCGCCGTCAAAACTCGAATTTGTTTTCAGAGATGGATTTAGGTCATATGGCGCCATGGCAGCCCCCAGAATTATATGCAAGGGGGTGCATCCAGGAAAAATTCCAATTGAATAATGTTGTTGGACTATAATCTCTTGTGAATTTAATCTCCCCCACCTTTTCATAAGCCAAGGGGGTGCAAATGCACCCTTTCGCGGCGCCCATGTATGGCGCCCCCTCCACCAAGTATTAATTATTTTCAAAATAATTCCTTTTGTGGCACAATTTTTTTAAGTGATCTCAACAAGCTACTGAAACTTCCTATAAAAAAAATACTGAATATTATTACGACGGAAAGCCACGTGAACTAAAATCTCGCCCCGGAGGCTTTCTTGTGTTGACCATATTTGGCAATTGTGTTATCCCTGCGGAGGGTAATAATATCATACATCTTTATATACGGAGAAAGAGAGCGTTGTTTCCTGTCCTCATTCGTCTAGCGGTCCAAGACACTCCGGGCTAAACGGAGGGACCCTGGTTCGAATCCAGGATGGGGAAAGCGTCTCTTTTTCTCCAAAATTACATAAGCTCTAGTTTGAGCTACATATACGTGGGTGGCAAAAATTATTGTATAACCAAAATGTCCATACAACAAGTATCATGTAACCAAACTGCAAATACTTTTCATGATGGGAACAAAAATTAAAGCCTTAGACGAGTTTCAATAACCTGGAATGTCGACAAGTTCATCCTTTTTTGATGTTTATGTAGTCAATTTCGTTCTTTTTTGATGTAGTTTGTAGTTTTTACTTATTAGCCCGGATTTGTCTTCATCGGTTTCAGAAAACGTATGGAAGTAAACAGGGGCAGCTCGAAGTTCTTTTCGAACCCGGGCGGCCTGGAACGGGTTGATTTTTAGCCCCCCCTCTTCGGCGAAAACAAGAACACTTTCCCAGATTCAGATTAAAAAATATATGCATGGCTTTTCTGTGTTGACCATTATTTGGCAATTGTGTTATCCCTGTGAAGGGTAATAATATCTTACATCCTCATATACGGAGAAAAATGCGTTTGTTCTTGTCCTCATTCGTCTAGTAGGTCAAGACACCGCGGGCTCAACGCGGGGACCCTGGTTCGAATCCAGGATGAGGACGGCGCCTCTTTTTCTCCAAATATAAAAAAAGCTCTAGTTTGAGCTATATGAACGTGGGTGGCAAAAATTATTGTATATATGCATGTACTCTATAAAAATGGCCAAAAGTCTGAAAGAATTTCTCCAAAGATATCTAAAAAAACTTCTCTAAATTTGTCTCTTCTTAGAGAGATTTTCTACTGTTGGGTCAATTAAAAAAAAATCGAACTTGACTTCAGTTTGGCGCCCTCATCCAAACGGGGCCTCAGGCTGCCGCCCGGCCCTTAAGCCACCCCTAGAACTGAACACAATTACATACTGCATTCAGCGAACGTATAAAACATCAATTTGATTTGTTAAAGCTTATTTAACAATAAGCGCTCATTATCCAATTGGATTTGGCCTTGTCTGCATCTCGAGGTCATTGGACCATTTTGGAACCCCTCCCTTCCAAGCAAAAAGGGGCACCAAAATTTTGTCGCCCTTCTTTGCTTAGCACCCAAGGCGAGGATACCAGTCCCACTTTCCTTAACCCGTCACTGCTTATTTTTATCGTAGCGGCCACGTTATGTAAAGTCCTACCCCAAGGTTTTTGCATTGTTTGCGAGTTTCAAGGCGTAAGGACAGCAAGGGTCATGCTGCGCCGGGACCTACTGTTTTCCGAGGAATCCGAACCTCTTAAGGCCTAGGGAACCAAACCCCGGACTACAGTGAGCAATTAGTCGATAAGCATTCTTTTTTGCACAGTTGGGAGTCGAACCCGCGATAATCGTACCATAGGCGAACGCGTTATCACTGCATCACTGCAAATCCTTTGTAGTTAGCACGCGAAAACGCGCGCGGGGTGCTTTACACCCCATGTAATTATATAACATTATATTATTAAAAACATCCACTTTTACAGTGAACAATAAGTAGAATATTTGCTTTCTCAGGCTACCCCAAAAGATTGTGACTTTGAAGGTGACAAGTAAGAATTTGGCCTGTTTCAAAAGCAAGGGTGGACGGTTTTTTTCACAAATTTTAAATTGTGGGGTGTAAAACACCCCGTACGCCTGCTCGCGGGTTAGGAAAGTGCGTTTAGTTTGTATAAATAAGTAATTATTCTTCCTTCAGTTTTGGAAAGCACCCTTTCTTCAAACAGGGGCGCCCAGAGTCAACGCAGGCCCCCACGACCCCTTCCCTGGTCAGTGGCGTAGATATTTTACTTTTTGGGGGGAAGCAGGTTAAACCCCTAAATGAACAAAAAATACGAAATAAGAGCACATTTTCTGTACTTACAAGACTACTACTTATTTACAAGATTACTACTTACAAGACTACTACTTACAAGATTACTACTTACAAGACTACTTACTTACAAGATTACTACTTACAAGATTACTACTTAAGACTACTTACTTACAGAACTACTTACT
>QLNU02003225.1:12348109-12358685 GCA_006491805.2 Dysdera silvatica | reverse complement strand
ACAACTACATGATATTATACAAAATATATAAAGCTATACACGTTACTTAAGCTTCATGCTATTTGCATATATGATACATTTATAGGCTTTTTTTTAATATTCGCCAATATTAGAGAAATAGAGATCTATATATTCGCCTGTCTCTTCAGTTGAGAAGAAAAAGGCATGCTTTAAAAAAGCAATGAAAAATAAATTACATGGGTTTTAAAATGTAAGTAAAATTTCAAAATACCTGTCACATTTTGTTTACATGTCATAGTTATAAAATACCAATAATTTACAAAACCATGTTCCCTCTGGATGGCAAACATGTTCTTAACATGAAGAAATACATATCATTTACATATAAATTCATGCACAATCAACATTATAAAAATTATTCATCCCAGAATAGCACTTCAGGTACTATTATTCACTGTTAATCGAAGAACACGAACTGTTCTTCAACAACAGTTGATAACATCTCCAACGTTTATGAAATATAAAATATCTTATATAAGGTTTTCTTGCTAATTGCACGATTCACTGAAGTTACTTTCATCCAAAGATGGCTCCTCACTTATGTAATTTGGGATCATCAGCTCAGCTGATGAATTCAAATCATGATTAGAAATCATCAGCTCAACTGACTCTAAATCATTATTATAAAGATTTAAATGTACATAATCATCCACATCAAACTCGGTACTGCGGTCAGCAAAATATTATGATCCGATGAGACACATGGGAACTGAAAAGTTTTTGTACATATGCTGAAGTAAAAGCTAATAATTTCTACATCAAGAAAAAGTACAACAAAGCAGGGATTTTCAAACATTTTACGCATACACACCCATAGTAGCTGGTTTCTATAAATTGTTCCCTTAATATCACAAAATGCTTGCATAAATAATATAGTTATTTAAAATCCATAGATTTATAACCATGAAATAAAGAGGCAAACAATAAACGGCGAACAATCAATGCAAATATTTTTACATAAAAAAAACAAATCAGAATTTACAATAAAAAAATATTACGTTTAATTTATTGACGATGATATTTTTTTAAGATAAAATGAAGTAACTGGTCGTAAAGCATGCGACAAATATTCAATGCAATCTCTAAGCTTGTTTTGAAAGATAGGTTGTTTTTTTTTCTCTTTTTTCTTAAGGTGCAAGTGCTGGAAGACGTAGCATTGGCATTAAGCTCTTATTGTGCTATATCTTTCTTTTTATGAAGACCAACATTACTCAATTCTTTCTTTACACACACCTCTAATTGTCTTTGCGCAAGTAATACAAAAGTAATAAAAAAATTGTGCAAGTAATAGTAAATACTTGTGCAAGTAAGCATACTCCAGGTAAGAAACTTCTACAATAGCTTTCTTGTAAAATTATAGATTAGAAATTGAGTTAATCACGATTAGTAAAATTAAGAAACACATTACTGCAATTATGCAATAATTGCAGTAAAACCTCCTTAACGAACACTCCTGAAAAGCAAATACCTCTATTTAATGGTCACTTTCCAATTGGTAGTTCTAAAAGGTGTTCACTATTCAGAGGGTCTATTGTATAAAGTATATGTCACAAATACATCTTTGAGGACGAAAAGTGCAGGAAACAAAAATAAACTCGCGAAGATTTAAAAATCTTATAACAAAAGGTCTGTAAAGTGAAATGTCACATAGTTAAAACTCCTCTTAAAGAATACCCTCTCAGATATGGTCACTTCGTTTTTACATCGACTAAAATTCTCTCGAAAAAAAACTGCTTCATGACAATACCCCTCTTCTACAGAGAAAATTTTATATCCGGTAATTGTCCACTAATAATTGAGTTTTAGTGTACATATATAAAATTTAGGGTAAAAATATAAAATCAGCATGTCATAAAAGCATAGACATGGTTTAAATACCATGCAAATGTCATTAAACAGGAGCTTGAATGAAAGAACTGACGTCATGAATAGCTAGTAGAAAGCTAAGGCATTCTTCTGAAATGCTGAATCAAAATGCCAAAAGTTCAGCAGTTAAATAACGATGAGGTAGCTCTACTGTGGAGATTAAAGTCTCATACGACCATATCAGAAATTCTGGCACAATTAAATAAATCGAAGTACAGTAGAAATTGGAACCAGAGACATCCAGATAAGGAAAATTCTGGATAATCGAACACAATTAAAAAATAAATAGAAAATCGGAAAACCAAGAAAAATTGAAAAATGGTATGACAACTTTATTGATGTACGTTAAATGTATTGTATGTAGGCCTATGTAAAATAATTATGACACCTAAAAAATTTTAAACTACATAACAAAAACTTTCCAACCAGCCAGAATTTTTCACGTGAAAGAAGCTTTTGTTGTCATGGGAGCCGTTCCCCGTCCACTCCTCCTCCATACAGGGGCGATCGTTTAAAAAATGAAAAAAAAATAAATCTGAGCTCCGTGCATTCAGATAATTGAAGATCCGGATGACAGAGGTCGGATAATCGAGTTTCTACTGTATTCTATTTATAGAGTACTTAGCGAACTGCAATAACTAGTAGACAAAATGTCATTCTGGAAGGCTACGTTCAACCTCCTCATGTGACGATAGGAAGATTGTGAGAATGGCGTCGTCCCATCAAATGCTATTAAAGACAAATAACAAGAGAGGAAAGCAAGTTTCAAAGAACACAATTCAATAAAAGAGGTTAAGAAAATAAGTGTCATAGTTTACCGAAAAATGACCAGAAACCATCAATAAAATCACGACATAGGATGGGTACAGTCATAGGAATACACAGAAAGTTCATAAGGGGGGTTACAGGCTCAATGGGGGTTTACAGAGATACAACTCCTATATTCCTATGTGAAATATACAACATTTCATTGCAGTGGGGTGTTACAACCCCCATGAACACCACCCCTGTGCATGCCAGTGGGTACAGTAAGCACCCCAGCACATGCCATTTGATGACAAATGGCTTAGTCTAGCTATTTGATGACAAATGGCTTAGCTAGTGTTAGTCATAGTTAGTAACGAAAAACAGTGGCGTCTCCACAGTTGAACATCATATTGATATAATTTTTGAGAAAGAGCCCAGAATGGTTTTCAATAGGCAGCAAGGTCTATGATGATCTGGAATAAATTTGGACTTAATGGAAAAAGACATCGCTTGTATTTATAAAATGTATTTATTTTACGTTTCTTCCTTATTAAAAAAATTTAAAAAAAAAAGATTTTTCTCTGGATCTGTCACTGAAAGCAAAGTCTAAAAAATCATATGCAGCACAAAAGAACACCCTACAAATTTAAGAGGTATTTTTGGTTTCTCAAGAGACAAAAATCGAACCACATCTATACTTTGACGTCCAATTATACAATTGTCATTTTAAGTAACGTATAAAGCAAATACCAATATCACAAATCTTGATAAAAAAAAACACAATGGGCACAGTTTTTAGAATACTAATAGATAATTTAATTAAATTAATAGAAAATTTAGTTTTCTAAAAACTGTGCCCATTGTGTTATTTTACCAAGTTTTGTGATATATTCAGCACAGTGAGTCGCTTTACTTCTAAATACCAAATCATTAAACTATATATATGAAGCATGTGTTACATAATGAAATGCACATAGCTGATCTTTTATTTGTATTATAATTTTTCTTGAAAGGCTAAATAATTTCTGTGGCTGAACTTTCGAGACTCCCTATAAAAAAATTTCCATAGCAAGCCTCATTAAACATGCAAGTAGTCAACAAAAATTTTCGATTCCTTAAAAGTAAAAATCCCATACTAAAACAATATATCACGAAAAAAAATTTAAAAAAAATAATATTTTAAAACCAAATTAATAAATGATGCTTCACAATGGTACACTTCAATCAGAAATGGCATCATTATCGAATTTAAGGCTGGAATGTTTAAAGCTTGAAGACCTGCTCGTTTTTGTGAAGAACACAGGTGACAGTCCATTAAAATCTGGTGTTTGCAGTCCCGCTGAATTCAGAACAACTGTTGAACAGGTACTCGAGCGACTTAATGCACTATCGAAGGATTGAGAGCGCTCGCGCTCCATGTTCATCTGTACATTGTATCCAATATTACAGATCGTGTGGAGATCACCGTCCGATATCGATCTATGCCCCGTTCTGTTGAAAAATGCCACTGACGATCTACGTCGTGCAGCTGACGTGGTGGGTAAATCTGACCGGGACTTCCGCAACTTGGAATCGGCGTCTACGATTTCATCTCGAGTGCGTATGCCAATTGCCTTCAAAACAGCATCCATTTTGTTGGCATAGTCCATATGCCCGGCTACCTATAAATAATAAAAGAATGGTCCAACTGAAATGATTATTATCATAGATATGCATCACCGTGTGTCAAATATGCCATGTATTGTGACATATCATAGTGCAATCGTGTCACACCATAATGTACATAGTGACATGTCATAATGGAGATGATAGCTTGTCACAACTTAATATACACAAGAAAAATCTTTATATGTTATTATTTCAGTAAAATTAAGGAAAGTTAATTGAGAAATATACTCATTACTTCTTGATTAGCAGACGTTTACTACTTGTTTGTTTGTTTGGATGTTTTATGGCGCAAGAGCATCTGGGCTATACTGCGCCAAGCGTTTACTACTTAACTATTAAAGATATTTATTTTTTGTGTCTATGAGTTTAAACCGTTTCCCGTGCTCTGGCACTTTGATACAGAGTTGTCAACGGCTCGAAGCAATGTTCTAATTCTTCTTTACAAAAAACTCTAGCTTGAGCTACGTACATGGATATCCGAACAACTTTCTAAAAGTAACTTAACGACGCTGAGACTACTTATTCATTTTACGGATGTTTACAAGTTGACTTAAAGAAAGTTTACGATTTTGTTGTTAAATGTTTCGTCGGTATTAATTATTAACTTAATATTTAAAGTTAGCACTAATTACTTAATAATAGCAATATTGGCATTATTTACTGAATAGCAGAATTTAATAACGAAATAAAAAAAAATCCACATTTCATAAGTGCCAACTTCTAGAAGTGAAAAATCTGTAGTCAATTTCCAAGCATTCACCTTTAATGGCAGACAAAATTTTCTCACTTGTTTACCATTTGTATTTATGATTATTTGAATACACACAGATGCACAAAAAATTAAATGAATAAGCATCAATTAAATAGGTATTTAAATTTTTTTTTTAAAAATTGGGTATTTTAGAAAAAATCTTTGAAAAGTGGAAGAAATTGTCTCCCAACCAGAAAATCGAAAGACTATTAAAAAACTGAAAGCCTTCCAGGTAAATCAGAAGAAGATTTGTACAGATTTGACAAGTTCTTCTGAAGTACCGCAGCACTGCTGCTCCACCTTCGTTAATGAGGAGTTATAGTCATAGGAATATAATGATGACAAAAGACGAACATAGATAATTATCTAAATAGTTGGTGCAATGCAAGAAAAAAAAAATATATTGGCACCTATGACATTTTCCCTCTTTGGCTAATTATTAATTTAAGATTTTCACAGGAAATTACATTTTAACACAAGATAATTTTAACTGCGACATTTTATCTCAAATAGAACTGTAGAAGATAGAACTCACCACATCACTGAGGTCTATATTGCACATTCTACGATCTTCCCATTTGATTGGCTGTAATCCTGCAATTTTCATCGTTACAGAAGAGGTTCGATACAAGAACTTCAGTAGCCAATCACTCCTGAAACGAGCACATGGAAAATATCATATAAAAGTACATATAACAAAGAGATCGAAAAAGAAACACTTGGGTGAGAGAGCAAACTAGAGTAGAGGACATCATTGTTAAAGTAAAAGGGCTGAAATGGCGATGGGCTGGGCATATTGCAAGAAGAACTGATCAACGATGGACAACAGAAATTCTGAACTGGATTCCAAGAGACCACCGAAGACCTAGAAAACGTCCTCAAACTAGATGGGTGGATGAAATAAGAAAACAGGTTGGGGTGACGTGGAAACGAATGGCCCAGGATAGACTTGTGTGGAAAGCATTTGGAGAGACCTTCATCCAGCAGTGGATAGATAATGGTTGAATATGATGATGATAACAAAATTCTAAATAAATTGCAACATGCCAAAATATACGCCTCTTAAAAATTTTCAATGTCAGTTAATTTCCTTATAGAAGAGAATATAAAAACGTACCATTAATGCTAAGTAACAAGGTCATGAAAAGTAGCTTTTGACGTTCTGTACAGCATTTGACTATGATTTAGATGTAAGTTTCTGTTCTTTGTAAAGAACCTATTGAAGTATTCTAATCAATTCCTGATGGACAGCTGACTTTGAGTTTGATGTTTCGAAGAGGCTCATAAAGGTCAAGATCATTTGAGATACAAGACTAAGCACTTCCATTTTTACATGACGCATTCAATTTTTCTACACACCTTCATTTACTTAACTATACTATGAGAACGGGATTTTACACCACTGCCGTGGATATTTCTCATTGTAACGCTTCTTTCCAAGTTGTGTGGGGACAGCTTTAAGGGAAAGAACAGCATGCCATTTTTACTCATTTCAAATGTAAATCTTTCACTTGTTGGGTGAGAAATAGAGAAAGTTTGTTGTTGAAAATGCACAACAATGGGTAACAAATGCGGGGTAAAATTAAATTTTATCACCCATGCATGGTTCCCACTCTTTTGTCCTGACAAAATTCAAGAACCTTTTAAGGGCTTTCCAAGGACCGCACATTGTCAATCGCAATGTACATAAAAATTAAAAATGCAAGACATTATAAGCATAACACTGAAATTAGAGTGTTTAATTATATTGTTCCTTTTCAACTTGGCACACTGCCAGCAAAAGCTACCCTTTTTGCATCCCTTGTATTAGCCATGTTCAGTGGGCGGGGTGGAGGAAGGAGGAATGTACGAAGCACTACTGGCTTTGTCCGGGAAATAAGGAGAAATACCTCTTTTTTTTTTTTCTTCTTCTTTTGCCAAAATTTGAAGAAAAAAAAAAAAAAAAAAATTCAAGGACTTTTCAAGGACCAACCACATTTTGGCGGTTTTCAAGTATTTTTCCAAGGACCCCTACTTGGCAAAAACAAATTCAAGGACTTTTCAAGGACCATGGGAACCATGTCATGTAAAAATTAGAACGTTGAATTCTCCTAATCTGTTCCCCATATTTTTCATTAAAAAAGTGGGGAGTTTAACTCTACAATAGGTAATCAGCTGTTTCATTTCTTTTTAAAGCTGTTCTGCACAGCCTGGATCAAAACGTTCAGGGCGGCACAAAAATCTAACGTAGTACATCCAGCAAAGTCATCCTATAATAGTTAGGTAGCAAGTGTAATCCACAGAACAAAATCAATCTCAACATTTTTACAAACTTAAAATGCTTTGGGAACATGTTTAAAATAACCTGTTTCTAACGAACTAAACAGAGTGATAAGGCGGAGCTTACCACGACTAGTAAAATTGTTATTGGTCTGTACCTGAAAGAAAAGGGTGAAAGAAAAAAGCAAGAAAGGTGAGAGTAGATATATGAAAAAAAAAGAGCCATGCATGGCTGCATTCAGTGACTCAGCAGTTAAAGCAATTAGAGCAACATAAACATCCATAACATTTTGAGAACTATGTTCACTTTATCAAGTGTAGTGTTAAGAAAATGTATAGTAATTACTGCACATAAATAGGACCCTTACACTTTCACGACACTTTGTTTAATACAAGAAACATTGCATTTTTCTGCAAATCTTTATACCGATGGGAAGTTTTACCTTTCACTTTTTTACTTTACTTTTATTTTCTTTATTTTTTTGTCTACTTTTTCTTTATTTTTCCTGATTTTAATTTTACTCCTAATTTTCTTTTCTTATTAACTTGCTTGTCTTTAACTTCATTTCACCTTTTTCTTTTAACTTATTTGCTTATTTTTTGTATTCCAAGCAGTGACAACAATTTTTTAGTTCCTGCTTTTTTTAGTCAATGGAAAATCAAATATAAGTATGCTTTACTGTACCTATAACTTTTATATTTACCTGCAATAACCATTCACAATTCGACCATTGACCACCCGAGCAAAAGATTTCCAGCTTTGGGTATATGCAGAGACTGGAGCTCCAAGCAAAATGACGTCTTCAACAATCCCCTCACACCCTTCAAGATCAAAAAGCAGGGAAAAAATTTAAAAAATGATAACATCAGCAATAGAATTCTGATTACTTATTTTTATAAGTAGTATAAGACCATTTTCACCATTACATAAAACAATTTCGCTGCAAGATATCAGAACCAACTTTACGAGAACTATATCCACAAGTTATTCACAAATTGAAAAATACCTAAGTGCAGTGGAAAACTAATTGTACACACTTAACTTTCACATACTTGTACACACTTAACTTTCACATACTTGTACACACACACATAACACATAACTTGTGAATATAGTTCTCGCAAAGTGATTCCGATATCTTGCAGAAAAATTGCTTTATGTAATGCTGAAAATGGTCTTATACTACTTTAATCTTACTTATTATATTTAATTGGTTTTACTCCAGGCAGACATTGGCGCCAGAGTGATTCCAATTTAACTAAATTTACCTGTACCTCTTACACTTAAATTCTTTTTATTTTGTTTATTATATAGTTTATACACACACAGTACAATCTCGTTAATCTGAACCCCGCTAATCCGAAAAACTGGTTAAATTATTTTTCAGTCAGCTGGGTGTTTTTTCAACGGCAGCTGACTGACAAGACGTAAACAAACAGTGCAGTGTGTGTTGCCAACAAATTGAAATTTCAAATAAAGTAACGGGAAATTTTCCAACATTTGTTGTCTGTTAAGCGTGCACACCAAAACACACACACATCAAACAATTACAGTAAATTCCACAGTAAAGATTTCGATTAATCTGAACAAATCTCAGACCCAATTAGTTTGAATTAATGAGACTACTGTATATATACAGGGTGGTTAGTAAAATTCTTATACACGCAGGGAACTGTTGAACAAAGAGAGCTAGAGGTATAAACGCGATATGTAGGTATAGTAAAGCGACTATGTACTCAAAGGTGAGACCATGTGCAGTGCCCCTGGTGGCTAAATTTGGAAGGAAGTTATGAAACATAACTCGGGAATTGCAGGAGACACAGAAAAATTGTCAGTAGCAAATTTATTCAGCGTCATTTAATTAGTATGAAATGACAGCTTATGTACACAAATTGGTTAAATGTAAGGCTGCGTCCTCTGGGATCTCAAGAGGGTACAGCCTTACTTTGAGCCTGTCAGTGTACACAAAATATCTTTGCAGACTAACCTCGTTATGTCTCCAATTTGCATATTAATAATCAGATTCACATGCACATGTCAATAGTGACGTAATAAGTGGTCAGTCACTTTAGTATGGAATCTAAGTTGTAGGTATAAGGATGTCACACATACATTTCAAACACTTATAGTCATTTGAAACTAATAAGTCAATAAATACAATAAATAAAGAAATAAGTAAGTCATAGAAGAAGGCTTGTGACATGAGTTAATTGTTAGGACAAAAGTAACAAGCTAAGGGGATGCGTAAAAATTATAATAGAAATAAAATTATCAAAAGAATAAATATAGTAATAAAAGCACTCTATTTAACAAATTTTCTTTTAAATTAATTTATTTTTCATTCAGAATTTTCTTTGAAAATAGCATTTTCAAAAGCCCTTACCTTTCCTTTGAGACATTTCTTGGAGACAATAAAATATAACTCTCGCTCCCAGACTAAACCCAATCAGTGTTATTGGCCTCTTGCCCTAAAAAAAGACATGGACTTGTTAATGAAAAAAGGGAAAATAATAGCACCTAGCGAAAATAATATTGATACAAAACAAAGCATTGAATGCTTGTACTTGATTTTTCAGTAGAATCGAAAGTCGCTAATTACAACAGCATGCCCCAACTACTTTCTAATGGCATACTAGCAAAATTTGTAAATTAATACATGCTGAAATATGGATAACACATCTGATAAGACGACTTAAACATATCTGTATTTAATACACAGTTATAACATTATTCCAAATGCCCTCCACCTTTGTCTCTCAATGCAATCTAAGATGTTTTTCACATTGTGACCACTTCCCAATATCCCAGCTGAAACTTTTGTAGAACTTGAGTTATTCTTAGTTTGTGATATATATATATATATACACTTGACACACACACACAAATGAAACTAACTTCTGTAAACCAACTCCATCGACAAAACTCAACCTGAAAGTAAGAATGTACCAGTATACTGGAATGTGTAAAAGCTGAATATGAAGAAAGCATCTTTGACTGTATTAACAAAGATGAAAGGCATGTGTAATAATTTGAACATAACTAATCATGTTACATAAAAATATGTTTCGGCTATCCAATATTATATTCATACTAACTTTATGACTTTTAATCGAAAGATTATTAATATTTAAAAGTGCAGAAGGACTTTTTAAACATCCTGTACATATATTGTATATGTGTAATAGTACATAGGAATATATAAAAGATTGTGAGAACCTGCTGTTTCTCCATAAGAACATTGGCCAAGTGTCTTCCGACTTCTG